>VWPU01012594.1:0-97390 GCA_013398955.1 Callaeas wilsoni
CCGGCCCGGCCCGGCCCGGGCGGCTCCCGGTGGCCGCGGCAGCCCCGGGGCGGAGCGCCCCGCCGGGAACGGGAACGGGACCGGGAGCGGGACCGGGAGCGCAGGGCTCCGGCGGAACCGCTGCTGCGGCCAGCCCAGCCCGGGGACCGGGACAGGAGAGTGGTTCCCACCTCTCTCATGCTCTCTCAGACTCCTGCTCTTAATTATTTTTCTTCAGTGCAATGCCTAAACCGGTGTCCTGCCGCAGATGGAGCTCCCTTGTTCCATATCCGCAAGTCCTGGGCTTAAAAGTAACAAAATGACAACGCTCAGAGAGCAGGCACCGGGATAAATAATACATTTTCACTGACAACACCGTGCTTCAAAGTACCTTCAGTGGGATCTTTGAGATACTTACAGCCCACTAGTGTAGCCGTGTAAAAATGGATCTTTTTTTTTGGTTTGTTTTTTTTTTTTTGGATTTTCTACTATATCGGGCATTTCTTTCCATCAGCCAGTTTTAAGTAGCCAATCTCCTCTTACAAGCTTTGTAAAAGTTAACTCCAAACTAGATCTGACGTGTATTTTAGTAATTAGAAAAAAAAAAAAGTAAATGTTATTCAAACAAGACCCTAGGACAAACAGAATGGAAATAGAAGGAAAATGTTTTGTCCAATAAACCAAGCTTTCTAATTGCCTGCAATGCTGTATGGAGTTTTAGTCATCTGCTCTCAGAAAAGATCCTGCAGAATTTGAGGGAACTTGGAAACGGCATATTAGGATTTGGGATACTCTGGAAAAATACAATCAAAGGATTTTTTTTTTTTAATCATGTATGATATAGAAATAAAGATAAATAACCTAGATCAAATATACAAAACTCAAAGAATGGGGCAGAAACATACTGGGAGTATCTTCTTGTGACATGAAAAAGAAGAGCCATTATAATAGTGAAAATACCAAGTTTGCTAAAATAAAATAGTCATAGAGCCATAGAAGTCTATGAGTCATTGAAGTTGGAAAAGACCCTTGAGACCATCGAGTCCAACTGTTGACTCAGCACTGCCAAGTCTGCCACTAAACCATGTCCCCAAATGCCACACCTACACAACTTTTAAATACCTCCAGGGATGGCGACTCCACCACTTCTCCGGGCAGCCTGTTGCAGTGCCTGATAACCCTTTGGGTGACAACCCAGTTGTCACAGAATGTATGATTAGTCTAACACAATTTCCTATTGTGGACGTCGCCAGCTTTGACTGATGAAGAAAAATCTAAACACTTGTAACGGTAAAAGTACAGATTTATGATGCTGAGGGAAGGTATGGAAAGGGATCTAAGGTTTCCATCTTGAGTTTAGCCTCAGTTTTAAGTTTTAAAATGCAGAAGCATGTTTTAATTTCTTTTTTTTTAATTCTATATGTGCCTTCTGCAGGCTGTATTGTATCTTTCTCCAAAGCACCTTGTGCTAACCACTTGTGGAAACAGGAGCTGGGCCTAGCTGGGCTCTACTCTCAGTTGTTGGCTGTCACCATGGCTCTCACTCCTCTCTAAGGACTGTATGAAAGTGTCCCCAGTCCTTCATCTGGAGAGCTGGTTTCTTTAGGTGCACAGCAAAGCACAGAACATAGTGTGAGCTAATTTACTTTATCTTTTGACAGAACAAATTAGCCCACAGCAGACTCTCCTCTGTAATGCCACAGCTGTCCCACCTCTGGTCACCTGTATGCCCTACTGAAGGTTATTCAAGTCTGCATTTCCCGTTGATGTTTAGCGTTGTTTCACTTTTTCATTCCTTGTTCTCCAGATTTGGTTGTAACAGCATTTTACACGTTTTATTCCTTTTTTTCCCCCAAAGATCTTCAGCCTTGATCTCGGAGGTATATCTGCTGTTGTGCTGAATGGCTATGATGCAGTGAAGGAGTGCCTTGTCCATCAAAGTGAAATTTTTGCAGACAGGCCATCTCTTCCCTTGTTCAAGAAGCTGACAAACATGGGAGGTGAGTGCTAATGTCTTTTGAATAAAAAGGTAATTTTTGCCCCATAGATGAACAAATCACATGAAGCATTTGCTTTAGCCATTTTCTCTACTTGATGCCATTTCATAAAATCCTTCATGCTTCTTTAAAGATATTATTTGGAAAGGATTGTCTGAAGATGTCTGAAATATTTTGTCTCATTTTTTGTCTTGTTGAATTACTTTATTATCTTATGGGGAAAGAGAAATGAAGCATTGCATAAAATACTGTGTCAAAATATTTTTCCAGGCTTACTGAACAGTAAATATGGCAGAGGATGGACAGAACACCGCAAATTAGCTGTAAATACCTTTCGAATTTTTGGATATGGTCAAAGGTCCTTTGAACACAAAATTTCAGAAGAATCTCTGTTTTTTCTTGATGCCATTGAAACATACAAAGGCAGACCCTTTGATCTTAAGCACTTGATAACAAATGCTGTTTCAAACATTACTAATTGGATTATTTTTGGAGAACGTTTCACATACGAAGATACTGAATTTCAGCACATGATTGAGATTTTTAGTGAAAACATTGAATTAGCTGCTAGTGCTTCTGTATTTTTATATAATGCTTTTCCTTGGATTGGTATCTTGCCATTTGGGAAACACCAGCAGCTGTTTAAAAATGCAGCTGAAGTCTATGAGTTTCTTCATGAGCTTATTGAACGTGTCTCTGAAAATAGGAAGCCTCAGTCACCTCGACATTTCGTAGATGCATATTTAGATGAGATGGACTGCAATGGAAATGACCCAGAATCTACATATTCAAGAGAAAATTTAATTTTCTCTGTTGGAGAACTCATCATAGCTGGGACAGAAACCACAACAAATGTTTTAAGATGGG
The DNA here is from genome assembly GCA_013398955.1 of Callaeas wilsoni. Classification (NCBI taxonomy): domain Eukaryota; kingdom Metazoa; phylum Chordata; class Aves; order Passeriformes; family Callaeidae; genus Callaeas; species Callaeas wilsoni. The sequence continues at coordinate 2,844 of VWPU01012594.1, forward strand.
CGGTGTTATTTATGGCTCTTTATCCAAACATTCAAGGTAAGAAATTTGACATTTTGAGGAACTGATGCACTTTCCTATTGCAAATTTAAAATGCTTTTTCAAAGTGGTGCATTGACTCATAATCATCACCAAAAGGAAGGTTTGTATATATATTATTCTGTTGTATCATTTATCAAATATACCGTGGACAGAGGTGGAAAGCTTGTTTTAAATGCAGACAAAGAGGATATCAAAAGTCAAGTGTCATGTTAAATTTTAACATTATTTTGTGAGTACATTTTTATGAAGCTTGAATATTTTTAAGCATTTCTAATGTATTTAATTTTAGCATTGTGATGCATGATCTGTTGTTGGCAGATGTACTAATCTATGGAGTTAATAAATAATAAGAAAATGTAATTAAATATGAAAGTAATAAACTAAATTTAAAATGTACAAGTATCAGCAAAAATGTAAATCAGGTTGTGGTTAACAATTTAGGTACAATTTCTTTTTATCTTAAGTTCCCCAGTTCACAACAGATTTGCATACTATAGATAGGAATACTTGTACATTTGGAAGAACAGAAATGGCATTTAAAAATGAAGAGATGTGTTACAGTCATTCTGAAGTAAGACAGCAATGATGTCTGAGTGTCAGCCCAGACATTTTGAGAAGTTTGGGTTCTAGAAGTGAACAGTCATGTTTCTGGTTTCACTGCCTCCACTTTTCCTGCCAAAACCTTAGCAGTGCTTGGTTGAGTTGGGACTTCCAGGATTTGGAGGGAGAGCAGCTCAGATGACTTGGAAAGTTACTGCTGGTACTTTGACCGAAAAAATACTGCTCTAATATCAATTTCACCATTGTTTCAGAATGGGGGTAATAACACTACCTGTGGCTAGGAGTATAGAGTCTAAATTTAAAGGCTTGCAAGCTGTTGTTTTTTATATAAGGTATTTCATGTTTCAGCATCCTTTTTAAAGTATGTCTATATATACATACATACCTACAGCTTAAATTAAAGTGTAAAGGCTGTTACAAAATAAACATCAGCTTTTATTCCTAACAGGGCAAGTTCAGAAAGAAATCGATCTTGTCATTGGCCCAAACAAAATGCCCACCTTAGAGGAGAAGTGCAAGATGCCCTACACTGAGGCTGTTCTACACGAGGTTCTGAGATTCTGTAACATCGTCCCGCTGGGGATTTTCCATGCAACTTCCAAGGACACTGTTGTGCGTGGTTATACCATTCCTGAAGGCACCACAGTCATTACAAACCTCTACTCCGTTCACTTCGATGAAAAATACTGGAGCAACCCAGAAGTGTTTTTTCCTGAGAGGTTTCTGGACAGTAATGGCCAGTTTGTCAAGAAAGACGCGTTTATTCCTTTTTCCCTAGGTAAGAGCAATTCCTTCCACTGTTCCTTTTCACAAATCCAGAGAAGTGTAAAATGTAAGGGATGTCAATAAATGGACGGAATGATATCCTCAGCTCTGATTTAAAGATATCCAATATAATTCAGTTTAAAGATATTCAATGTAATGCACTCTGGAGATAACATTTTAGCATAACATCTTTTATATAGATGAGCCCAGTATCATATATAAAATGATAAAAATCCACCTTACAAAGTTTTAATAATTGCTAGTTAATAATGACTGGCAGTAGACGTAATTAAGAAAATAGTAGGGGGAAAAGGCTGAAATTCACAGTATCATTTTGAAAGCATCTTCGGTCTAGATTGGCACTTCAAGACAAGATACAGTAGGTAACAAATGTATCTAAATAAATTTGGCAGAATTAGTTCCAATGGCATTCGTGAGGTGAGAGCAACCAATTTTCTAAAATCAATTTCTTAGTGTAAGTTATCATCTATCTTTCTCACTAAATACTACCACCAGGTTCACACAGCACTCTTAGAACACAGAAATCACCATTCCTATTCATCAGGAGTGAAAAAGCAACTAAAGATATCTTAATTAAAACCTTTGTTTCAATCCAGGAAGAAGACATTGTCTCGGAGAACAACTGGCTCGAATGGAAATGTTTTTGTTTTTCACCTCATTGCTACAACGATTTCACCTTCATTTTCCTCATGGAGTGATCCCGGAGCTCAAGCCAAGATTGGGGATGACCTTACAGCCGCAGCCATACCTCATCTGCGCCGAAAGGCGGTGAAGGGAAGGGTTGACATGGGCAGGTGGAGTGCACTGCTCCAAGCTACACCTCAGGATCCACTTTGCCTTCTATTCCTAAACTGTGTTCAAGTCAGGATGACAAAAATTTAAAGGACTAATAGTTTCTTTCGACTTGGTTTTCACAGAAAAAAAACCAAACCTGAACCAAAAGTGTGGAACACATCCTGTGTGAAACCGATGTTTTCACTCCAGAAGACTATATTGAATCTAACTTCTGATACAGTTTTTAAATATTTAATTACTTAGTAAGCCATTTTACTTTGAGAGGATATTTTCATAAGCGTGGAGAATGTGGTTCAAAATGTTTATACTTGCATTCATCCATGGAAAAATAATTTAGATTATTCCAGCTAAGCCATTCTTTATAATTCTCCATTAAATTTTCATAGCTAAAAGGGCTTTAAAAGGTATCTATTTAAATATCTGTAACCAAGAATAAACTATATTTTCCAGCCTTGAAAAACAGATTGTCTACTACAACATTTTAATCCTTTTTTCCCCTTGCCTTATCTTCCCAGTTAATCATAATTTTCTAGTGAATCAGATAACTGTGAATTCACTTTTAACATCTTTTATGGCTTGCTTCTCACTTAGCATCATACACAAAGTGTTCAATTATTGCCATACTCCTGACAGCCACAGGGCTTTTTTTCTCCAGTATATTGCATTTCCAGACACCCGTCCTCCACTGCCTCCCAATACAAAGTACTGTGTAATGATTAATCTCTGCTTAAATAGTCTGAAAAAGCCAGTATTTGTGTTACCAGAGTCACATACAACTATACCGCGAGTAAAGAAAATAAGCCTCTCGCCCTTCTGACCAGAGGAGAGACTTTTTGGGGAGGGCACGTGCAATAAGATGGGGAGAAACAGATTTCAAATGAATTTTAAGCCCAAATTTTAGATGTAGGGGCTACACTTGACTTCTGCCAGCAGAACAAATTTTTTATCTTTTATATTAGGGTTAGGGTTATTATTCTTGCCAGCTCTTGCTTTGTGGTTATTGGGGGATAAAGATTTGTGTCTGCAGGCCTTGCAGGAGCAGCTGAAACTCCAAACACAGAATGTTTAGTCCCCTGTGTGCGGGGAGAGAGGGCCTCAGGACAGGGTTCGGAACCAAACACGCACTGAGCAAGCAACGATTTGAGGACAGGGCTGGGCGTTTGAGCTGGCTTTTTGGACAGATAGTGCTGCAGCCTGAGCTGCAGGAAAGGTGAGAGGCAGGAACTGGTGTTTGTCTGCTGACCCGATGTTTTCAGCTTATACTGGGGAGAAATACTTCCTTTTATTGAAACAGCAAAAAGAGAGCCAATGCCAATCCACTTACCTAACAGCGGGTTGTAGGATGCAGCAGGTCCGGATTAACTTACCCACAGGTCTCACAGAGAGCAGCTCTAACACACGTTCCTGTTGCTCTGAAGAGGCTGGGCAGGCTACTCCGCTTCCTGAATAGCTCAGTGCCTTTTGTAGAGAAGATTTAAGACACAAAAAAGAGAGGGAGGAGGCAAACTTGATTGCTGTGCATTGGGCACACCGTAAAAACTGTGAATAAACCACTCCTAAGCCATTGGCATACAGTGGGGTTAGGAGTCCTGATCAAGGTTTTTCTGGATACCACGTAGATGTTGTGTGCTTGGAAAAAACCTAAGGAAAAATTGTGGAACCTACTAAACTTGGGTGCCTTCGGTATGAAACAGCCCTGAGGAGTTCAGCGCTGCAGTTTTGGGCTCGTGGCAATTCTTCCTGTTCCCAACCCTGTGCTCCTGGGTCAGACAGCCAGAATTATGTTAGTACCTAGTCTTGCTTTCAGGGTTTTTGCAAGAACTCTAGGCCATCTTTTGGTTAAAACGTGATTCAAACCAAGCTAATCAAAGTGGAGGAAGGATTAAAAAACGTCAAGAACCAGTTCTTGCAGGGACCCATGCTCAAAATGCAGCTGACCAGTTATAATTCCCTTCTGCTGAGGTATTTTGAGATCTAACTCCTGGCTAGTCTTTAATCCATTTAATGAGAACCATATTGATTATATGTCGTTCTGGTTTCTAAATCAAAATGCCTTATAAAACCCTCAGAATATCAATCCAAACTTTTACCATTACCTGCCAACTTATGGTCTCGTTTAAGCAATCGAATATGTTTGACAAACTGTCTTTTCTATAAATCTGTATCGGTATTAGTCATATTTACATGTTTCATTCTCTATCAGCTTTTTCATTATTTTCCCTCTGACTTAGAATTATCCTAATGATCCAATTTAATAATTTGAAATATTGACATAATAGTAGTTTTTTCTAGTCCTCTGGAATTTTCCCACTCTATCAACATTGATTAGTAATGAATATCAGTAGTCAGCCAGATGTTCAGAATTTCTTGGTGGGATGTTCAGATATTTCCAGGTGAAATATCTAAGATGGATAACAGCTGGCTGCTATTTAACATTGTTTGGGGATTAAAGGTTGATATATTAACCAGTGTGTCATCATAACACTGCTGCAAGAGCTGCAGTCAGTACCACCATAGTGTCTTAAATCCTCCTTTCCATATCTATATCCTTAAAATTAGGTTTTGGGGTTGGTTTTGGCCATGTCAGCATCCCCAAAGACTGAAAGGGAACACTACAAGCATGTCAGATATGACACCGAAAAAATGCGGAAGAAAAATCTTACTCATTACCACTTGTTTTCCTGAGCTTCCACCAGTTTCCAGTGATACTGCTGAACCCATCCTTAGTGTGGACCTAACAAATGCAGGAAGGTTCATTAATTAATTAATTCAGAAATTAACTATACAAAGGAAGATTTCATAAAAGTTCAGGAAACATTACTGCTTCTCTGAAAGTAAATAGTTCAAACTTACTGTGATATAATTTTATATGTATCCAGAATGTGTTGTGAGAAAATAACCTAGAGAATCTTAATAATACTTTTTGGTTTTTTTTAGTTTGTCAGTATGTACTTGAAGTAGTTCACCTAACTTGGACTCTATCACAGGATGTAGCTACATTTTTTTTCCATTGAAAAATCTCTCATGTCTCAGATCTTAATTTCCCTTCAGAAAGAGATCATAGAGCAGAAACAGGTGAAAAGGAGAACTTTATAGCCATGGTATATAATGTAACATGTTTCGGTGTTATGTACACAGACAAGTGTGTAACGTTTTATCTGGGAGCTAATAACTATTTTGAGAACTTCTGTTAACTTTTCCAGTGCTAAAGCAGCCTGAGCTCACATAGCAAACAGGTCTTTTCTTGATTTAGTGTGTTGTTGTGCTACTTGGATTATAAATCTAATTAAAATTCAGGCTGTCTGAACAGTGAAAATAATGACTAATCTGCATATTTTAGCCTGAATTCAGCTTAAGGCTTTGTGCAAGCACTAGAAAGTCAATGAGGCAGATTATGTTGGCATGAAGATGGCAAGTTCATGAGAAAAGTAGCAAGCTCAGAGAAAAACAGAGAAAAACAGCAAAATCCCTTTGAAAAATGAGTGAAAATTAGACTGTGTAAATTTTGTAACAATGCAATGGCTATGAAAACATAAAGATTCAAGATAAACGAAGGCGAAAAAAAATCGTAATGGGGAAGATGCCAGATCATAGCTTGTCTTTGGTTGAGAGAGATGGACTGATGAAAACACAAAATAACATGGCCAGCTTCAGAGGACTATTCAGTAGGAGTTTGAAAGAAGAACTCTCAGTATAAGTTGCTCTGTGAAGGTACAGACATGTGTTTTCAAACCAGCGAGTTTCCCAGGTGGTTTTTTTGGCACCGGGCCTGATAATTCAAACCCTCTGTCTAATCAAGATCAAATTAAACTACGGCTCTGGAAATCTCCTGCCTTCTTCTGTTCTTTCATAACAATGTAAATTGAGCATCAGCAGATTCTCCCCCTTCTAGATTATCCCTTCAGGCACTTTTGAAGGCTGTCAACTCTCTCTGTGTCATTGGAATTAGGCAGAACCCACACTCGGAGTGGTCATTCCTTCGGAAGACTGCCAGGCTTCAGGAGACACTACATTTGTTACATTCTTCCGAATAAGGAACATTCCAAATAGATTAAACCCATTAAAATAATGGGATCATATCAGAAATGTGCAATCTAATCCAATATCTTGCTATTACTGCAGCACATGGCTGCTTGCCCAAAATTTTACATGTGATGTAGACTGGCCTATAGCGATATTCCAGAAAAAGGAATAAACTTACTACTAATTCTGCTGCTGTTTCCAAGTGCTGACTTCCTTTTCTACACTCATGCCAAAAAAACTTAAAGGAAATATTTTTAATCTGTGTAAACTATGATTTATCAGAAGCATGAAAAAATATTACGTATTAAAAAGCTCTCTACATTACAGTTAATTTGTTCAGATGCTCATCTGCATTAGGCCCATCAGCATCTAGACAACAGGATCCACCCATGCCTGTCTCATGGGCACTTACACCCTCACCGAAGCAAGGGGATAAAGGATGCCTCATTGTTCAGGTCCCTCACTAATATAGGTAATGCAGTTTCCTACCAGTTAGGAATGAAAGTTAGGGAATAGAATCACTATGGATAAAACATCTGAAAGAATTCCAGTTATTCTCAGGTAATAAAGTTTCCTTTCTCCACGGGCATCCCCGTTTAAGGAGTCAAAATGCCCTTTTGATTCTCTTCAACTTACACAATAAGCTCAATTTAAAATAATAATCATAATGCTGAACATGCACCACAGCAGAATTTTATAAGCCTAATTTTTTCCAGGAAAAACATTGGTACTTACGACCCTTCTTTAGCTGATATAGTTTAGGAAGTTAATTTAATTGCTTTTTTTGGAAGCATAAAAATTGCTCTATAAAGCCACTTCAGGGCATTTTCAGCTCTTGTTCCATTTTATTTTACATTCTGCAGACACACAGTTTCACAAAGAATGTACGGTCTAATGCCACACTACAGAGAGAAACGCAACATACCTTAATATTGCATTTACTTCACCACAAATTGTAGGTATAATCTACAAAAGATTCAAGCTCTTTGTGCCATGATGATTATCATGACTGTGTAGAGACTGTAAGAATAATTCATTGTTGATTGGAATAAAATTTAGTGTTAAGAGCTAAAATTTGTCTAAAAATCCCCACTCACTAAAACTAATTCTTTTACTAAGTATATGAATTACGTCATCTTCTAAAACATCCAACACCTCCCAATGTCTTAAGTATGCACTTTCTTAACATCTAGAAAGGCCCATGTAGCTTGAAAAATATTTAAAATACAATTAGCTTTAGCGAACTAACTTTAGATAATCATATTTTTAAAAAACATTTTGGCTACTGCCTCTCCATTTATTCACAATCTGACAATTAGATTCTTATCTCTGGCTAAGGTTCAAATCTCATCTATTTTTTCAAGAGGATTCTAGCTCTCTCAACAAATAAAAAGACTCTTTCTGATGGGAGATGCATTATGGTCTAAACACATTTAAAATAAAAAGATTTTAATATTTATTGAAATAAAGAAGTTGACACCTCCAGTTCCTGTTGTTTGAATATTATTATTTCCATAACCGTGCACATTTTCTTCTTGGTATTGAGGGTTTCCATATTAGACCTCTAGTCCTAGCATTTAAAAAATAGGTTTAGAAAGGATTTCAGTAAGTTATGTAGTTCACTTATCTGGTCCACTAACAGTTTTACTAAAAGCTGTTTTTCAGATTTCTATTTTATTTTCAGAGGCTTTCTTAATAGCATAAGACAATCTATTTTAGTGTGTCACAGCTCTCTCAATCCTTAGACAATCAGTCATGTTGAGCCTTGCAACCTAAAGGTGTTACTTCTTGTCCTAAACACTATAAACACTGAAGGCATTATTCTGATTACTCTTTGAAACAGTCTCATAAGGTAACCTTAGAATATCTCCCTTGAGTCCCATTTTCTCTAGACTAAAAAAAAACTCTTTAATTAATTTTATCTTTTTCCGTCTCTTAAGGCCACGTCATCAGTTTCACTGGGCTGTACTGGAATTCTGCAATCTGGCTATAGGTCAGGTGTTTTTCCTGGGGTGTGGCATCTGAAATTAGAAACAGTATTTTGGTAATGACTTAGTTACGATGCAGTGAAAAAAATTATTACAAACCCATCCTCAAAGATAAATAGAGGGGCTTACTTATTCACTTCTTTAGCTGAAAGAAAGCTTAGTTAATACGAGTCAGATAAACTGGCAATACTACAGATTAATAAATTCTGGTAGGATGAATGTCATGATAAAAGAAAGGGGCATGCTAAGCCCATTTCAATGACTGTATATAGGAGCAAGTTTTCACATCTGACTGGCACAGGGGATGAAATCTGCAGTCTGCTGCCCCTGCGCAATAAGGAATGTCAACCCTAACCTCTGGTATGATACCTGCATTTTAAGCTAAGCATTACCTTTTGTTTTATATGCAATTAAAATGAAGATATTTTGATCTCATTCAAGGTGCAAAGGGTTCTGCTGATCCGGAGAGATGAGTCAGAAGTGACTCATCACCTGTTTTTTGGCAGGATGTTTAGAACATGGACAAATCACAAGGTGAACGGTAGGAATCATTTGAAACACCGTGGTCTCTCACCATTACTTAAAGGCTGGGTTGGTTAAACACAACCTTTTTTTTTTCCCTTCTGAAACCTCGCAGATAAACCAGCAAACAGAAGGTTTCACATCACGAGAAGTTTTTTACTCTATGAGACTCCACAGATGGCAGCATTCTGGCAGGTAGCACAGCCTGTGTAGTGGAACCTACCACAGACACCAGCTGCTACCACCTGTGATCTCTTGAAGTCCAGAAATCAAAAGATGACTCATGGTGTACAGGTTCCAAAAGAAACCTTTCTGTCAAACATTTCTGGTAGAGTTGTGCCCTCTTTAAAGGGTGTCTGTAGTGTCACATAGAACCAAGTGTCAATCACTTACATACCTTAAGCATTCATTATTCAGTATCCTGGTGGTATCCTTAAATTTCATTTAAAGTCAGACCATTTCTGAACAGATGTTTCAACCTCAGAACCAAAGAACAGTTTCTGCTTTTCCGGAACCACTTTCTAGCTTAATACTGTTGTTAATGAAACAAGCAATTGGTAGTTATTCTACTTTTTGGAGAGTTTTAAAGTACTGCAGATACCAGGAATGAGACTAACCAGAAGTACTATTTCAAGCTTAAGCCAGAAACGTATTAGAGAAGTAAGGGTAACAAATGAACAACAAAATCATTGGGAGATATCGTTCACTTATGTATCAGCTGGATTCATAAGGCTGTGGGGGCTGTACACTATGCCAGGAGGGTCACTGCCAACTAGAAAGCCAAGTGCAATGGAATGTTTATCCTATAGCAGCTTAGTCCATTAGCTTTCTCTCCTCTTTCCTCTCAAAATGTGTTATTCCTTCTCGTTAAGCAGCAGACAAATACAGTGACTGCTTGTAGCCCTATTAAACTAAAATTAGATAGAGAGCAGTTAAAAGTTGTGTTCTTTTGTCAGCTTCGTCTCTGAGAATCCACAGTATAATTTTTAAAGCAAGTTAAAGAATTACTTCAGAAGATATAGAAAGGAAAATTCCTCATTGGAAAAGTGAAAGCAATTCATTACCTCATTTGCCTTAACATAGCCATGAATGAAGCAGCACATTGTCCAGAGACAATTCTGAAGAGAGCTGGCGGGGAAAAAAGCAAAATAAATACTGTCTTGAGCATACTTTTTGTACCTCATTTAATCATCTTTGTATATTTATTTTCTCTCATCTAATCTTTATTGGCCACTGAAGGATTAATTTCCTAAAACTTGTATCGCAGCTTAAGTTGTGATAATTGCATCATTATTTCCACTACCATTTACATTTCATTTCTAAAAATCAAAGTTTTCTGACGTGATACTGTTTCCGTATGATTTTGAATGTAAACTATCCTGAGAAAATAAAGTGTCTCTCTTCTGAATATCTTTAGTATATGTGCATGTCTGTGTCATCCTTACCTCTTCTTTCTAGTTCTCATCATCCAAGCTAATTCCATCCTGTCACTCCAAAACATCTCTCAGACTGGGATTCTCGCTCTCACACTCACCAGGGTATGAGACACTTCCAATTCTGCACATCTGAAATGTGTTTTTGGACAAAAGGGGAAGTGCTGCCATGTGAATGTTGGTGCCACAGAGAATCACAGGATGGCTCAGGCTGGGAGAGACCACAGGGGTCGTCTGGTCCAACCTCCCTGCTCCAGCAGGGTCATCCCAGAGCACATGGCCCAGGATTGTGTCCAGGTGGTTCTGGAACATCTCCAGTGAGGGACATCCCATACCCTCTACGGGCAATAACACCCTCTGGATTACCTCAAATTCTGTCTATGCTTTCAGAGGACCCAGAAGCCCAGATTCAAGTACCTCTGCCCAGGAGCAAGCACCAAAGCTAAAACTGAACCCTTGAACTCTGCTAACTCCTTTTGCTGATTCACCTGCCCCTGGCTGTGGTTAAAACTGGATGCAAATACAAAGAAATGATTCTATGCACAGAGCAAATCAGGTCTTACACAAACTTTGTTAGTCTGCACTTACCTTAAGCAATGCTACACCATTCCTTTCATTTTGAACCTTACACTCACCATTTAACTTTCTCATGGAGGAAGAACTCACAGGAAGAGGTTCCAAGTAATTAATTTTGACTGAATTTAGGAGTTTAGCACCTCCTTCACATCCAGGGGACTCCAGAAGTACAGAATTCTATAAGAATTTTGTCCTTACAGAAAACTTGGTAATCTAGTTCTGTATGTATGTGTGCAAGTAATCCAACATACATTGTAAAAAAAGGCAATGAGAAGATGGGAGACTCAACTTAAATCTGAGAATATTATACATAAAAGTTGTATTTCTGCATGGCATAAACGTCAGTGTAGGCTAATTTGGTCCACATTTTCGGGGGAAAAAAAAAACAACAACAGAGGTAGTGTTGCATTAGAAAGTGTTTTAAGTGTGTTCCTTTGTGTGGTTTTCAGCACTGCTTAGTGGTAGTTGTGAATTGAAGTGTGATCACAGATTTAAGAGTGATATGCTTTGTATGGGGATGTGTTATTTTGGGCAACAGCTCAATCAACATTCAGAGGACCCTCCATTACTATTTTTGAAAGATTTAAGACATCTTTGGTTACAGTCACATCCACTTCTACAAATATGCCCTGAACCAACCTTTGTTAACTTTTTTCCAGTCTTTTCCCTTTGCTCTTAGAGTAACAATTAGTCAAATACTGTGCACACATAAATAACAGACACTTTAAAGTGTATTTTGAACACATTCATAATTAAACATATCTTTGAAGCAAGATGTTGCAACTTGGAAATATCTAATTGGAAATACATATTAGCATTATAGTTTATTAAACACTGAGGTCTGCTGCTTGTTACTGGATTTTTAAATTGCTTCAGTATTCCTAAAGAGTTTAAGAGAAACCTGAGATAAGAAAGTTGCTGGCAAAGACATCATCAGATAGTAATCCTGCCAATGCTTTAGTAAAAGATAAAAGCTTAATTTTTACCTTGTTATACTTCTGTTATTTTTTAAAGAATAACTTTTTAAGGGAAACTAAAAATGGAAACCTGTCATGTAAAATAATAGAACAGTAACTTTAGACAAACTAATTAGTATCATTTTTTCAGACAAAGCAAATTGATATTTTATGTACACAAACACACCGTCTATACATAAAATGCTGAGAATACAGCATACTGAAAGAAGGAGAATTTTTGTAGTCTTCACGTTATCCGTTAGAAGAATATACGACCAAGGAAATGTAAAATACAGGTGTATGATCAGTAAGTGCCAGCTTCAATAGTGCAACATTTTATTAATGACAGAAATCTCTTGTTTAACACTGCTCGTGTTACATAAAAACCTGCAGTGACAGTAATAATGGCAGCAGAGGGGGATTTGGCACTGAGATATAGAAAAAGCACATTTCAATGGTCTTTTTACTGCGTCAAGAAAAAGCTTATTAGTAAAAAATGCAAAAAAAAAAAAAAAACCAAAACTTTTCAGTTATTTAAACTGGCCAATGAAATGGCAGAATGAAAATCCGTGTAAAATAGTGTAATACAATTTACACAAGGTTATGGGTTTTTTTCAAGTCAATTGATGGAAACACAAATATGCTGAGATACATTTTGAAATAGCACACGTGCATTTGGGTTTTATTCAGTTCAACTACACAGCATATAAAGGTTTAGTACTAAAAGGAGTACTTTTAAAACAAGGCTTATTTGTGGCTTGCTTGCTTACTTGTAGCCTAATTTCTGACTTTTTTGTTTGTTTACAAATTAGACCTACAATGGTAGTGCTCCTAATAATACATTAGGGTGGAATGTCTAAGTTTGTTATTTTAAAACTCAACAATCTAAAATGTAGTACAGTACAGTGATTTTTATCTTGAATCAAGCTTTACACAAAGTTTCCATGTTCTGGTTTCCATATGTGTATTTCCGGTTGTACATCAAACTTGAAGGCAATAAAAGCTGTGTCTGTGGTGGAAGAAAAAGTGTGGGGCAAATTAAAATAGCCATTTTGAAACAGTAGGTTATGTCTTTTAAAAAAAAAATCTTTAATTCTCCTATAGCTTTACATACAAAGAATAAATGAGATATGATCTTATTTCCTTAAAATTTAGTATGGGAAATGGGTGCAAGATAAAAATCTGTTATGTGGGTGACTTGTTTTTAAATGTAAACCTGAGTAAGGGCAGGAAATACAACATGACTTATGACTAAAAGAATAAAATTCCTTCATAATTTAAGTAGCTGAACAGGTTTTTAATGTTCTACCACAAAACAGCAAGGCAACAGATGATAATGGCCTTGTATTCAATGAATTATCATGAACATCCACTGCAAACCTGAATATTTTCTGCAAAAATAAAACATCAGATTATGCACATTAATAAAAAGCATCAGAAATAGATGCACCTGGATTTTCTCTCCTTTTTTTAAACCACAAATATCAGAATTCAGCATTTATGTCACAGTCCTTGAACAGTTGCTCTGAGATGACTACATGAAGCACACTACTGCACTAAGTAGACACCCCACAACAGGCTTGCACTGCAGCAGTAACATAGTTTTCATGTAGGCACAGACTTTTTTCTCATTCATGTTCAAAAACAACATGAAATAAGCAACTCAAGACAATATTAGGATTCATCCCGCGGTTCCTTGTTAGCGTAAAGTTCTTGCCGCTTTGGTAATCGAAGTCACTGAATGTTTTTTAAAAACTGCAGGTACCTCAAGGAAGAGTTCCATATTCAGCAAGGCAGCATTATACCAGGATATTTTATACCAACTAAGGCATAAAGAACTTTGCATCAGGGTATACAATACTCAATCTCTGAATAAAGTTTCATATTCTGTGTGGCGAAAGTGCATAGGAGTGGGATTCCACCAGAGTAAAAAGAATCCTCTCACAGTATTAAGGCCTTTCGATTTTATGTGAACTGTGTCAGGCTGAAGTCAGCACAGTGGAAAAAACGTAGGCTGTCATCACACTGGACACCACTGGAGTTCCCTTAGCACGTCTTGTCTTCTCCTAGCTGTCGTTCATCATCTTCATCAGCTTCCTCAATAACCTGAATGTCATCTGCTTGAGGTAAAGATGAGATTTCAGTCAGCAGTTTGGGTCCTTCTGTTTTAGTTTTTTCTTCCTCTTCGATCGCTTTCTTCCATATTTTGTGATTTTCACTGAGGTGGTGTATCAGCTGGCAAAATATTCGTCTACCTTTTTTTCTTTGAGCTTCTGTAAAATTATAAGCATATTGGGTTGTTTGACATTCCGAGTAATTGGATTTTACACATACAAAACCAATGGCACATTGCAAGCGAGATGTAAATTTGAGCAAGGCACGTGGATGATTATTCTGAATATTTAAACAGTGGCATGGCAAAGGATATCAACAAGTTTCTGTTTCAAACTGCAAGTCTCCTGGTAACAACAAGATTTTTATTGAAAGAGGAACATTTACGAAGCAGCATAATAGCAAAATCTCCAAGATTTGTACTGGACAATTTCAACTGTCATTCCTATGTCTGAAGCTACTGAATGACAACTACGCACCAACCGAAACACAGAAACTTACTTAAAATAAGGTCATCTTCCATTTCTTCATCATCACTCTCTAACTGTGCACCATCATCATCTTCAGTGCTTTCTGCATCCTCCTCCTCTTCATCAACCCACTGCCCTGGAAGCAACCCAGCTGCATTGTAGGAATTACAAAGGGGGCCAACTATGTGAGTGATGAAAGATTCCTGCAGTTTCGCGAGCTGGGGAGAAGAACGATCCATGAAGGGGCTTATAGGTAATCCAAGGCTTGCTTCTTCATCACCCTGAAAAAGAAATGGAAGAAACTTACCAGAATTTCTCACAAAATTAACTTTAAATTCTTATTTTAAAAAATTACTTTTAATGAACCAAGTAACCTACAACTTCCTCATGAGGGGAAGCACAGGGACAGACAGAGAAAATTGCTCTTTCCACACCCACCTGTTCATAAAATTCATTGACAATGCCTTCAGTCCATTTCAGATGCAGCTCCCTGACTTTGGCTGGGCCATTAATATCAGCCAGTTTGATGCATATTTGACAGGCCAGCAGGCGATCGTTTTCATTGCTCCATTCTATGCCATTGCTGTTCATGTCATTGACCTGGGGCAGCCACAGACATCCAGTTAAAACTATTCATCCATGGGTTTATTAGGCAACCTACGAACCATCTACAGCTGATTTGTACAAAGGAAATACTCTATTTGCATTTTTAATAGCTTAAATTTATATAATATAAAACTTTAAATGCAGGTAATTAAAATTAACAATTACTAAGAAACAATGATAACATCGTTATATCAAGACCAGATCCGTGCAGACACTAAAGTGGAGCAAACCTTGGCATTAAATTCTGCAAGGAAATCAAAATGCTTCTTGAGGTCTGTGGCAAGGATTGCTTCAATCACTAAGAAACGAAAGCGCTTGAATTCTACGTGATCGAGGTTCGATAAAAAGTTGTACTCTGGTCGTGATAAGAAAAGATTCCAGGCAGATGCAGCATGGTGATTTTCTAAGACTGATCTGTCATTGTAGAGAACAGCCTACAGGAAAAAAAAAAAACAAGCAAAGGATCATAAATTACACAGGGAAGTTTTAAAGTTATAATTAAATATTCTGAAGTTTATGGGCTGGTCAGAAACAACATTAGGTTAAAAAAAAAATTAGAAATAATGTTTTACCTTCTAGTTTTTGGGTTAAAGTGACACAAAAATGACAGATGAGGGGAAGAAAAACCCCAAACTTAACAATTAGCAAAGTTCTTCGTTTCTTTAAACGTCCTTAACAGCGTCTTAGTGACAGCTAAATTCAGACTGTAGGCACACACACACAAACCACTTCAGATTTTGCACAGCATACGTGTGGAACAGTGTGCGCTTTATGCCACACAGTGATGAAAAAAAAATAAAGAATTTTAAGTATATGCTTTTAATTCCTCTTAATTGTGTTGGAAAAACATAAACAACAAAAACCTCCACCCAACAAAACCAAAGAAATAAACAAAAAACCATAACAAATATAAAATCTCACCACAAAAAGGACTCCAAAACACATAAGAACTGTCATTAACAGGAAATGGTGCAAAGTATCACTAGTTTTAAAAGAGCTATGTTTAATGCTGATGCATAAATTTTAACTGTAAACAAGCTAACTAAAATATAAAAAAGTAGCAGATTTTACTCACAGCTTCCATGTTTATATAAAACACCCTAGAAAATAATTAATCCAATATAGATTAAACAGAACCTGAAAAAAACCTCCATTTTGTCAATGCTTTTTGCAGTTTTTCAAAGAAAGCTTGTATTTTTGAAACTTGGTGATGGATGTCTGTGTTTGGTTTTGTGCTACCTTGTATGCTGTTTTCAGCAGAAATACGTATCTGCCTACACCCTAAACTCTCTTTGTAAAAAGGAGTGGTTGAAAACTGACTGGGAAGTTCACTTGCAAAGTCTTTATCTCCTAACAAGCTGTACCAGTTTCTGATCTACTGTTGTTGTTGATGTTCTTATTAATATTTAAGTTTCTTGTCTGTAACTTACCAAGAGAGATCCGACTAGCCATCACAGTCGCTTAGACAGACCTAGGGCCAGGTCTCTATGAGCTAGTTTATGTTGTTATTTTCAATTTTTTAAATTGAAAGTAGTTCCTACATGCATACACAACCAATACATACAAAATACACCAGAATTTAACAGGGAAGAAAAATAAAAATATTGCGCAAGTACAGTGCACATAATTTTGCCCATTTGTTAAATCAGGCCTTAAATACTTAAATCCTAAACAACTTACTTTAGGGATATAGAATAGAAAAAAAAATCTTTATACTGATTTCAGGCAGAAAAAAGTAATTTTCTGCTTGAAGAGCTTCTTACCTGAGGTGCATTTGTGGCCACTAGAAAAGCATTTGTACGTCCAGGGTGATCGTAGTCATGCATGGCAGCTGCTACATATAATGCCATCAATTCCAAAGCAGGAATGTTTGATGCCAGACAACCA
Organism: Callaeas wilsoni; assembly: GCA_013398955.1. Taxonomy (NCBI): domain Eukaryota; kingdom Metazoa; phylum Chordata; class Aves; order Passeriformes; family Callaeidae; genus Callaeas; species Callaeas wilsoni. The sequence goes on from VWPU01012594.1 coordinate 19,598, forward strand.
TAACTGTCATCAGCAATAGGACAGCTTTTTGAAGATGTGTAGCTGACTTGGACAGGGGCAATACCACTGGCCTCATCTAAAAGAAATTCCAAGTACAAAACCAGAATATTTTTCAGAACTGTATTTCATTCATACTTGTAATATACTATAAATGACTTAGCCAGACACTGTTGCAAACATGCTATCGCTATCCTTGCTGTCATGAAGCTGAATAATTGGCAAAGACTCATATTTTGAAAAAATCATATTAATGTTTAAAGACAAACTAACAACTTTGAAGAAAAGTTGGAGTGCCATTGAATTGCAAATTTCTGACACTAACAGAGCATTCTACTGTTTGTCTCCAATCTCGATTAGTCCAAGAAAAGATTAATCAGCACCTTCCTTACTATTTCCATAATTTTCCCATTTCTTGAACTTGCAAACCTACAGGAAAACCTGGGCGGGGGAGGGGGGCAGCGGAAACTACTGCAAAAGGAATTTACTCCATTGATTTAGAAATATTTGCATGATAAGAAGATTCACTTTTACTCTCCTCTTTCCCATTAACAAAGTCACTACTTTAAAAAAAAGGAAAAGGAACAGCACTTATTTCATCAGTGCATAACAGAAAAGGAATTCCTTTGCCTTAATGGAATAAGCAAGGATTAAAATCCTGAAAATATTTATACTGGAAGAGTTTCCAAGCAATAGGATTATAATTTCTTAGTTTAATTTTACTTTTTTTGTAGAGGAGAACAAAATTATTTTTATCACTTTTCTCCAGTTAAATCTCCAGTCCCAATCCATTTAACACTTGGAGAAAGAAAAGGCAACAGGGTGCAATCAACAGATATGGACAAACTTGGAAAAAATGAGAAAATTCCAGTCCTTTAAAAGCCACATGGCTTGTGCCTTGTCTTTTTCTACTACATATATGAACCAGAGTTCTTGGAGAGTGCTTGATTTCCCCTTTTCATCATTCTGAAATATAAACCATTTAGCATCAAAGTCTACGTTTACATTCATTTTTTAAAATTCTTTACTTACAGGATACATTTTGGTAAAAATTACAAAATTCTAAATTAAAAAGTTAGTTCTATGAAGTCATAGACAATGCAAAAGCAAGCTTCATTGGAAGTAGCTTCACACAAAATTTTAATTTGGAGGTTTTATTTCTCTTTCAGGGATGCTCTTATGCAGTTATTATTGGCATGATCAATTCAGTGCCTGGAAGTCTGCATGTGATACCTAACAGAAAATTCTAAAATATTAATTTTTATACTAAAACCATTAAGGATAACTTCAATTAAGTTAAATACTTTGGTATTTTTTGTTTGATCTATTTAACTTTCCAATAAAGTTAAGAAATATTAGCCTAATGTATTTCAAATGCTAAAAATACCCTGACTATGGCAGAATACAGAGGCTTCATTCAGCAGAGAAAATTTATTAAGTGAACCAGTTTTCTTGGCTAACAAACTAACCATTACTCATCTAATAATTTTTCTAAAAGTCAATTGCATGATATTTCTGAACGGTGTGTGCTTTGTTATTTTTTTCTACTGCCTTATATTAAAGTAAAAAAAAAAAAGAAGTGAGTCACAAGAATAATTAGATATTTTCTTCCACAGTAATTTGGTTTACCTACCATAGTTCCATAAAAACATTCTTCAGCAAAACAAAATTAACCCGTGTGAATGCATACCTATATCACTCCCCATTATATGCTCATTACGGATTTGCTGAAATCCAGGGATGGGCCGTGTTGTCAGATACCACACTGCATGGAGAACATCCGTGGCATGGATACGATTGTGATCTGAAAATCAGCGAGATATAATTATCTGAAAAATAATTATCTGAAAAAAAATATTACCTGAAATGCAATCAAAAGGAAAAACAACAACAAAAAAAACCAACAAAGAAATGTACAAAATGTGTTGTGAGATTTTGATGAAATACAAAAGGGAAAATTGTATTTAAACTGTTAGTAGTGAATATATGTTTCACTGAACATTTTTAAGAAGGAAGTTAGACAAACATCAAACACTATCTATGCACACTTCATCCTACCTGGGCCTCAGGAAGGGATTAAATGGCCTTTTAAATCAATGATGGTGAGAAACAAGCATGGCCTGCAATCTGATATCTATAAGCACCTGGGCTGGGCAAACATCTGTGGAGTGGGGAAGTGTGGTTTTTGCCTGTTTTCCAATAAATTTGGCTGCCCAACACAGCAAGGTGAATAACGACCATCAAAATTCTCTATTTTCTTCTCATTTTATTAACAACCTAACCCAAATTTCTGTTAAATCATCAACTATTCTCCCATTGACTTCAGTGTGTTTGATTCAACTACTAATTCAAATTCTTTAAGATTATCTTCAAACCACAAATTAACAAATTCAGTTTCAGAGTCCACCTGCACTTCATTAGACCCGTTCTGTCAAGTGTATGCATTAAAAATACACTCAGCTCAGACACTGCCTACAGATACAAATCCACGCACTAAAGGAGAGATATTGATATAAAAATTCCACGTGTAACCAAGGAGTACTCACAGGGAATATCCCGGTAGCCGTTTTCCAGCGCACGGAAGTAATTCATGAATTCTTGAGCGGGGATTTTGAAAATTTCAAACAAGCCAGTGTCTTGAAACAAGGTATAAGTTACCTAAGTACAGATTAAAATTAGTTTAAGTCTGAAAGATATACCTGGACATATCCTGCTTTTCAACTTTCAAAACATTCTTGTTTTTAAAATTTTACTTGCCGACAGACATGGAAATTACTGAAATTCCACTAAAGACTATCAGACTGCTATTGTCATAGAAATATATTTAATAATTTTTTTAGCACAAAAACGTGGATTTTTATGATCCTCTCAGTACAGACTAATAAAAGCTTTTTTTTCCCTTACTGATAATTCTATGCACAACTGATTATTTTTAATAATATTGCCCAAAATTTTTCATAGGGCTAAATAAGTCATGCTTTGTTCCGTTAGTGACCTAAAAAGAACAAATTTATATTCTGACTTATGATTCAAACCTTCAAATGATTTCATTTTAACAGCAGAGTCATTAATAATGTAAAAAAAAAACAAAACCAAAACCAAAAAGAAACAAACAACACACACACTCCCCCAACACTGTGGTTGTTTTTGAGACTTTGGCAAAGAGCTATTTCTTGTATTTATTAAGATTTATCTTCAGTGTTTTTAACAAAATGAGCTGGTAAATGAAGAAGTATTTCAAAAAGGTACTCAGAACATCCATGTATGTATATAAACCATATATTATGATTTACATGTAGAACTTAGTGTGCTTCAAAGCCTAATCTCCCCCAAGGCTGCAAATATTAGAAAAACTTTTTAAAGCAAGTCACTGCTACTCATTTTTATAAGTTTTTTCCTAGACACAGGAGAGAAACAAGAGGTTCTGAAGTGTGGGAGGTGCTCAGGGGCACAGCAGTTGCAAAATTAGGGGTCATCACTCCTTGCACCCGGCCCAACCATTCCCCTTTCACACACCCAGTCTGAGAACATTAGGACTGATGAGGGTGAAACGCATTTTTAATTGGCCGCTAAATAAGATACTCTCAGGTGCTTACAGCACAACAGGCAGAAGCTCTGGGGTGGGAGGAGGACAAGCCATACACACACAGTCTCAGGAAGAACTGGGGCAGAAATTCTGGCAGAGTTCAGGCCTGTACACCAAAGTACTCACAGGTGTGAACTGCCCTAGAGTGCACACAAAAGGAATGCAAGCCCCTGTGGATTGCAGAGTACCCTGCACTAAAAACACCACTCAGAAGTGGATTGGGGCATTCTAGTCTGTACGTAAACGCTTGTCACTAATTCAAGTGACAAAAGACCTGAAAACGTATGATCAACAAAGACTAATTGAAGATTTTAAACAAAAAAAAAAACCAACCAAACCAAAATAATGTGTATTATGAAAGAAAATATGGTGTCTCATGACAAGAGTGAAATTATCCTCATTTTTTTTTCCTGACTTCAGTACAGGTGCAGGCCTGTGACTCCAACTGCACCAGAGTGCTTCCAACTGGCTTCCTTCCCTCCAGCTGGTTGTTCCTAACACTGACCTTGAACAAAAGGGACATGCATTCTGCTCCAGGGTGGAAAACTAAGATACTGGAAATAAAACTGTTTAGTGGTCAGATTAGAAGCTCCATGATTGCTAAATGCACTTTAAAGAAAAAGACAGAAGCTTCCAGGTGACCTTGATGAATGGGAGAAGCTGGGGAAGAGCAAACAGAATCCTACTCTTGCACCTGCCAGCAGGTTTGGCTTCAGCAAACATGAAACTGCACGAAAGAGCTTAGTAATAAGTCAGAAAGAGATAAAAAGGATACTACGTGCAGAAAGCAACATGGAAAAAAAATCCCACTGTTTGTAGGATCAAGAGGCAAAAAACTGCCTAAAAGATCACTTCTCTTCCCCCACACATGTAGCGCTGGCAGAAATATTTTACTGAAATAAAGAAAAAAGAAACGTTGACAAGCAGAGCAGTTAGTTCTGAAAGCAGGAGATAATTTTGCACAGGAAATGGCATACTATGACAAAACCTGGTCAGTGAGAGTCTAACTTATTTACATTGAGAATAAAATTCAGGAAAACTGGAGCATGTTCTCTATAGATAAACCATTTTTTATGGTTTACAATGACATGGGGTACATGAGACGTCATATTTCTGCTTTTCAAGATAGCATTCACATAAATGTTGACTGCAAAACTTCTTCAGGGTTTAGATAAAATATATACGCAGGACAGCTTTACATACCCTCCCTCATATAGTAAAAGAGAACAAACAAACCTGGCTAAGGATCCTTCCAGACTGATCTCCCATTTCTTTTACAAGGTCAAAAATTTGGAAATTCCAATTGTTCATCTTCTCCATTAGTGAATCATGGTCTAATAACGTTGTTTCTAATATAGAACTCTGTTCCACCTGTATGAGATTAAGGTACTTTATCATCTCTAAAATAACAATGAAAACTAATTTATCAGTTGGGTTAGCAAAAAAAGCCTTGAAAATGATAAATCATTAGTGAATTTATTGAATGGTGCTGCAACTACAGCTATGAGAAAATCATAAATCAATATCATAAATAGCACAGTTTAAAGGCTTGACTTCTCCTGTTTTGGGCAGCAGATTCCAGGGCTTGCTGAGATAGTGCTAAATTTTCCTTCTTATTTAGTTATGAACAAGATGATTTCATAAAACAAAGCCAAAATATGCATAGGCTAACCAAACATTTACTGAGCTTTAAGAGTTTGTTAATTGGACAAGCTTTAAAAACACCCAATGTATAAACCCAAAATGTCAATAGCACTGTATCGAACATTCATTTGTAAGTCTGACTGGAACTGCTGCATCTTTCATAAACTTCCAAAAGAAAATATTAGCCAATTGGTGTTTGAGCATACCCTCTCAACATTAAATCTACACAAATCAATATTGATCAACAAAATCAATACAATCATGACCTTTCCTGTCATTTGCTAGTGACATTTATGGAAGATAGAAATAATTGTTAAACGAAAATCTGAACTTCAACAATGTACCATAACCCTTTAGAAATTACTATTTTAGCAATGCAAAGGCCTCTTCACAGCACATTAGGAATTCTAAAGAAATATTGAATTTACAAAAGCTATTGCAAGGGTTTTTTGCAATTACATGCTTACAAGCAGTTTATTTTGTGTTTGATCGATCATTTCCTTCCTTTCATCTTTCCTCTTCTCCGTATGGTGGAAAGACTCATTTGAAACATTAGCACTTGCAATTTCACCTTAAAGAAAACACATATAGAAATACTGTATCTATAATTTATTCATAAATTACTACTGTCTAATAATTTTTGAACGGATCATACGGATTTGTCACAGAAATATAAGTAATAGCTTGTTTCTAAACCATTTTATTTAAGAAATATGAAAAAAAGTTGCAAATGACAAAATTTATTAGACAAAACCTATTTGAAGATTAAGAAAAGCTAAAAGCATAGCTTTTATTAGAAAAAATTGGTTCAGCAATTAGTATGGCTTAGTTGGTAGAGCACTTGTTTGATATAAGGAGTACAGAACTATAAAGGTATTAGTGGGAGCCTGTTTTAAAATCCTTACTATGAAGCATTCAATATTTTGTATTATTTTGATTATTCTAAAACACAAAACAAAGTAAAATACATACATAGGTTAAAATATAGGGAAACACTTATGTAGAAATAGTAAAATTTTAATTTAATTTGCTTTAAAAAAAAAAAACTAGCAAGTTGATATCAAGTATTTGTCTATTTTGAAATCCCACCTGATTTTCTTTCTCTGTATTCTGCAAATTCTGGTTCTGGTATTGGAACAGGCTTGAGTATCTGACGTCCACAGCTTACAGAATACATGAAAAATATTTACAACATTCAGTAACTTTCTTCTTTTGCTACTGCTGTCTTCTACTGAAAAATATCTGCAGATTACTTTCTTTAAAAAGGCTTGTGAAGGTTCCTTCAACAACGGACCTTAGTATTTTCTCCTAAACTCGGCACACATAGATTTAGTCTGTCCTTAGACAATGATCAACCATCACCTCCCCCAGACTTAGATCCCGGAATTATTAAAGTAGAGCTCCTGACTAAGAAAGTATTCAGAAACAGAATTCGATTCCCAAGTAAGAAACCCTCCTGTTCTAAAATTCCATAGAATATTGTTCCTCTGCAATAACAGCTGCTGGGAAGGATGGGCCATGTCAAAGCAGTGACACACATTCAGCATTCTTTATTCTTTTGTTTGCTTGTTTTCATTTTCACTGCATTCCTTTCAACCCTTATGAAGTGACTGAAATTATAACAGAGTTTACAGTACCTGCTACACATATAACCTACAGGTGTTTTAACTGGCTGCTGAAAATCTGGAGAGCTAGGTGCGTGTCCTGGAGGCTTATGTATATTAATGCTTGGTTTTGTGAGGAAATCAGCAGTGTCAGGGAACTCTACGGGTGACCAGTTGCTGAAAGCCCCACCGGAGACAGATCCGTGACTCGGTGAACCCACAGGACTCAGGCCGGGAGAAGCACCTTCCAAAACAAACATTACATGGGGTTCAGATGACAATGAAGCCGTCGCTGTTTACAAAGACTGGATTTAAACAACGAGGAACATGCAGGTGTTATTTTAGTGCTGCGTTTACAGAAGCAAACCCTTGATGCACCATCCTGTTACTGTACAAATTGTGTGATCTTACCTGCTCGTCTGGGACCCATGTGATGAGTCAGCGTCACAGAGGATGATCTTTGCTTTGGTATTGTCAGCAAATTTGCACCAAAAGACCCATTTGAGTGAGATCCTTGGCTGAAAAGAAAACAGTAAGATTTTTTTTTCTTTGTTTCCTAGTTTGTCTTCCACTTTTATTAAATAAAATGCTTTAAAAATAGCTATACTGCCCTGTGACAGGTCCACCACCATTCAAGAAAGAGAGAATACTACAAAGCAGTCAAATTCAAGACCAGCTAGAAAATATATGTCAATTACGTGAAATAAAAACTGCTATGTACTGACTGAAAGCAACAAAAAACTTAACGCAGTCCTAAAATGATGCAGTAAATATACTCAGACCATGTGTGATAGGTTTTACTTTCTAACATGCTACTTTCCTTGAACATTTGAAGCAGGCTGTTTCCTAATAGATCTGAGGATTAATAATTTGGAAATACAATGAAAACCTTACACAGCCACAGCGATTTTCAAATAAATTTTGCATATTCAATTAATTATTTTGTTTATTATAAACTTCAAACTAAAGCTGGTTTTGACATCAAAGCGTATTTTGCGTCAGTGGCCAAATCCTTAAACTCAGTTGCTCGATTCTGCCATCTGCTGTTGCAGGGACGAAATTTCACGCCATAATTTAAAACTATATTTCCTTTAGTGAACAGAAGTGCAATATGCAATTAAAAACAACTGTATATGTGCACTTCAAAGTGAAAATAGTTAATGTAAAACTATTTCACTTCAGGAGGTGAAAACAGTATTTACCAAAATAGATTTAATCTTTCTTAAGGCGATTTCAAAAAAAGTCTAATACAGAAATAATACTTGATCTCCCATCACTACTTTAAATACATTAATATGAAAAATGAGTTAAAGAATAAACACAGATTTATTTCTGTGTATCCCCAGCTACTGGAAAGGGTCCAGCAGAAGGCCCAAAGATGATGAGGGATCTGGAGCATCTTCCTTATGAGGAGAGGATGCAGGAGCTGGGCCTGTTTAGTCAAGAGAAGGCTGAGAGGAGATCTCATCAGTGCATATAAATATCTCCAAGGCAGGCTAAGAGGATGGTGCCAGACTCTTTTCAGTGGTGCCCAGCAAGAGGGTGAGGAGCAATGGCCATGAACTGATACAGGAGAAGTTTCACCTCAACATGAGGAAGAACTTCTTTACGTTTTGAGCTAGTGTTTGAACGAGAAACCAAATCAAAAATCTCCATACAAATAAAAGAGAAGCTCCCAAGAGCTGCTTTTGAACAGCAAGGAAAGTAAGAAAACCCTCTGTACATTGAGACTGCAGCAGGAGGGCCGAGCCTCAAATTGAAATCCCCTGGTTGCTAAGGTTAAAGCAATTTCTCTGGTCCCTGGTAATTTCCAGTGGGTACAACTGGGGAGGTTTGTCTGGACACTGGCAACCAAATCAGCATGAAAATATGATCTTTTAATGACTACTACTGCTCGTATTAGAATCTTCAATTATACTTTATACACAAACTACAATTAAGATTTACAATGTAAAAACTTAGAGATCCTATTTTATTCAAGGGGGGGAAAGCCACAGAAAAGGGACAAATTATTTAAGTGGTTCACTTTAAAATTAAATATAATACTGATAAGTAAATTCTTGGATGTGTGTATATAAATTTCTATCCACTACTAATTATTATCAGTTACCAGCATAACTCACATTTTCTTTTTTAAAAAGGCATCTGTTATACCTTCCTTATGACCTATGTAGAATCGTTTAAAGAAAAAAAAAGCAAAAACAAAGACAACCAAACCAAAACAAACAACCAAGCAAAAACCCAAACAAACAAAACCAACAAAACAAGAAAAGCAAAACCACACACGTTTTTACAGATTTTTAGGAGCAAAGTCATACTCATTTATACATTTAAATAAAATTAAATGTGTGAATTTTCACTAACATACAACATTACACAAAAACAAAAAAAGAAAACACATTTATTTTAATCCTAATTCAAAATTTTATCTTAATTCTGGAACTAAAAGCTCTGTTTGCACCGTATTTACTTAAAAGTAGAGAAGAGATGACTACCTTAACGTATCTTACACCTTGCTTGATGACTGGAGGAATAATAAACATTGTAATACACATAACAGTGGCTACCAACCACAAGAAAATTGTCTCACCTTTTTGATTATATATGGGTATATGGAAGCTGGCAAGTGATACATATTTTAAATAAAAAGAAAGAGGAAGTCAGTACAAGTTTAGAGATTAAACTAGTTTGTTTTGCAATCATGTATGTTGGACTTTTTTTTCCATTTCCTACTCAAGCTTATACCAAAGCCTACTTATTATGACAGAGCACACTTTTAGCTCAGAATGACCTGATTTCTACTTAATATCAACCAAGTTACAAAGCATAGCACATAATTAACTTTTCCAGTTTATGCTGGCAGAATTTGGAGACTTAATTCACAAGACTTTACATCAAATACCTCTGCTGCCAAGTTCCAGCATTATTATTGCCCTTAAAATGCTGTTCAGTGCTTACCTGGGTGTGTTATATTCCTGATGGGATCTCTTGCTCATGTTACTCCGTTCCCATCTCGATGATGTCGATTCTATAGGTGGCAAGCCAGAAACTCCTGAAGATCGTCTCAGCTGTGGGGTTGGCAGGCTGCTCCTGCTACTTAATCCCTGTTGAGTAATTTGACCATGGTTAAAATCCATGGAAGTAAAAACAGATGTTAAAATTTTATTTATGGTGTTTAAGGGCTATTTATTGCCAATGTTTATAGTGAAACAGCTGGTGTGGTACCCTACCACAAGTATGGTATCTTACTCCAGGTGGGGGTCTCCCACAGGCCACAAGGCCAGGAGACAAGAGATGTAGATACTCAGGGGTATCCACATCTAGACAACTTTTACTTGCCTAGACTGGGAAAACTGTTCCAATCATGACTGTTAATAACAGCAGAAATCCACCCATCTGGCAAGCATTCCACTGTCATACCCTAGGAAATCTGGGGACACTTCTGGGGACAGTTGTGATGGAAGTAGAAAGCATTTCTGTTGCAGAGAAGCCTTGCAATGGTTTTTGACTCATATTTAATTTTTTATTTCTTTTTTTTTTCTGAATACTGGGCAGTTGACACTTCCAAGAAACCCAAGGGGAAGGGTTAGTGTCAGATAACCAGTTATGACCAGCCCAAGGTCTGAAGCCCAGTTTCAGTTACATTCTTTTCCTTGCTTTTAATTCCTTTCCTATCAAAGAGAACAGGCAGCTCACCAGTGAATCATAAAGCAGCCTGTGTTGGAAGGGACCTTAAAGATCCTCTCGCTCCAACCCACCCTGCCGTGGACAGGGACACCTTTCCCTAGACCAGGCTGCTCAGAGCCCCATCCAGCCTGGCCTAATATCCACTCTAACCCTGCCCTCTTTCAGTCTGAAGCCATTCCCCCTTGTCCTGTCGCTACATGCTCGTGTAAATAATCCCTCTCCACCTTTCCTGCAGGCACCCTTCAGTTACGGGGAGACCACAATTAGGTCACCCCAGAGCCTTCTCTTCTCCAGGCTGAACAATCACAATTGTCTCAACCTGTCCTTGTAGGAGAGGTGCTTCAACCCTCTAATCAACTTGATGACCCCCTAATTGACTTGAAAATTGTAACTGAACACACTTGGGAAGCCAGTCAGGGAAGAGAAATAAAAATGTACATAATCAGCAGAAAAAACACATGGAGGAGACCTTTTATATTCCAAGACAGAGAAAGAAAGAATGGGAACCTTTCAAGACATCTTATTTTGAAGAAATACTTTCATATATTTTATTTGGAGTTTGTGCTCACTTGCCTGTTTTTTAAAAGAAAAAGAAATCTTTCTCTTGCAGTAACGTACATAGGGGGAAATATTTGGCCTTACTCTGAAACATACACCAAAGCAAAAAGTCATTGAATGATAGTGGCAGGCACTAGGCAAATTTCTATACAGAAACCCCCCAAAACTTGAGGAAAAAGTTACTTTTAGGAAGGAGAAAAAGGGAATAGATGTGAAAAAACATAATCTCTCAATCTCACATACTCTTTACAACTGGTCTCCAGCAATGAGTATTTTTCATTTCACACTATTTTGACTAGCTAGAAAGAAATTTAAAATATCAAAAGGTATACCCATCCTTCGCAGCTTTTAAAGAAAACCGCAAAGAAAAACATGCTGAATGACTGTGATCTCTGCCCAACTGATTTCTGCAGGTATCCATGTGATTCCAAAGAATTTCGTACTGCAGTGGTTCTGCAGGATCTTCCACAGAGTAACCTGTAGACGCTGAGTTTTTCCCCAAAAAATATGGTTCCCAACAGACACTTCACAGCCTGAATCAGACTCCAAAATACTAAGCCAAGAAGATGATCAGTTTGGGCCAGGCTGCCTGCTTCCTGCAAATGCAAACAACTACAGGGCATGTCCCAGAACAGCCTCAAGCTGTCAATACTGGGCTGGAATTATCAGCTCTGGTGCTCCGCAGCTGAGTTTCTATATTGTAATGTTTTTCCACCACATTCCTTAGCATATCATATAGTAACTACACTCTTGCTTTCACTTATTAACTCTGAGTAATGGAGAAGTAACAGTAGATTTTACACTGGTCTCATAAAGTATTTTGTTGAAGAGAAAGAAGGGATATTTTTTCCCTTTTACATGGCTGATTTGCTTCTGTCTGATGGCTGGTTTGCTGTCCACAAGAGTGAATTTCTTGGGGAAAAAAGGTCAATGAAAAGCCACACTGACTGTAATGGTTAGATAAAGAATGTGGAAGAATCAAGAGCAGCCCTGTTTGTCCCACATCAAGAGACTACAACATCTTCAGTTTACATTTGCTGTTATTTTGAGGAATGACGTGGTCAGGGTGCAGACCAGTGCTTGTACCTGTCTATCCATCAACCACTTGAACTTGCATCTTGGTACCTATCTCCATTTCATTCAATGTGTTTTCACAGCTGCTCTCTTTTGACCTTAAACATTGTCCACAGGTACTCAGTAGAGAACCTACTATGCATACACATACAGGAGCATTCTTTCCAGATGAATTTTCCTTTAGCTTTTTTTCTTTTTTTTTTTTTTTAATTGCAACACACACACGCGAACGAAAATTAAAGCCATTTGACCTTGAGCAGCTTCCGGTCTTTTTCAGCAGGATCCTCTATTTCAGGACAGGGGAGGAAACCAGGGAATGGTGTGAATGGGCTGGCCTTTGGCCTGCACGCTCCTGAGAAAGCACCGATGAGACTGTTAATGCTTCGAAGGGAAGAGGTCACATGTGGTGGAAGGGACGGCTCACTCAGGAGCTCCGTGAGCATGTTCCGAGCCTCGTTTAGTGCTGAGAGATCAACTCCGTTTCCACTGCCAGCGCTCTGGAATAGATGGAAATGTTGCAAGCTATTAACACGTCAAAACACTTCACGGTATTCTTTGTTTTAAATAAGTATCTTATGCGTTGCAAGTTTTAAAAAAATAAATTTAAAAGAATCAGTGTGACGTATTTTTCTTTTAAAGGATATACATACATCTAGACAATTCAGTTGTCACACAATAAAAAGTAATTCACAATTCAACAGAAGCTTTCAGTTTAGTTTTCTCTATTTAAAATCAGTTCCCAAATTTTTTATCTCTACTTTCATTAATTTGTCTCAGCATTAAACTTAGTATTCTTAGTATCTCTTCTAACAATATTGACAAATTTTGGCAGTCAAACTGTTAGAGCCCCTTAGAGAGGTACAATTTCCACAGCCTCATAATTTTTATTAACCTTGATTCTACTGAAAGAAATTGTAAAAAAGTTGTCCAAAAAAAAGGGATTAGTTTTCATTTTGCATAATTTTCTGAACAGGAACAATGAGACCTTACTACAGTATACGAGACAGAGGGAAAAATCAGGCAAATATAGCATCAGCAGAAGAACTGAAATTTGATAATTTACAGTGAAGTCCGTACTCAATCACATTTCACAAAAAAACCAATTAAATTCCTAATATACTAACCTGGTAATAGGGCTTGTACCATTGCTTCAAATCCCAATCCCAAAGTATCATCTGTAGAGTTTTAAAAAAAAAAGAAGAAAAAAAAAATTTATTAAGTGATATGCTAATTTTGAAAAACAGCAATAGCATAAATCTTGATTATGTAGTGCAATGAGAAATGTTTCTCCCTTCGTTTTTTCATAGGTAATTTGGGCCATATTCTCAGCTAATGCTACCCAGCAAGAGCCCTAAAAAAAGAGTTTAAAGAAATTGCATGCAACAGAGATCTCATGATGACAGAATAATATGGCCTTATTTCAATATTTTTTGATTGCTTATAAATCCTTTAACATGCACATTAAATTTGGTGGTGACGGTGCTTTCCTGCTCCTATTCACCTCAACCTACAACAGCAAATTTAGTCTAAAACCTCCAATATATTTTTTACTTTCCAGAATCATTCAAACAGTGGCATTTTTTGTAAATACAGTGCAGAAAGCATGACATTAAATCAGGTACTTTTAAAAGGGGCAAAAATCTCTCTGATAGCTCAGGTTAAAAACTGGTATTTGAAAAAAAAAACCAAACATTTTCTTGCAGGAGGTTTTGTCAGGCTTTGCTTGAACATGGCTACAAAGTTCGAGGTTCTGAATAACCTCTCTAAACCCACCAAACCCACAAAAGAACGTCAGCAACACAACCTGAAGATGCTATCAGCTTCAAGTACGTCAACAGCACTCACTTAATTTGTCTTCTACACTGACAAAAAACGAAAACAACATACAAGAAATGAAATTCAGATGTCTGTTCTGTTTCAAAAGCTTTCAGTCTTCATGACTTCTTGACAGATTCTAATTATTCTCTGATAAATTAATCCATTTGCAAAATGTGTACTCACAAATTAAACATAGCTTTTTGCTCTTTTTCACAGCTACAGAGCACAAAGAACATGCCAATACCCCACTTGATAGCTCATATTTTGCAATCCCGGAAGCTCTTCTGCTTATTTTTATAGGTAAGAACTAGGTATGTTTTTTGTTCCTCTGGGACTAACAGCTCTTCCATGGGGAAAACACAATGTTCCAGTCTGGCGCTTGTCCAGAGGAAGGCGCAGAAAGCGTCGAAAAAGAAACGCAGGTGAGGACGTGTCAGCAGTGCCCAGGCAAGGGAGGCACTTCAAGGCTCTTTTTCTCTTCAGTTTTCGTCACAGAGACACCACTAAACCATGTGTAAAGTTCATAGCTATGACATCCACTTGCTAGGAAAACTGAAGAGATCCACCATGAAAGCATGTGCTTCAACTGGGAGTTGTGCTCTATCAGAAAATCACACTGGGTAATACTGCGTAAAGCAAGCAGATCAAAATCAAGATTTAAGAATCTAAGTATTTGAGAGTTTGGGGGCTTTTTAAAGTGAGTGATCTAGCTACCATGTTTGTTTGTTGGGGTTTTTTTGGTGTTTGGTTTTTGGGGTTTTTTTAACTGTCTGTCAGTGACAAACAGTAAGATAATGACCAACATTCTCTGGCCATGCCCATTTTGCCATGATCCATTTAGTTTTAACAACATCTTGTCAGACTGGGGGTTTTTTTCATTTGTTTGTTTGTTTGAGTGGTGTTTTTAAATTCTCTTCATTGTGACGTTTCCCTTTCTAGATCGACATTTCTTTACTGCATTGAACATCAGAAAATCTTTTGGTTTCATTCTGTCCTCGCACACAGAGACTGCATTAATCTGCTTCATTAAGTTTTCGCTCAATCAGCAGCAAAGATCAGCTGTCCACATGGGTTTTGTTAGTTGTATTAGTAACCTTTGATACTAATGGGCCACAGAGTTGCGTCAGCTCACTCGTAATCTTGCAGCCTCCATTACGGGACAGAAAAGAGGTTTCCCCCTTGGAGTATTTTATTTTTCTTTTAAATATGTGGTATGTTAGCTACTTTTATTTACTTGCTCATTTGCAAATGAGCCGACAATAATAATATTAAAAAACCCACAACAAACAAACAAAAAACCAAACCAATAAACGTCTTGCTAGCTCCAGAAAATTTCTGTACCAAACCTTTTACTGCAACTCCTTTATTCATCCTTTAAGCCAACATGTACACATACACAGGCTCACATAAGCTACAATTTTGGGAGTCAATCTTTTTGACTAAAAAGGTTCAAAACCTTCCTTTTGGTTTTAGCCTTGCCATGGTCAATAAATAGGCTCTTGTGACCCATGCTCGCCCAGTATACACAAGGCAGAAAAATCTTCCAATCTACTTTCAATGCAAATAATGGTTTGATATTTTAAATGGCAGGGCATCATTTTATGCAGAGTTTTATTTAAATGAAAAATTTCCCAGCTTGGATTCGTCACTGAAAATTTTCTGTTGTCATTTAAACCAGAGCATTTAAGCGTCTCCTCAACTGACACCAATTTTACAGCAAAGAAATTAAAACAGTTTTGAAATAAACAGAACTTCAGTTTACATGTACTTTGCTATCAGATTTTTCTTTAATTCACTATACATCGCCATTAATTAGAAGCCATATCTCCTGGGAGAAGGCAGGGCAGTATATTAACAGAGCCAGCAAGCTACCACAGTCTGTCACATTTTCAGGGGTCATTCCACGTGCTACCCATCAAAGTAATTAAAATGAACCGATGAGAATTGTAGGTACAATGTAGCAATCTCTGCTGCTAAGCACGACTGGGAAAAAGTGCAGGTCTCTAAACAATGAATATTTTTCTATGGTAAATCCGATTTGGTTCATCTCTCCACTAAGCAAATCCCTGCAGGTTAGTACTGGAAGGGGGGTTACCTTTCCTTAGGTGCTTAGCATGCACCACAAGATGGCACTCAAAATCCAGAAAGCCTCCCCCACAAAAACAATTTCGGGAGAAAGGCGCAGAAAGCAGCAGCATATTCCGTAACACACCTTCTGCAGAACTGACAGGGTTTGAAAGAAAAGGGTGACAATTTCAAAGGTTAACAGCTGATAAATTCTATTTCTCTGTTTAAAGAAGAATTTTCTCCTTAGCAGTAAGAAAACTTTACTCTTTCTCTCACTACCTACCAGCCGTAGTTTAAGTAGCCTAACTCCATGCCTTGCAAGTTAAATCTGGAATACTACACAAGCAGCATTTCTGGCATTATTTTTTTGTTGAGAGGTTAGCAGATGAAGTTTTATTACATTACTGTGCATCAACAAGAGTTATAAAGCATTCCCAGAGTCACACTAATCTTACAACAGGAGTGAAAAGACACAGTTTATTTTGACCTACTGTGAACAGACCAAGAGACCTTAAAATAGGTCTTAGGCAGAGCCTCGGCAATTTCTGATTTTGCAACCATCAGACTTGTTGCAGAAAGATCTGTACTCTGTAATACCAGGATTTTGTAATACATTGCACATAACGTTCTTCCCTCACCTCCTCCATCAAGAAACACCTTATCTAGGATGGACTTGAGTCATAAAAGTTCCAAGCTGCAACTTAGACCTCTGCTTAGTAACTTACACACTTCAGCTTTGAGCGTCCATTGTCAGCGGCAACATCACAGCAATCGCACATTTGGGAGCTCCTCTGAAAATCAAACTTCAGTGGGCTCTGATATTGCAGATAAACTTCTCAAAGGTGGGAAATCTATAGCCATTCCCACCAGAAATACGTATAGGAAATTACCAGTCAGCTTGGAGGAGAAGTTCTCATATCAGCCTGACTCTAACACCAGAGTCTTCCCAGTTTATCCAGAGAGCCATGAATACATTT
The DNA here is from genome assembly GCA_013398955.1 of Callaeas wilsoni. Classification (NCBI taxonomy): domain Eukaryota; kingdom Metazoa; phylum Chordata; class Aves; order Passeriformes; family Callaeidae; genus Callaeas; species Callaeas wilsoni. The sequence continues at coordinate 36,610 of VWPU01012594.1, forward strand.
TCCTGGTTTTATATAATTGCCTAACAAGCTGATCAGGGGTTTGAAGGACAGCTTCAATAGAAAACAGCTTCAAATAGAAAAAAAACTAAGCAAAACAAAAACCCGCACGTACACCATGCCCTATTCTTTAACGGTCAGGGTCTGTATTACTTTTAACCATAATAATTGAACCTATTTAGCCTTTGAAATAAATTTCAACATGGTTAAGAGAAGACAAGCCAGCTTACAAAACTGCTTCAAGTACAAGTGACCTATTCCAATTTGGCCATCATCAGACAGAGTAGGTCAAACTGAAACTTGTCACTCAAAACAGGCTAAGAGTGTCAAGAGAAGGAATTTGCATCACTGAAAGTAAGGGGTTTTTTAAAGGCTAAAAAAGCTGTTAAAGCTCAACAAACTCTCTCCAAAGTTGCTGTTCTGGAGAATGAACACTGTATTCAGTACTATGGGTGTTCAGTCAAATCTGAGGAGATTTTAAATACCTGACACTTAGTGGATATATGCAGAATAATTGACAGTAGGCATCAGGCTTATGTTTTCTCAAACAATAAAAACAGTATTTCCATATACTTAGAGGAGTTGCCACGCTATTTGAACACAAGAATGTCAACCTAACCATCACCAAAGCTTAAGGATGGCACTTTCGGCAAAGCACACATTGTCAGCAACATCAGAAGCATGTTAAAAAAAATACACAAGGTAACAGTAACAGAGGCCTTCCCTAAAGCTGCGAACAGCTCCAACAGCCGCAGGAGCAAGGCAGCGTTATTTTTCACAAAATAAAAGGCAGTAAGTGCTCCTCTGAGAAGTTTATAGTCTAAGTAAACTAAAAACAGATGAGAAATGGGAGAAGACAGTCAAGGCAAACCAGCAGGGCTTCGGGGGGTTTTGGTTTGGGTTTACTTTTCCGTAGAAAAGGTTATCTTTCCTTTCGCAGGGCACCCAGCGGTTCCAGGGCCTGGAATAGATGTGACTTTCAGAAGAGTCGATGCCATGGAGGGTGGAGCCTTTTTAGATCTTCTTTATGCAAATACCACAACTCCATTTGTCTCAAGACATGTTTGAGGAGTATTTTCAACTTCTAAAGGCTTAAGCATGATAAAAGATTATGGATTTTACTTTTGTCAAGCTATAAACCACTGAAATTACTATAAAAGTACACTAAGCATTTTTAAACCTTTTTTTTTAATTTTAATCTTAAACTCAAAATATATTTGACTAGATAATTGTGCAATGATATTTTACTAATAATTTAGCTTATAAAACACAAAATCATATCACCTTAGTTACTCCAGAATTGTTTGTGAAAAGTTATAATAAGAACAATACTAATGCTTATGCAGAGATTTAAAATACACAGCTACCAAAAAAGAAAGTATTTCAGAGCTTAGAAATCAAAAAAATCAATTTTAAAAGTTGAATATAGCAAACACTATTCTCCATGCCCCAAGCTGAAATGTGCACACGGCCTAAGGCCACACACAATGATAAAATTTGTATCATTGCTGTATGATTCTCTAAACCTAAAATAGGATTTTGTTTCACTGATGATACTTTTTAGGTGATCCAATGTGTACTTTAATGCTTATAAAGAAAAGAAAACTTGTCCTATTTGAGAATATCCATTCCATGCTCCAAAATTTTAATGCAGAAAAATGAGCACAAAATTGAGTTTCTACTTCTGACTGAGTCTCTCATTGATCAAATATAAAGGATTCCTAGTTGCCAGCAGCATCTGTTTGACACCATTAGGCATTAGCTCCGTAAATAAGTATTTCCATAGCAACCAAGCATAGAATTAACTAAACAATGAAACCAACACCATAGCAACTTGATTCAGAAATCAACTCTGCGAAAAATCACCTCATTCAAAAGCCAAATTCTACAACTAGATGAGAAATAAATTTATTGTAAAATATGAAAAAGGTTGCGTTACATACTCATTTCTTTTCATGACTACCTTTCAAACAAGATTGATCCATTGCTTTTATTTCTAGATTAGTCTTTTGTAACAGCTTACAATCAATTACTATTTTTTATCCATATAATTTAATAACACACAAAAAAACCCCCCACAGCAGCATGCAACCTAGAAGTCTTGGGGGTCTTATCTATTATTAGAGGTCTTTTTCCTATATCTAGAAAAGCTAGATGCTGAGAACAGTATGTTATTAAGTAGTTAAGTTGTATGCAGTATGAACTAAAGGTGATGCAACCAAAGAATGACTCTCAAAGAAGAAGCAGCATTATTTAGATAACAAAAGCAACGTTCTGTTGTGAAATCTTGCAGGCCAAAACAGCAGCCACTTGAGTAGATTGTTGTGATCAAGACAAAATACAGCCCTCAGTACCATACCCTGGGCATTTAGAATCATGATGGTATTTCTCCACTCCCTAAACCTTCCCATGAAAATAAATGGAAGAGGGAAAAAAACTAGGGTATTTTTGGAACCCTAATACTTATCACTTCCTGGCTCTATACACAATTTATTTATCCAAGGTTGTAAAATGGCCAATGGGTTGTGAAGTCTGCAGATAGCCACAATCTTTGAACAGAAGCTGTGTGTGCTTTCATGGTTCTGAGGTTTGGACACACATCCTGGCGGAAACAGTCATATCCCCTATCCAACGACTCAGCTGTTGACTCTGCTGCACTCTTTTATGAAAGACATTACTTTTGCTTTCTTAAGAGCCCTAAAATCTTCCTTCAATGAAAAGATATTTGCTTCTTCTTAATTGCTTAATTTGCACTCTTCTATACGCTAAATACTACCTGCAATATATTTGGCTGGACACGTAAGAGCAACACTGGAACATGCAGGTGTCTCGCCACTATAACATTTTCAGCAGACTCCACAGTATCCTGATCTTCCCTGCAAATACAAATCTTTGACAAGAGCTGCACCTAAGTAAACTTTAGTAAGTCACTTTAGAGTTTTCACAAGCTTAGTTACTATTTTCAGTAACTTTGCCCTCAGCACAGATACAAAAACAGAGCAAAAATGCTCCAGTGTACACTTCAGTTTCAAAGAAGCCTTCAGCAAGCTTATTCTTACAGCTAATACTACTCCCTGCAAGCAGAAAAATATTTTTTGTTTGGCTGGGGTTTTGTTTCTTTTTTTACATGTTTGTTTCATTTGGTTGTTTTCAAAAAGACGTGCTACTTCTGCTTTTGTACCCAGGAGTATCAGCAGGACAGCGTCTACTTTGTCTGCTGTAGAAAGTTCTCAGGTCTCATTGCCTGTTTTACTTGATCTGATTGGATCTTCTTTTTTCACACATATATTTTTAAGATCTTTATATGTTTCGAAAAGGTTCTAAAAGGTAGAAAGTAGAGGGAGTTTTTCTTATTATGTAGGTAATGAAAAAAAACTGTCTAAAACCACACTTAGGTCATTTCCTGTTCCTTCTAGGTTTTGTCAGACTTGCACGTCAGAGTAAAGGCCAACCAGTAATTTATGGCAACTGGGGGAGGGAGGGCAGAGGGGGAAAAAAAAAAGCCTGCTATGTGCAGATCCTTTAATTGCCCATTATAAGCATTTTCCTTTGGAGCATGTGGTTCTAATCACCATCAAAGGAAAGCAATAGCGCTAGGTGGATTACTGCTCTGCTCCGGTGCAGTTGCTTTGGTGTTCTGGCATTCTGCACCACTTGTACTGTCATCCAAAACCCAAAGCCTTCTTTTTTTTTTTTTTTAAAGTGGTGTTTATTTTGCAAAAAGCAAGATCTAGAAATTGCTCCCCAAACATCCTTTTCCCATTTACCTATTGGCATTATTTTACAATCATACACAGTAAAAGCCTTTACTGCTGTGTTGACACACTGTTAATGCATCATGTTGGAACAGACAGAGGGAACAACCTTACATTTTATCTTCCTTCAATAGAAGGATGTGCAAAAATCTTATGCTGAAATATTTTACTGTACGCTGATGTATTCTTAATGCAGTGAGTAAAAACACTTAGAGATGAACCAATTTCTCCCTCTTACGACTTACATTTTTCAATCAATTGATGTTTTTCCACCTATTACCCTGAAATACAGGTATGAATCTTGGATTTTTTTCTTTCCAGCAAAGAGAAACTGTTCCATATGAACACAAGTGGTTTTTTCAGAATTGAGCTGAAAAAAGGGGGATACTGAATTTTTTACACAGAATTTTGTCACAAATTTTCTCTTTAAAATCTCATATGTATGTATAAAAATACTTATCTTTTCCTCTCTCCCCACTCCCTCTCTAAAACAAGAAGCATAAAATTAAACTGTACAACTCTCTTAGTCAAAAATTACCATGAATCTGAGAATGGTTAGCATTAAATGAATTAGACCAAATGACCATCTAGTCCAGTAACTTGTCATTAGCAACAGCAGCAACCTAAAGATAAGGACATTCTTAAGTAAACAGCAGCACAGCCGAAGAAGCCAAATGTTACAATGTATATTGCATGTATATTACAAAACTCAGTGGATTTTTCACCTTTGCATTTCTCTAATAGTCTTTCTCAGACCTATCATGACATTCTGACCGATCCAACATCACACACAAAGGCATTTCACAGGTTAAATGCAGATTTTGCAAAGTTCCCTTTCATTCTGGATCTGTTGAACAGTGAGGAAGCAAACAACCAGCAGCACTTTCAAGCAGTTCACCCACTTGAACAACTTGTTTTTGCAAAAGCCTCGAGTTTTTCTCCAGCTGACTTCAGGCACAAGACAAATTTTTTTCAGACTATGAGGCTGCATTTTCATATCCCTCAGGCTGCTTCAGAGATACAGCACCTTCAGCATAACAAACCCTCTAAATCACTGAACACCGACACTTTTCATTCGAATGTGTTAATTGTCGTCTTAGGGTTTTTTATTTACCAAATTGCCACAGGGTACAGGCTTTACACAAATGAGTGCTGTTTTGTTTCAATGACTTGATGGTGACCCAAAAAGCAATGTTACAGGGACTGGAGTTAGAGAAGTAAGCTTAAAGAAGCTGGTCAAGATGCCAATAAAGGTATTATGTCATAAAGGAAAGCAAATATTGCTGCAGTGCTTTGATTGGAAGTTATACACTGGGGCTGAACTGACTCCATTCTCAGTTGCTCAAGCTAAAGACTTAAAAGTAATAATTTAAAAACAGATGAGAATATAATTATGAGGCTGATTACAAGAGCAAATATGTTAGTGAAAGTTAAATCAGTATTAAGAAAAATTATCTTAATGGACAAGTTTCTGGTTGAAGTGCCAGGAAATACAAGATGATATCTCTTAGGGGGAAAAATACTGAAACGCTGAAGAATGTAATACAGATTGCTCTCAGAAAGAGAGGGGAATGCAAATTGCTGCATTCTACAGAAAGTGCCAATTTACTTTTCTCTAATGTATTCATGGTAAGTAGTACTTTAGTTGGCAGCTTCGTAAGCAGCTGAGAAAAGAATCAAATGACAGCAGATTTGAAAGAAAGCAGATTTTTTTTCCCCCCCGCATAGTAACATTGTGATGCTGTTCTAAATGAAAAATAAATAACAATGATGCCTTCCCACTTGTTGCAGCATTACGTGCTGACTAACTTAAACAAAATGACTTGGGAAGACCCACTTGGTGCCCAAAATGCAAGTCTTGCATAGATATATGTTTATCTCGCATGTGCAAAGTGAACAAAGGAATTACCACCAGCAGTACGGGGGGATCACAAACATCACTGCACCTTGCCTCATCATCACTTCATCTGTGCAGGAAGAAAATATGCAGCCAGACCCCTCTGGTAGCGGTTACCATTGACTAATCTGGTGAAAGAGTTCTCTGTGAAAAGACTGAGGGATGAATGGGCTCAGATTTCAGCTAAAAGAGGGAAAAAGGATACCAACCAGCCTCAAACTCCAGAAGTCATTGTGAAATACTGTGGGTTTAATAAGGTTTAGTAGCACATCCTTCTTAACGTGATCCCCTTTACGTAGGTATAAACTGAATTTCACATTCTGCTAATGTGGTAACTAAAGGTGCACTTCCAGGAAAGAAAAATCATCTCTGTCCCACAATGAACATTTCCTAAACCAGATGTTGTTTTCTTCATTGGCTTTTTATATATTATGTTCCATTCTGCTGTTTCAACTATCACAAGACTCTCACACACTTGAAGACATAACTGTGCAACCTACTATACACAAAGGTATAGTAGGAAATTTGCATCCAAAATTGCATCCAAAAGCCAATTTCCATTCCATTGTTTCGATTTACTCTCTAAGCTACTTTTCTACCCTATTTGTAGAGCACAAGTTACAGTTACCTACAGCATTCTTATTGCAAAGATTTCTAAACACCATCGGATCAAAGCCTAGCACAAAAGAGAATTGTGAAAAACAGTGACGCTGACTTGTTCCCTAGTTTTGTTTCTATAAGTTTTCCTACAGTTTTGATGAGTGAAATCCTAATCCAACCTCCCCTCCATTTAAAGGGAATTTAAAGAAAAAAATCAAACTTTTGTTTCTATAACGTATCTTTCTCATGATTTTGATGAGTAAAATCATTACCCAAACCTCCCACTCCCCTCCAAAAGAATAAACATCTTATAAATACCCAGACTCAACACAATCTTTTTTTTTTGTTCCTTTCATTTTGGTAGTATGACTCAGATGGAGAAACTAATATGAAAGAAGGAGGTCAAGATGGGTCAAGTGTCTTCCAGTGACTGTAAGATAATAAGGATAGCTTGCCAGTTTTTTTCTATACAAGCAGAAAAACATCGGAATCTTCTTTGAAACTGCGAGACGTTTTCAGCAAAATCATCACAATAGTGAAAGTTACATAAACATCTACAGAGAACAACATTGGCAGTGAGAATATAATTTGCCATTTGGGACAAGTATTACTTACAATAAAGTTGCAGTGTAGCATGCCCAATAAATCCATCAAATTTTATAAATCCATGCAAAGGAACTTTTCCTTGGGGAACAACACTAATTTTTTTCATTTCTCAGCCTTTTTTTAACAGCGTTTAATGTGTTTGCTATGAAATCTCTTTCAGACTGTTTTCAAAATAGCTACTAATAAGATGAACCTAAAAAAACAGAAGCCTACACTCATCTGTGACTAATTCTATGTTCTTATCAAGAACTTCAGCTCTCTACTAGCATCTCATAGAACTTGCATATGTTTTGATTTATTTTCTCTGAAGCAGAAAAGGGGAAAATACCAAGAATTTTAACCGTAGAAAAACAATGGGATGCCCAGACTTCCAGCAATATCTGACTAGAAAAATGCTATCCCAACAAGACAAGCAGGAAAGCTTTGACAAAACTTATCAGACCACTGCCATTGGCTATTCCATTAAAAAAAAAAAAAGAAAAAACAAAACCCCCCAAAACGCCATAATCTTTACTTAAAAAACCAATATTTATATAGCCTGGGGGTTTTTAACTGAAAGCTATGCACCTCATGCTTTAAAAACAAACACTTTTTCCATTTTAGGAACTATAATTTCACTCACAAATTAATACATATACCAAATATCTTCTGCAGCATGTCATTACTAAATTTAAATTGATAGGAAGTAATTAGAATTTTTTCTCTATTTGACTATATTTAACATATCAGTTAAATTATGACGTCCAAAATGCATATATTAATCAAATACTCTTGCAAAGCACATACAAATTAAAGTAGGAGAATGTCTGGACAAAACAAATAATCAGGTATTTAGCCATTCATGTAAGATAAAATTTTGTTCTAGTAACCTTCAAGGGAATAAAATCTGTACATTGTGTTAAAACCAATCACAAACTATGTTTTGTACCATCGGACAAGAAAATGGCAGCTATGCCATCAGCTTTTAAAAGGATCCATGAAAAATATGAGGAAAACTTCAAATTGGACAGAAACTGCAGGAATGAGAGAGGGACAGAACCCTACAAAATTAATTTATAGCTGCACCATTTAAATGCAATATTTACAAAAGTCAGTAGGGTTTTCCTACACCAATACCTTGCCAAACAAATCTACTAGACTTTTTAAAACAGACTGCACACACCAATAAAAGTGGCCCAGTCATTCAGTGTGCTTTGATTTTAAAAAAACAAACACAAACAAAACACAATGAACAACTTTGACACGGTCTCCTCTTAATGATCCTGAAGAAATGACATTTACATGAGAAGAAAGAATGGCTCTCCTGAGGATTAGCAATTCGTTAAACCATAAAAAGTAAAGAATTAGAGTAGAATGTTCCCCTCCCCCCCAAAAAAATTTGTCAATAGGGACTTCCTCAAAGATTCAAGCTGGGATCTATCCTAATCGGCCCACGCAAAATGAATTGAAAGAGCAATAGATGTCTGAAGTGTCAACATGCATTGACAACACAAAATTCCTGAGGATACTCAGAAACAGAGTTGATTGTGAAGAAGCATCAATAGGCCTTAATCTAGTGATTAAATAGGAATAAAACAATGCTGAAATTCTGCACTAACGAGTAAATGCTGAGAACAAAAGTAAAAAATAAATTTTAAACTATTTATATAGAAAGCTGGGCTTATATTACATCAGTAGCAACCAGGAAAAAGATGGAGTTATTTGCATCAGTCCAATTCTCAAAGATGCTAAATGAAATATTAGAAAAGGAACATCAAACAATACAGATAGAACAGCGTCACTGCATAGATCTGAGCAACACTCACAGTCCGAGCTGCAGAGAGACAGAAGTATTGAAGAAATAAAAAAGGGCAGGCTAATGAGAGAAATCAAAGGGATGGAGCAGTTTCTACTGTGAAGAGCTGCACAGACTCTGAGACTGGGATCCCTCAAGCGTGAGGAAAACAGAGGGATTATTACAATGCTCTGCAGTTACCAGTGTCATGGAATGGTTGGTCCGTGCTGTTCACAAGCACAAGAATGGGGCCCATGTAATTAGACCATCTGGCAGCAGGCTTAAAACAAGCCTAAGGAGGTATTTCTCACACACTACATAAATAAATTATTGCAGTAATTGCTGCTGGTTTTTACAGAAAAAAAATGTAACCAAAGACATTAAAAAACTTCACATAGACTCATCAATCCATGGCTACTCACCACATTCCAGATGTATTCTCTAGCTAAGGATGGCCCAAACTGTGATTTGACAAAACATGGTAGAGCAACCCAGAGGGAAAGAACCCACTTCTGAAAGAAATGCCACTACTGACTATTGCTAAAGATAAAAAGCCTAGGCTAAGTGGGCCAGTTTGAGATAATCTCCAATTTATGTAAAGAAAGTAATTATAAAAATGGCCCAATCTTAGCAATCTTCCTAGTTGCATGAAACTGTACTATCCTTCATATCCTTGGGAAGTTTCCCATTGAGTCCTGCTTTTAGAATTGCTCCTCTCATCCATCTCTATCTGAATCAGAGGTCTCAAGCCTCTTTCTGTAAGTCTCACAGAATCACAGAACAGTTCAGGTTGGAAGGGACCTCTGGAGATCAGCCAGCCCAAACCCACTGCCAAGGCAGGGTCACAGGAGCAGTGACATAGGAACACGTTCAGGTGGGTTTGAATGTCTCCGGAGAGGGAGACTCCATGATCTCCCTGGGCAGCCTGTCCCAGTGCTCTGCCTCCCTCAGTGTAAAGTTCTTCATGTTGAGGTGGAACTGCCTGTGTTTCACTTTATGGCCATTGCTCCTTGTCCTGTCCCTGGGCACCACTGAAAAGAGTCTGGCACATCCTCTTGGCACCTGCCTTGGAGATATTTGTATGCATTGATGAGATCCCCTCTCAGTCTTCTCTTCTCTTGACTAAATAGGTGCAGCATTTTTCCTTCACTCTTGTAGTTTGGAATATTCTTCTCTTCCCCTGACCCAATATGCTGCCAAGGGCAGCAGCAGCCTCCTACTCCACCCGGAGAGTTCCACATGACCCAGTCATTCACTTTAAAAGAAATATACTTAAAAATATAGATATTGTCCTCCTGATTTGTTTATATTATGGCTCAGATATTCTTTAATCCATTTGTTCCTTTTGCAGACTAATTGACATTAACGATCTAGCCCCCCTCCTGCAATAACATAAGTATGTACCTTCTTCAAGACTTAAATACGAAACAGATCAAAGAGCCTGGGAAACCCTAATTACATTCCTTTTCAGGCTGTCCATATTTTTATATACACATATATGCATATACATCTGTATATGTACACACGCATACACACAAACTCTGCAGAAAAGGGCATGTAAAGTATCTAATCACATTATAAAAGCTCTTTAAAACACATCATTGCACTGACAGTATTATCACCTCTGTCATACTAGAGCATCAGCAAACTAAGTAACACAATAAATGAAGAAACACTAAAACATCATCTTGCATAATGCTCAGAAAATGCATGGAAAAAGCAAGCTACAGAACTTTTGCTTTTTCATGCAATGCATCTCGTCTCTTTTATTTTTCATTACGCTTTCAAAATGTGAACATCTGGCAGTCAACTAAAAATAATCAAGAAGTTTCAATGGAGGCAAATAGGGGGAAGAGCAGCACTTCCAGCAGTGGAGATCTCAAGTAAGAAAATGCAGCACCAAATATTAACCACAAGACTGAACCAAGTGCCGACAGCAAGCCAATAGAGCTGAGAATTTGCTTGGAGTTATACCGAACTAATCAAACACATTGATCAAGCTGTTATCACACATCCAATTAGAAGCTACTTTTTGAGGATCAGAGGAAATTGCAAGTCTAATCCAAGGATGACAGGCACTGTCACAACTGTAACTACAACTGCTGTAAAAGGCACAGGGTACATGTCTCTGAACATCATCACTGAACAGCTTAAAAGAACTTAAATTCAGAAAAGATGTGTAAGAATTCTTGAGGAGATTAGCACTTTCCTCAAAACTAGCTAGAGACCTTCAGAAGCTGCATTTGAAATTTGCATATGTCCATTACTAATTACATTTCTAAATTAAAACATGTTTAGTTCTTTCACCATTCTTTAGCCTCTAATAATTTTACTATTACTGCCTGGAAAGAAATTAGATGACCAGTAGCCTGAGGGAGGGCAAAGGAGAAATAAGGAAGGAAAATATTTTTGTGAGATGCTAAATTACTATTTCTTAATTTGCTATTTTCTTTCAAAAGGATTATTTAATATTTTAAAAGCATTTTACAGATTTCTCAGATTGTCATACAAAAGTCCATGATCTGCTCTATCTACACAAGTGCTTATTTTTTAATTTGATAGTGATGGCTGATGATCACATGATCCATAAGAAAGAAGAGAGAAAGAAACAAACTGTATATAGAAAAAGTTCTATTTATGCTAATGGAATTGGAAAGAAAAGTCACAAAAAATCACTGACACATAATTTGATACACTATGGACACCATTGTAAATAAAGATACTTTGCAGTCAAAAGCGCAAAATTAGGCAGTCATAAACTCAGAAACATAAAAACAGATGGACAGAACCTTGTCTGAAATATATGGAAACAGAGAATTGTTTCTTCTATGGTACCTTTTCTGTCTTTCCTTCTTTTTATTTTTTTTCCTATCCTTTCTTTTCAATCTACCTGTTTATACTGTCTAACTTTTCTGTATTTGTTTCTGCCAAGGATAGTCAGCTGGCCAATAAGGGCAATTAGATCAGCAAGACATCACTTAAATGCCATGCATATTGCCAGAGATTTTGACCCAAAGATCAGTCAGAAGGAAGTTGATGGGGGGAAAAAAAAAAAAAAAAACAAAAACTAAACAGAACAAACAGCCAAAAATCTCTTGAATTTTGAGGAAGAGAGACTTCATAAAGGAGAAACAAAACAAACAAACAATCCAAACTCAATTCACCTGAAAATTGTCCACTGCATTTGCTCCTTCTTTTTTTTCCTACTTTCATATTTTTACAATAAAAATCCATGACAGCTTGCTCTTATATCAACCCCTTGTCTCCATCAGACCAGGAAGATTTCAGTCTTTCCAGGCCTACCCGTGCAGTGGTTCTTTCTCGGTCAGTGAAGACAATAATTACAGAATTGCAGAATACCCTGAGTTGGAAGGGACCCACAAGGACCATCAAAGTCCAGCTCCCGGCCCCGCTCAGGACACCCCAAGAGTCACACCATGTGCCTGAGAGCATTGTCCAAACACCCTTTGAGCTCTGCCAGGCTTGGTGCTGTCATCACTGCCCCGGGGAGCTGTGCCAGTGCCCAACAACCCTCTGGGTGAAATCCAGACCTTTTATTCCAGATATCCAGCCTAAACCTCCCCGCCACAGTTTCATGCCAATCCCTCGGGTCCCGTCACTGGTCACCACAGAGAAGAGATCAGTGCCTGCCCCTGTGCTTCTCCTCATGAAGAAGCTGCAGGCTTCAGCGAGGTCTGCCCTGTCTCCTCTTCCCTGTTATGCAGTTAGCAGTCAGAAATGTAAAGCTCATTAAAGACCTGTTACTAATTCCAGGTTAAATCAAACGGGGAGGACACCCTTCTTCCTCTGGAGCTCTGTGCTGGCAGCTGCCTCTGTTCCTTGTGCTTCAATTATGCCACTGATTGCTGAAAGTATCTTTTAACACTGAGGAAGAGCGGCCACAGCAGCTTTAACAGCAGATGACTAAACAGGATACACAACCACTTATGAAATATTAGGCCCAAAGGGACTAATTTTATTCCTTAATTACATAGGACGGAACAGATCATAGTAATTTCTGCACCCACCCCATAACTACCAACTGGTTTACTCTAGAACCTACTTTTAATGACAGTGTCTGGGTCTTATCACAGAAGTTAATTGTAGTTGAAAGACAGCATGTGTGAATGAATGTTTTAAATATTTGCTTTAGATTGTGTCATATGCAGCATTATTGCACTAAATCACCTCATGTCTCCAGACTACATGGGAGCATAGAAAACATCCTACAAAAATTAATGTGATTTTAAAAACTAATTCTGTTTTGAACACTTGTAGCAAGAGAGAGTTTATATCTCTTCAGATTCCAGTTTCCTACAGTATCTTTGCATGTACAAGGAGGAGTCCTACAACAAGTTTAGCAGAGCGGGAAGGTCACTGTTACACTTCAGCATTTTCTTTCAGTAGTAAAATAAACAAATCTTGCATTTCAAGACCATCACAAATATTGGGGGGTTGGGGGATCAACATCTGTCATAATCACAAAAGCTAAACTATTTAAATGCTTTAACTACTAAAAAGCAATTTATAAATAACATCATGACAAAGACAGACAGACTTTGGTTCTGTGGCCAGTTTGTAAACAGAACTGCTCCCAAGTGCTTCACAGTAAGGCAGAAAAGCACAGATTTAACAGCACTCCATGCAGAAAGGAAGATTGGAGCAATATTACAGATCAAAAACTCTGACACAGCTCAACTTAAAAGAATTTCTTCCTCAAGGAAGAAGCAAAAACTATTTTCTCAAAGATAAATTTGGTTAGAGACCAATTCTTTTTCAGAACCTATTTCCCTCTCATTTATAGCAGGTCCTAACCAAGCCTAAAGTAGATTTAGAAACCTTCCCAACTTGCTAGCAGAACATGAAAGTCTAGGACTTCACTGGAGGAAATTATTGAGGCTTCCCCTAAAAACTCTTTAATTCCTGGAGCATGAGTCCAGAACAAAAATCACATTTCCCAAACAGAAGCCTTATTGCACAGGTATACACAGAGACATCAAACTTGGAAGCAGCCTCCACAACAAAGGTGGTTCTAAAAACCCACCTGATGATGATTGCAGGCACGGTTAAGTGTAAAAGAGAATCTTTGAGGCACAAACTAGGAAAGACCAAAAGCAATTTGCTTTAACAGAGGTTACAGTATGGGAACAAAAGAATAACCAGACACCAAAAGTAGTAAACTGCTCTGGCTTAAAATTGCTGTGTAGTTTGAAGAAATGGTGATTCTAGGATTAAACTTTTAGGATTAGACTGGTTTATGCCAGTGAGAAGACACATAGAAAGGCAAGGTTTGTGTGAGTGTCCATGGGTCCTGATTGGGGAAGAATTTTTCCAGTCTCCAAAGCAGAAGTATGTGTACACCCATGGAATTTAACTATGGATGAAGAAGCACGATAACAGAATTCTTAACTAGAAGGAAGTTACACAAGTCTCATTCTACTTTTTAGAAGTCGTTTTCTAGAAATCTAGCTATTAAATTTCTACCTGTGAGCATGAAGTCCAGAAGAAAAAAGTTACACACAATTGTCTAAAACACTTGAGTGGACCACTGAAGTTTTCCTATTGTATGGTATTCCATTTCCTCTCCTGCTACAGCCCTTAAAAATGTTCTTTCTCTCATTATATGAAAGCTATTTCCTCTTTCTGATAAAACTTTTTTTCACACCCTTCTTTCATATGGTTATTGATATAATTTAATGTTTTCATGCTGGTTCCACCATAGTGTCTGCACTGTCCTACAATTCTAAAAAAATAGAGATGACTGTAAAACGTGCTGTTCAGACACTTACAAAGAAATTTAGCAGGGTGTGCAAAACCCACTTTGAAATATCATCTCATCAGGTTCGCTCTCACAGAATAGTTTGAAAAAAGTAGCAATGCCCTAATTTATGGGTGCTTCTCTCACAAGCCATCTGCCTCAAGCAAAACAGCTGCCAGTGATGCAAGCTGGGAAAGTGGCCAACCTGGCTCACATGCAACTATATACCCAATAGAGCAATTAATAAGTCACAAAACAGTACCCAATTATGCAAGCATTTTCGAATCTTGGGGCTCAGGATGGGGTTGAGAGAGCATGAGACAGCCTAAAGGAACTCTCAGCATTCAACTCCACTGCATGGATGCTCCAGCACCACTTGATCTTTCCTTCCTAGTAAGCTGCTTCAAAAATATGAACCCAGATGCCAATATTTAAATTGGAGGAAATATCTTAAATAATTGCTTAAGCCCAGAGACTTGCATAATGCTATTTTCATTCAAAAAGCACAGGGTACTTATTCATGAAAAATGAGTCCATAATGATTTACACAAGTGACATTATTTTACCCTACTTATGTGAACAAATTAGAACAAACATTTTTTCTATTGTCTTCTTTCAAATATCACCATCTGAGTTTTGTATATTTTGTTTTTCAAAAGAATTAATAATTTGAAATTTAATAAGGAAATCCTCTCCAGACATGAACTGAAATGCAGCCAGGGATATTTTTTTGGCAGGTAGAAAGCAAGATTCAAGCTGAGCACATCTGAGTAAGTTTTGACAGCTTTGTCACATCAAATTAATTTTTCAATGCTCTTTTGTTCACAGCAAATTTCACTAATTGTCAAAATATAGGAAAATTAAGGTCTACACATGTTTCAGTCTCTGGGGGCCTTCATCAGGAAAAAGTCAGGCTATGTCAGAGCAGAAAAGCTTAGTCTACACTCTGTGTTTTGTCAGATTAACTGGAGGAGCTGTGTATTACGAGACTGTCTCCAAGTTTCTTGAAAACAACACACACTGATCCATATGCATAATATAAAAATCAAACCAGAAACGTGATGAAACATGTAAATATGCCTTGTTTGGTAGCACTTTTCTGGTTTGATTCCTGACATAGCAGGAATACTTGTTTGTCAAAATATTATTACGGTATCAGTGCTTGGCAACCATCACTACAGAAGGAGATAGTCTAAAATGAAGAATACAACTATACCTATGTTACAAATCTTATCCCAACTTTACTTGCCCAAATAAGTGTAGAAAGAATTTTAGTTTCAAATGTAGGCAAACTGAGAAGATGCCTAAATCAGCCATCTCTCTTATACTCTCTCTCCACCCTGCCCCAAAATATATTAAATAATTTGTAAAACACAGCCATTTGTTCCTACTTGTGCAAAAATCAAAAAATATTTATTATTTTCAATAAAGTAGAACATTAGAAATCATAAGATCAAAATCAATTTGGCAAATTTTAACTCCAAAAGTGTAAGCATCTTCTAAGAGGTACATAACAGTCACATGCTTACTCTACCAAGTTAATTGGTTAAACAAGACAATTTTAGAGCAGACAGAGAGCAGCCAGAGGAAGACAGAACCATAAAGAACTTCACATCTTTAGGAACATCAGGATAACAAGGCAACAGGGAAACTCCTGCTTGATTACCTGGTACCTGCAATGTAGTCAAAGATTTACTGAAAGGAACTCTGTTCCTCATAATTTTAGCAAATCTTTCAGAAAGGTCTCACTTCAAGTGAGAAAATTAAGAATCAAAAATTCAAGACTAATGTCTCAAAATTCATGTAATGAAATATCGCATGGTAAAAGAGCAAAAGGGGACAGTCAAAAACAATACACCAAAATACTGAATTGAAATTAAGACTGCCATGCATTCACAATGTTCGTGAGGTCTTTCTCCTGCAGTCATCTCTGCCCAGTAGAGCACAGACAGGAGCTTGCCATGAAATCATTAATACCTACAATCCAAAAACTTAAAGGAACTGGATCATCAGTAAAATATCTACTCCTCTATCAGTTTTTTTAAATGATGCAACATGTTCAAAAGCTAGCAAGATGTACAGGTAAATACAGACAGCACAGACACTGTCCTGCACCTTTCTGCCTGCAAGGCAGAATCATATAAGCTTCACTTCCTTTGGAAACGGAGCTAAAATACGTGTTATACCCCCAATACTATTTACTGAATAAACATCCCTCTTCCTCTGCCGGAATTTTTCTTTCTGCTCTACTAACTTCTAAAAAAGGAAATATAACAGTTCAAATCTATCAGTTGCAGGAATCTAGAATGACAAAATTGTGAAGGGCATGAAAAAGTGCCAGGCAACCTCCCCAGAACACTGAAGGGATGCAAAGGAGCCGTGTCTATCTCCTGCCACTACACGATCTCTCCATTCCCACGTCACACAGAAATGCTGAGGCCATGCAGTTGCCCCTCAGACTCAGATAAGGTCAATATTTATCTCTGACCTCAGCCCTGGCACAGTTCTGTCACTTGCACCACCCTAAATTTAGCTTTGTAAGCCTCAATACAAAGTGCACTGTCAGTACTTACAAATGCGTTTGCCACCTTTAAGGAGCGAAACAAAAACAATCAAAACCTTTACAAAATATTTAGGTAGATAACAACTCCACAAACTTTAATGACACAGCATTTACCCAACTAATAAATGGCTTTAGAAAAACCTCCCACAGGCTTCCTATTACCTCATGTAGGGGTTTTAGGAGTTCTTCTTTTGGTTTTTTGGGTTTTTTTTCTTTCTCAAGGAATACGTGTTGCTAACCAAGACACCTCACAATTTATACAGAGAGGATAAAGCTGACAGGACAGAAATACCTATTTGAGGCCTGCCATTTATGTAATAAAGTCATGGCAATGAGGTACAAGCCAAGGAGTGACCACTTTGGAGCATCTAAAAACCAGCAGCCATGTGTCAAACACCAGCATCCTGCAAGTGCTTCAAGGGCATCTCTAGTCAGCCGTACCAGGGCACAGTTGTGAAATTTTCCATTCCACTTCACAATACTCCCGGTTTTATGGGAAGTTTAAACCCATAAATAATCATTTTGCATAATAAGTAAAGAAAATGCATCTTTGTGCAATATAAATGTGGTTTGTGTAATGTGTAAAAAAAGTAAGATTTCAGTTTCTGTAATGCAGTCCATTTGAGCAAGGATTGAGTTTAACTTGAAAACTGAAAAGAAAGCTACATGATTCCCACATAACAATAAGACTAAATTGTATAAAATCACTAAAGAAGTATTTTCTTAAATATTTTATCCATAATAATACCAAACACTTTTTTCTTATATATATTTTTTTTTCCTCTTTATCCCCCTCCTTCGCCATGAGCACTCGTGTGTTTAAAGAAGTTAAAACAATGACAAAGACATTTGCAGGAAAATCAAAGTGCTACAAGCCAAGGAAGGTCAAAAGTGTGACGTCAGAACTGAACTTTACTCTACAATGACACGTTTTAAGCCTCGCTATCACATTTCAGCAAACCTGTTGAATATATTTTACCAGTTAATTTTTCAGTGTAATAACTAATAGTTTTTAAAAATCTACAGACCTCCAGACTCCTCTTCAACCTCAACCACTGTGACTGGCACAAAGTAAGTCTAGAGTCCCAAATGAGATCAATCAGATTTTTTAAATTTCAAGCAAATTCTAATATTTTTTCTCATTATCAGATCACTTTGTGAAAAAAATATAATAATTTGCTTGTATGTCCGCATCTAGACATGCTGAATAACTTGACAATTGGGATGGAAGTTGATTTCTTAATTATGCTTGAATAGGAGCTTTTTGTCTTCCTTGCTTTTCTATACTTGGCATTACATTTTGAAACAAAAAATGAGAGTATATAAACACTCACTATCAAAACACAAACCAAATACAATCAGTAGATATTTTCAGGGGTATGAAAGTATACAGAAAAATCCTACAGCGTGATTTCTGCATCACCAATTTCCTAATTTTAGTTAAAAATTCCAATACCTCCTTCCACCACTCCTCTTTTATTGTTTGTGGCATTGATCTAAAATAGGAGGGATTTAAAAAATTACTTGATGGCTTATAGTTATTAGATCTACATGGTTCACACTATGGTTTCCTCATCCTTCAATGAACCTTTCTGGAAGCAGGCTCATAAATGGCCTTCCCAAAAAAGCTCCTGAAAAACTTTCTTACTTCAAAACAGCCAGAGCTTCTGATAATATTGAACATAATACCATGGATAATATCCACAGCTACAGAACACTGAATTCAAACACTGTTCTTTGAAACTTTGAAAGGTCTAAGGATGCAGCCTGTTTTCAAGCTACCACTCTGACAAACTACCTGAGACACCATAAATCAAATAACTCAAGAGGCTTAATGTTCTCTCTGGGCTCCCCAGCAGTGTGCTGAGGCACTGGGCAGAGGATGCTGACGCTGCTCCTGCCTTCAATCAGCTCAGGTAACAGCACTGCTGCAGCAGAAAGAACTAAACTCATTTCAAACCTTTTACCACAGCTCTGTTATTCCAGACATACGTCATCATGGCCATCGGGGAATTTCAGAGTACTTCGAGTTTCCCAGATCTACACGGCACCATGGTTTTGTGCTGAGCTGTAGCATAAAAGGCCCTGAATTTGGAAAGCAGTAAGCCTCATACACAAACAGTACTTCCAACGTGTGGAAATGTTTCAGGGGGTATGAGGATATGAGGACAAAATGCCTGGATTATTCAGCAGCTGATAGCTAAAGGCCAGTGATCTCGTTCCTCAAGCATATGTTCAATGATTTCTCCTTATGGCTCCATGCCAGACTGATTATGTACAATGACTGTCAAACACAAAATATTTGCTCAGTGAAACTACAAGATTGGTCAGTAATTGCAGAAAAAGTTTATGCACTCCATCAGTCTGACACATTGCATATGGAAGAAAAATTTTTTAAAAGGAGACTATTTTGTCTGGAAGATACTTTCTATAAAGTGCCTCCCACTATGCCCCTTGACAGTGGTGGTTTTTGTGGCAACAATATAAACTTTTCATCACCTTGATTTGCTAATTTTTTTTTTTTTAAGACAACCTGTGCCCTCTCTCCCTGAAGAGCTTGTATTTCCAGTACATCTTCCTTAAAATCCTAGATTAAACTGAGAAAGTGAAAAAAGAATCACATGGGCACGACCCTTTTTGGAACTTGCAGACATGCTTTTTTTTTTCCGCTCAGAGACAACTTGTGAGTTGCATTTTATAATATTATGATAGCAAAGGCAACTTAAGTGGACAGATTGACAGATAAGAGAAAACAAAAATATTTTTCCTTTGAGAAGACACCAGTCTGCACTTGGACAATACCAAAAGCCCCTGCCAAGCAGAAACAAGTTTAGAGGTCAAAACCTAGTGCCAGTATTGCTATCTTGAACAATAATCACTGTATCCAAAGAATGCCTCTGCTGCTGCATTAATATTTCTTCTGTGATGAAGGAAAAATGCAGACTGAACCTCATAGGATTGCCAGATGTCCTGTATAATTAAGAAGTTATGTTCTAGTGGCCAAATCTAAAGCCTTATGAAAAGCCTTTATGATATGGCTTTTCCTGCATTTCTGTAGTAACTGTTGTTTTTCCAAACACACAGAAATCAAGGCATCCAGAAAAAATGGTTATTATGCAGATAAATTGTACTTTCCATGCACAGTTAATCTATGTGCGCACAGTTTAGTTCTCTGACATCGTCCCAGACTTTAGCATCTAAACTCTGGCAATCCTAAGACATTGCCAAATTTCTACAGACAAAGAAAGAGCCTGTTTCAGCTCCAGATGTGATTGTGACTAAGGAGCTACTTCTGACCGCCCTCCTCTCTCCCACTGACCTTGGCAAAATACTTGTAAAATGGGATTATTTATATTCATGAGTCGCCCTCTCAGAACTGGTTCATTACTGCATCCTCAGTCTGTATACAAAATGATTACTGGAGGTAAAAGACGCAAATTTGACTTTTCTGATATTATTACCATGCAAACGTTGAACCAAATTGCTACAGGCTGGTAGGAAAGGAAAAGAAGTCAAACTGCTGAGGAGTCAGCATCTTACATAGTGGACAGACACAAGCTGTCATTCTGAAGAGCAGAGTTTGCACTGATGTAGGCAGGAAAAGCTGTCAGATGGTTTCTCACAGTTTAAAAAAACTTTAGAGGGCAGTGGAGTAAATGACAGAAATTGCCTGCCACAGAAGTAGAGACAGCTTTTCAGCTAGATATTCATTGGACTTCATCAATTTTAACTTAAAACTTCAGAATATATGTCAAATGATGAAATCTTAAAAAAAAAAAATACATATCTCAAGAGACTGTTATCATCTGTGTAAAACTGTCAGTCACCTGTGACACTGTGAAGCTATTGGATCAAATCAACAAGATGGAAATTGTTAACTGAACCTTTAATCAAATCAAAGAGAAATGCTGAGATTCAATTAAATTAACCCATTTAACTTTCTTCTATGTGCTGTGCAAGCAGTAGCCCAAATTTTTTTGGAGTATTGTAAAGAAAGTGCAAAGTAGACACTTGGAAGTTATGAACGAAGTAATAAAAGCTCTAAAATGAAAATAAACTTTTGAAGCAACATGATAAATCCAAAACTCTCAATATATATCCCTCTTAATTCTAGGAAATGTGAATTACCAAGTTTCTCAAATGGTAGAAGCAGGGTGATAGTGCCTGACTCAAGATATGAGGATTGCTGCAGTTTCTCATGGAGGTGACTCTACCCCAGCTCTCTGGGACATTTTCCTAAACATTAGGGCCCCTCAGACACAACCATTAGACAATTAGTGTGGCTCGAGCTGCTGCTTTACAAATGCTCCAACAGAAGCATCTTACTCTTTTTAAAAACCAAAATACTTCAGGTTATCACCCCTCAGAGATAATACGCAGGGAATGTCTAACTGCACTGGAAATAAAAGCAAATCCACAGGCAATTACTGCAGAACAGCTGATGTACCGTAAACCAGCCAAGCCATAGCAACACACCCACCCACACAGCTACATGATCATGGGATAAAAGGTTAACTTAGACCATTTTAGAGTAAGGAAACAATTTAGTATTTCTTTCTATTCCACACTTCTAGTGTGACCTCATATGTTCCTTACCATAAACCTTCCAAACTGTAATGCAGATTAATTTTCTAATGCGTTTTTTATGATGATATTTAAAACAACATCTTCTCCAAGACAGATGAAAGCATTATGATAAATATTTTAAAGACAAAGACAGAAGGACAATTGAAAGAGACTGACTTCCACATAACAATGCTGTATCAAACAAAGATTCTTTGTCATTCAGTTTTTACAACCACAAAATGATCCTCTCTCACCGTATTTTCAACTCTGAAACAAAACAAGGCATAGCTCTTAAAGTCTCATCCACTATAGAATTTATTGCATATCTCTAATTACCAGCATTGATTATTTTCTCTGAACATATCCAGGTTGTACCTGGAAAAGAGAAAAATGATTGCTGGAAAAGGAAAGGGTTTATGATAATCCTGTGCAATGGAAGAGAATTGAGGGCTATTAGTATGGTAACATTTCAGGCAAAACTGCAAAGCATAAATGCAGGTTTCTTAAATGCATCACATGCTTTACTGCACTTAAAACTCCAGTATTTGAATTGAAATATATAAAAACCCCCTAAACAGTATAACATAGATTGTACAAAATATACATATATATATGTTTGTAATAAGGTTATACAGTACATAAGCAGCACTCACAGTGTTCTAGACACTAAGAATATTGCAGTTAATGTTTTAGAATCACAGTACCACTGCCACGTGCTGATGTGTTACTAACAAAGATTTCGATTCATGACTGACAGAACTTGTTCTATTGCAGCAGGACAATTAATGAGCTGTCACATTCCTTTTTGGTGATGCGTGAGAGCAGTTCGTCACCACTTACTCCAGCAAATGGAAAGTGTTTGTCAAAATTCCATGGAGAAAATGTATCTCTGAAGTTCTCAGTCACATAAGGTAGCCTCGAGTTTGATGGAATCATTATGTTTGGGAAACATCATGCTAATGTGTGTGTCTAAATAGAAAAAGAAACAAACACTCAGTGTCAAAACACCAAGACTTAGTTCTAAGGGACTTACAGATGGGCAAAGGAGGTAGAAATTTTGTCTGCCAGCAAGGATTATAGCAAGTGTGAGCTGTCACTCTTGAAAAACAGCAGATCAGACCCACAGAAAGAGCAGCAGAGTACTCTGCTGCTTTATTGTGCAGCCCCAAAATTGCTGACGACAGTTCAAAACCGCTCAACCATTTTTCTTTTCACTTCCTCTGCTTTGAGTATGCTGCCTCCCATGATAACACCTGAATATCCACACACATCCTTACAAAATTAGTAACAAAATGCTTGCAAAATATTGCAGTACTTTGCTGATCAGTACCTCAGATTAAAAAAAATAAAAATTATCTTGCTAAATTTGGATGTCTAACTGAATGTTCAGTTTCTTTTGCCACAAGTCAGACTTCAGCCACTCAAAGTAGGATTGACGGGCTTCAGTTACAGTGAGGAATGGTTCCTGTTACTGCAAAACAGATCCACAGTCACAAAACACAAACCTAACAAATAACAAAACTGAAACACGCACATGCAATTAGGAACCACTTGGGAATAACAAGATTTTAGTGACACGTCAAGGATCTCACACACACAAAGAAATTTCAGTGACAAAGTCAGAATAATATTCAGTTCTCCAATGTAATGTTTAACTGTCTCAAGTCTAAGTTCATCTCTTCTTTTTTTTCTTATCTCCAACTCAGTTCTTTACACTTACTTGTGGTCACAGAGAACTGGGTACTACAGCGAGAAAACAAAATTAATCTCTCATTGCTCACTGTGATATATCACAAATTTCAGGATTTGGAGGGAAAAGAGGGGCAGAAGAGGTGTATAGAATTAAATAATTAGAAGTGGCAAAATCACAGCACTTTTATTTCCAGTACTATTTAATTTTTTAAAATCTTTCAGAAACACAGCCCATTTTAACTTTCTTGTTGCTACTTATAATTGTTCTCAAGGCATAGCAAAACTCTCAAACTCCAGCATTTGTCATCACACTGATGGAGTGACAAGCCAACAGATCTGTCCCATTGGAGCAGAGAATGGCAGAAGTCAGGTTAGCGTCTCTTATTCAGGTGAGTATTAAAGAGCATTGAGAGCCTTTCTCAGGAGCTCTTGCAGCAGAGGGACATGGTGTCAGCCAGGCTCCTGATGTTCCTCAACAGGCTCAAATTCCAGCATGTTCTCTCAAATGCAAGATTTACAGCCTCATCCATTCAGCATTAATCCAGACCCACCCCATCCCTCCTGATTCCAGTTTCATTCCTCAGGTATCTCCAGGTATGTTTACTTCCCAAGCTTCTCACCAAAACCTCCTTGTCTAGCATGTCAATCTCATTACTCCAGACATAAAACTATCCCACCCTCATTCAAGCTCGAACCGCCATTTGAGCCTCCACTCCTTCAGTCCCAACTTCTTCCCCTCTGCTTGCCAAAACATTGGACTTATTTTTTTCTCCACACCCACATCCCGTTCTTATCCCTACTGCAATCAAATCAGGCAAGACTAGGCAAGGGAGAGACAAAGCAGAGAGGAAACCGTTCTCCTCTTCAGTTCTGGGGCACAGGCCAAGCTCAGAGAAGAAACTATAGGCCAAATCCATTTCAGATCAGATCATACACATTATGATGAAGTCCCCAGGTACTCTGCTATAAAGATAAAAGAAAACAGAGCATATGCAAAATACCACTTTAAAAAAATACAGCTAATCTGAGAGCAGAATTTCAGAAAGACAACACCCCACACATCCCTGCCATAAAGGCCATTTCTCTTCAACTTCCAGTCTTGTCCTACAACAGAGGACTTTGAGACAATATTCAAATCAATGAAGGAAAAAGAAAGAAATAAAAAGGTAAGTTTAGCCTACGTGTCAATTTAGTAGCTTTCAGGTTGGAAAAGGGAGGTAAAGACAAATTAGATTATAATTTAGAAATCAATTTACTAATCAATTTTGGCTAGACAGGCTTAACAGAAGCTTGACTTCACTTCAGAATCCTTTATCTATCCTAACAAATGTGATCACCTATGTGCAGAGCTAAAAAACAAACCATACAAACATCTACTCAAATACATCTATGCTCAGCCCAGGTTTTACATTTTCATAATCCATGGCATTATGTAAAATATGAGCTTTACATGCTTGTATTTTGAGTTGCTCAAGAGGGACTCCATGCATTCATACTAACAAAATACATAAAGTAAAAGCAACTCCTGTACCTACTGTATATCCTGTAATACTTGCTGTCACGCACCGGCTGCCCCTGTCTTTGGCATTCCAATCAAACCACATTCTTCCAGCTCCTCGAATTCCTGATAACTGGTAATTCAGGTGACAAAGTGGAGGGTGCACAATCTTTTAGAAATCCAAGCAGACTTTAGCAGATGGATCTTTATTATCTACAAACTTGCAGTTCCTTCAAAAAATTCTCACAAGCTGGTTTGATGCAAGACTCACAAAAGCAGTGTTGACTCTTCCCCAAAACGTCTTTCTCTGAAATGAGTCATTTAACATTTGTTATGATTTCTACCAATTTGCCTGCTATGAAAGTCGTAATTATTGGCCAACTGTTCTTTAGAGCTCCCTTGGAAGCTTTCATTAAATGACTTGCATTGGCCAGCTTGCAGTCAACAGGGACCTAATTGAATGTAAGTAAAAAGCTGCACATTACATTCATCAGTTTGGGTGGTTTTTCCTCAAGTGTCTTGAGAACCGTGGGCCTGAGAATTTGCTGTTCTTCTGTTAGCAAACGTATTTTACAACACTTAAGTTTGACTTTAAGCCTCTGAAACATTGCCTGTAAACTTCCAGCATAGGCATTTTCTCCAGATTCTCTCACAATGAACTGTATCAAAAAGAATATTTTCTTTTCCTGCTGTGGCCTCATTTTGTATGGATGGCTCGTTCTGTTTCTGAGAGCCTACTAGTCCTACAGGCATTCCAGGAGGCTTCAAACTTCTAATGCATTCATACAAACACTACTAATTCTTTAATATATCTTCTACAAGTTGGTCTTCAGATTATTTTTGATCTCCCTTGAACTACTACATTCGTTCTGTCTGTTCTAAATACAATTATTTTAAGAATACTTACTTTTCCCTATAAGCCCTTTTTAGCATCCTTTTTAATCATGGCATTTGTTTTTTTATCTTTACATCTTGTTCTGATAAATGGCATGCATTTGCCTCAAGTTTCCAGTATGATGTCTTGGAACAGTCCTGACCCTGCCTGCAGGGATTCTACTTCATTTACTTTCCCCCTTTTATTTTAAAAGTTTTTCAGAGCCCAGGTATAACAGATATTTTGCCTTCCACTGCTCCAACATGAATTCTGAATGATCACTGACACTGCAATCATTATCACAGAAATGTTCTCTGATTGCTGTTTTGAAGGAGATCCTAAATATATTCCTCAGGAAGAAGTTAACAGTTGTGTTTCCTTTTCTGGTTGGCTGCTCCAATAAACAATCATTGATGTTATCTAAACATTTGATCTGAGCACCCCACGTTCATGCAAAATGTGCACAATCTACATAAAGACATATTTAATTCATGTCGTTCTAGAATTTTTAAGGTACCACAAAATGCAAGACCTCTAAGGGGAGAAAAATCTTCAGTTAAAATTAATATTGATATTACCTCCAACAATTTATAATTATCTGGATTCTTTAGACTTGCGAGACTTTCACTATTCTTAATTAAACATGAAAGCCAACTTGTAAAAAAAACGGCAACAGCGTTCTTTATTTTGTTCAGAATCAAACTTCTAGTGTGTTATTTCTACACATAATATCACTCTTAATTTCTAACTTTCTGAATAAAGAATGGTGTAAGGGACTATCCAACTTTTTAAATCCTATAACATAAACCTAGCCTACTACTGATGCAGTAAGGAATTATTACAGACCTTAGAAGCATATTTTTCTGTTACAGAGTGTTTAATAATGATCTCTTAGTGATCCAGTCCATCAAACAACCCTTATAATAATGAAGATACTAACAAGCATCAAAAAACCCAAGTCTCAAAAGAGATGTGAGTACCCCCTTCTGACGGAGGAGGATGACATCCAGCAGGACCTTTCTTTGCGTGGCAAGGTTTTGGCAGAGGGGGGCTACAGGGGTGGGTTCTGTGAAAAGCTGCATGTGTGTAGTTTATATATTCTGTATTACTTACTTTGTAGCAAAGGACAAGAATCGTATGGTCTCACTTCCTTTTCCAGTTGAAGAGGAGCAAATTTCTCATAGTTCTATGCAGAACATTTAAAGGAAGGCACAGACTTACGCTGTTAAGCAAAATATACTTCAAAGCTCATTCTATCATGACTTCTTTCAGCATCCTCAAACAGCAGCATCCAAAATCAACAAAATTTTCACACCAGGATAGGGATAAGAGAACTAAATTAAAATTATCCACAAGATGTTTAATTTTTGAAGAATTCAGTCATTGACCTTAAAGATAACTAATACTGCAGCCAGAGAGCATTGCAACACAGAGTTAAAGCATATGAACATTTTTGTCCAAAATTCACAAGATTTAATCAAAATGCTCAGTTAAACATCAGAGCAACTAGAAGTTTGTGCTATGTTATCAGAAGTATTCAGGTTCCAATGATATTTAAAGGCACAATGTGACTTGAACACACAGTTGCTATGATTGCTGTGCTACAGAATGAGAAAATCTTAAAGGTATCTAAAATGCCTCTTTCAGAACACTAAACATTTAGTCTGCTCCCACCACCTTCTGAAACACAGATTTAATATGTGCTGATAAGTTTACATTAACACAGTGAGCTAACAGACTGTTGCAGGTCCTGGTTATAGCAACAAGAATCTCTGGTTTTTTGCAAGTTTAATCCCATGAACAGAAAGATGGGATATGTAATGAAATATGGCCTATTTCTACAATGACAGAAGAGTTATGAGCAGTCATCAAAGGTACTGAGATGCTTCTAGTTCATTCATAAAGCTAGCAAGGAGCATGCTAGGAAACTAGAGAACTATAAGCTAAAAAGCTCAGGCAGTACTAGCTCGGTAGCCACTGAGTGGCTGGAGTTCAACATTGACTCAATACTTAAATATTTGCTCAGCTCCTTTCCCAGGATTCACAGCCTGAGAAGAATTATGTGCTACTGCAAACATGCCCTCAGCAGTACCTGCACTAGTTAGCTGTGTCTATACAAAACTTCACACCACCAGGTACAGTCTTCCAGGATAATTCTGCTTGAAAAGAAACTCAAGGGGTCACAGAGTCGTGGTGTGTCAATAGCAGATGTTTTCTATGAAAGAATAAACCTTATGCCGTATCCCCATCTCACCTTGGAGGAGTTGCCAATTTTATTTCCCTTGTGATAAGTTGCATTTCAAGCCTCATTTCTCTCAGGGTTAGAACTCCAAATGTTAATGAGCAGTTAAGCTTTTACACCAGGGATGGAATTCCTTTTGCAATTGCTGTTCTCCAAAGTAGGATGACAACTGTTGGACATCCCAAGTACTTTGGGAACAACTGATGTACAACACATAAGAAAACCAATAATTTTTGGCCAAGAAGAACAATCTATTTCTGGAATAAGGCAATGAGGCAAAGCTACCAAGAGCAGAGGGAGAATAACTAATATTTCACAAAATGTGCTGTGAATCCACTCTAGAAACACCACATTAAAGCGCCTGGATCCAAAAAAGAACACGGCAAAAGGAAATTACAAAACAAAGCCTATGTGTCCAGATTGCCTTCAAGGACTATACTAGGCATTTACATTCTGAGTTGAAACTAATTCTTTCAGCCATACCTAGCTTATGTGCAAACCTTTCCCTATTTTTGGCAGCCATATGTGAGCTATCCCTTACAGAATTGTTTATTCTGGGCT
This sequence comes from Callaeas wilsoni, assembly GCA_013398955.1. Classification (NCBI taxonomy): domain Eukaryota; kingdom Metazoa; phylum Chordata; class Aves; order Passeriformes; family Callaeidae; genus Callaeas; species Callaeas wilsoni. The sequence goes on from VWPU01012594.1 coordinate 64,993, forward strand.
ACAGAGACAAAAGTTGTCTTCAGCACTTATGTACAAATATATTTGACCTGTAATGTTATAAATGCACGCTATTAGCCAACTTTCCTATTAACTGTCTAACATGTGCTAACCAAACCCAAGGTATATCTGTTGAAATCTGCTAGCCTTTCAACGTTTTTCTGAAGACAAAACCTTTATAATTGCTCAATGTTATATCTGGAATACAAGCAAAAGTCACATGAAATATAGGAAGAAGACATTTACAGGACCAAAGACCAAATTTATATTTTCCTAATCTTTGTATAAACAAAAATAAAATCACTGTCAGCCAATTATCAGTGGGAGATTATTTAATTTCCAGCATCTCATACTAACATAAACATCTTCCCAAATTATTCTATTTCCTTATTTAAGAAATCCATCAAATAAGTCATCAAAAAGATGTAAAGAGTCAGCATGGGTATTCTTGCAAATCTAGAGACAAATACTTCTCAGTTTGTCTATTATAAATCTACAGAGAGAAGGTTTTGGATGGGAGCCCAGTTACAGTTTCACAAACTAACAGAACATACAGGATGGTAACTAAGAAACCTGAGACAAGAATGGTTGTTATAGGCTGTAGTGCAATTAAGAAATATAATAAAAGCCTGTTGCTTTGTCTCACTTTAAAATAATTATGGTTAAGTCACAGGTGTTCTTGAAAATTTAATTTTAGAATTTTATACCCTTAATTCAAGAACAGGTTACAGTAAATGCCTAAATTGTTTAACAAATTAAAGAGCTTCATTTTAAAAAATCATTATAGAATTTAAATTTATTTTGTATAGTGTCCCAGAGCAACATTTTGAAATAAGACTGTTTTAAGATCACAAGTCATAAAAAACAAACTAGGAAACAGTGACCTTTTCTGTCTATAGACCTGTATTTTAGGATCTGCTGCAATTGCTTTTTGAACTCAGTGACAATGAAAGAATAACTTTTTGAATAATCCATTTCTTCACAAAATCTTTAAAAATTTGCTCTCTGTGAACAACAGCATAACAAATATTTGCAAAAACCCAAACTGTATGTCCAAGGTGCATCCATTTCTGTGAAATTGTGTAAAGACAGTTGAGGTAATTCCAACTGATCTCACAACACCAAATCAACAACATTCCCCTGCAAAAGGAAACCAATATAATAGCATGGTATCACAGCTCAGTGAGTGGATTTTTCTGCTTTTCTTTTGTGTCCAGGGGTTTTCCACGAGAACATCTGCTTGTCATTGGGCAGAACTTTGAGCTGCATAGCCTGTGACAAAAAAATCCTAATGACAAAGAGTTATCAACCTTCAGGAAATAGAAAACTTGTGTATTACTGCAATATATTCAGAATATAAAATCTCATGAAGTTTGATGTGTCAAGAAGGTTTCTAAAGCACTTAAAAGAATTTTTAAACCAATCAGTTATTGTCATTGCTAGCCATGAATGTTGCTACAGTGAACTCATGGTTGTTGTAAATTCTGCCCAAGAAACTGGTCAGCAGAAAGTCAAACACATTACTTTTTTACAGCACAAGAACCAGAAGGCATTAGCATGGGCTAGGAACAAGCCAGTCCAAACCAGAAAGAGACAGCTCTTCCCCAACAGGTAGGAAGTAACCTGCTTTAACAAAGGATGCAAGGAGTTTCAAATCAGTTCGAGGGAAAACTGGACAACGAGGAAAGGTCCATACATTGAAAAGGAGACTGAACAGCACTTGCAACTAAATAGCTAAACCACATCAGAAAGTCACCCGAGCCGAAAACAGGTGGAAGTTGGGAGAGTGTAGGAAGGTGGTATGGGAGAAAAGAAATAAGAGTATCATATGTGATCATATTTTTATCCTTCTATTGGCTTCTGATTACAGCTACTTTCTTTTCCCCCCATGACCTTTAATGCATTTAATTGCACATTAGCCCTTGCAATGGATGGGAAGATGATAAGCAGCAACTTGTGGTTATAGTTGTTGTTGATTTTTCCCTTGGTGTGCTGCTTCTAGAGACAATGCAGTAACAGGCAGATGCATTGGACAGACAGAAAAAGTTCTAATCCATCCTTTAGCCCCAAAAGTCTGTTTAATATGACATCTTCAAGCCAAGGATGTAAAAGACATTTAACTGTTATGAACAGATGTTAAACTTCACATTAGACAAAGATCAGAGATTAGAGACAGAATATTAAGATATATGAACTTTTAATCTGAGCTATTTTTATATTTTAATACTATTGAAACTCACAGGTAACTTCACTAATTGTTTAAGAACAGTTTACTGAATTAAATGGCATTTCCTAACTCCACCTTTCCTATTGAGAGCTGAAAAAATATCTTGTCGTAAGAATGTGGTTAAAGGGAGTGTAGAACCTACCCTGTGAGGAGACGCTGGGGGAGCTGGGCTCGACCAGGAGAAGAGATGGCTTTTTGGCTTTGGGGACTTCGCAGCAGCCTGACAGTGTCTGACAAGAGGCCACCACGACAACAGGGCCAGGCTGTACTCTGTGGTGCCGAGTGGGAAGATCAGCGGCAATGTCGAAACAAGGAGTTCAGACTAGAGGCGAGTTAAAAACGTCTCGCTATGAGGACACACAAGTGAGGAGATAAGGTGAAGCAGAATGCTCAGAGAAGCTGTGCTGTCTCCAGCCATGGAGGTCCTCAAGGCAAGAATGGATAGCACAATAGAACAGTACAGGATACCTAAAAGATGGATGGGGACTTCAAGATTGGCAAGACCATCACCACAGCCACATTCCAAGTGGACCTTATTTACTTGACCTTTTCACCTTTATGCTTGCTAATATCCAAAGTGGACCTTTTGGATTTTTTTTTGTTTGTTTTAATCTGATTTAAGTTTATTTGGAGCACTTGCTCTTAGCTTTTATTTAGTTCTGAAAGTTGCTGTTTCTATTCTTTAACCTGAAGAGGAGATTCTAAGCTTGTTGTTTTTCTTCCTGCCTTATTATGCCGTTCAGTACTACTACTACAAAAGCTTCACTTTTTGGCCTACCATGACTGCAGTCCCCCTACTTTTATAAAACGATTTTCATACAAAGAGTTTTTGCTACAGGTAATTTCTATTCATTGTGGGTGCGCTGCAAGTATATTCAAATACAAAAAAAATTTGCAAAGGTATTTTAGCCAGCTCCACTCCAACTCTATTTGATACAAAGGCATGCAGTAAAATATTCCAAGAGTATCATTCCAGTTTTTCCAAACGTATAGACTCCGGCCAAAAATCTCTAAGTAAATATGTTTCACTTAAACTGGAAATTGTAAGCCTGCTTTCATTTCTAACAGTTCTACTTCTAACCTTGAGACCAGGTATGTGAAAGCTTCACGCTATGACACACGCTCCTTTTAAATTCTCATTCTTACTGTGCTGCAGAAAAGAAGTAAAGCAGCTGCCCCTTTAAAGCAATAGCACAGAGAATATATACCCCTCCTTATCATCTCCAGCAAACAAGATACTGTGGCATATGCAACAGAAGATACAACTGCTAATCAAAATAAAATACATTAAAAAATAAAAAGTAAGGCATTGCAAACAGGACGTATGCTTATTTAAAGCAGTAATCTCTTTGGTCTAATCTAGTTACATACTTTCGTCTTTTCTAAGAGTCTGCCCACAGCAGATAAACACACAAACCTTCTTGTGCTGCACCAACTGACGTCAGCAGTCGCTTAGGAACCGCGTTTGGTGCAAAAGTGGTAGCACCGAAACTATGTTTACAATTGAAAAAGAATGAAGTATGCAGGGCTCACCAGAGCTTCAGGAAAAGAGATAGAAATTTATAAATGTAAACTACAAAAGACCTTCTTGAAAAATTCATGGAGCTTTCAAAGAATGTTTATCTGCTCAAATATCTTTTGGTGAATACCTAGAGCAATAGGTTTATTTTTTATATTTTCAATGGTACAATTTTCACTCTGCTCAGAAAAATATTTAAAAACTAGCTGTCAGTTTCGTCAGTTTGGAATGTAAGCTTTGAGCTTCTTTCACTTCTGTATAATCTGTAAATGAAAATTTAAATCCAGTAACGACTTCATTGGGTAATTGTTTACAGAGACAAAGCCCTGTTGTTCCCACAGCAGGAAAACAAAAGATCTCACAAAACAACCTGCGCCAATAGAAATAATCATCCCATCACTATTTTCTAAGTAGTCAACTGTTTAGGAAGTCTAGTATTTAAGGAACTTAGAAGTGCTGTATTTTAAATAACTCAGTAGAAAAATTATTTAGAAGACCTTAAAGGATAAACAACATAAAACTACACAGATGCAAAGCTGCTTGAGACAACGTCCCAAATAACCTGAATTTACAATTACAGGATTTTAATTTAAAAAGATGTGTGTGAAAACTGTCCTAACAGGCTTATTTATTCGTCTAGTGTAATTTACAAGTAAAGCTCAAATTCTGAGTAGCCTGATACCTTCCATTCTATAGCAACATTCTATAGCAACATTCTATAAAATTTCTAACCAATTCTGGAAATCTATTGAATAAAAAAAAAAACTGGCATAATCTATACAAGTTTTAAAAATGGCATTTAAAGTGTTAGATACAAGTATTATACCTCTAGTAAGCACTCTCCAGCTTCGGTCTATGGAAATGAAGCAGTTTTCTCATCAGAGCTGCGCCTAATAGGAATGCACTGTAATGTTAAACATCATAACAGAGAGAGTCTGTATCCTGTGTGCTCACATTCCTCCTGCTGGCTCTGAGAAAACATGAAGGAAGAAGCTAAAATTTGAGTGGCCAAAGGACACTGCAGAGAAGAACATAATAATTTGAGTCAATATTACAAAACCCAGAATGCTTATTTTCATATTCTTTTGACAGATATCCAATATGAAACCCCACATTCAACAGTGCCTCTCAACCCCTGAACTGTAATTATTTACTCAGACCTGAGAGGTTGTGTGTGCATTTATCACTGTTTTTTGCTGCACACATCTCCAATCAAAAAAAAACCTGCATGGAAAGAGAACACAGTCTGCCTAATATAATCATTACCACAAATTTAGGAAGGCTAACTGGAATATATGTTTTATCAAATGGAAGTGATCAAAATCAGGACCATTCCCCCTTCACTTGACCCAAAAAAACCCCGCTAATATGCAAATTGGAAAAACGTTATAGAAAAGGCAGTAAACAGGGGTAAACTTCTCTTTTCAAATACTCACTTCCTGACATGCAAACAGTTTTACCAATTCTTTAAAACCAAAACAAGCAAAAGGAGCAAGTAAAACCAACTTGATCTGAAGCAGATAATGATTGATTTTATTCATCTCAGTATTTTTTGGTCTTCTATCAGGAGTGGGAGAAAGCTCAGTGATCCAATGCAGCCCTAAAGAATATTGTCTCTGGATAAAGCCCAGAGGTAATTTGGGCCAAGAACAGCTATATGATCCCAAACTGAAACATTTCAACGCTATCCAAAGGTCTAAGCAGTTTATCTGGATGTGAAGCAGAGAGATCTGAAGAAAAAAAAAATGGCTCTACTAAACTCATCAATGTTTTACTCATTGATTCAGATGGAGTTCAGAAATTGCCTCAGCTTGCTTTCTGATTTATATATCTGTACCTGGGCTATAAGTCAAATTTTCCAGAATTCTGAATTTACTTCCATCACACCTCTCATCATGACAGCTGAAAACTGAGTTGCCAGTCTTCTACTACCCTTGGAAAACAAAGCATCGCTTTGCTGCTGCTGTATCTGGAACCAATCAAGGTGCTGAAGGAAACAACTTGCTGTTCAAATGGCTGTACTTTGAGAATTTTCCAGGGGCTAGAACACAGTTCAACCATGCTTCCATGGACAGCAGCAGCAGGAGACTCTCTTCTCCCAAGTCCCACTGCTGGGAAACCTCTCAAACAGAGACTTTCAGAAGCCACCTGGATAATCTTTTAAATATGACTTGGGATAGGAAGGAAAGAGTCAGAAACAAATGTCCAGTTGTTACCAAAAAATGCAGCCTGTGCACTAAGCACACAGTACACAGAATTCTAGTCAGAATTATGCTCCCACAAAGCCAGCTTTGTGACCCACAAAGAGGTAAGGCTTACTGGGAGATTAATTTTGTTGTTCTAATAACTGGTCTTGGAAATGGCCAAGTTTTAAGTAAATGTCTTTTCCCTTCTTCACTCTCTCCTTCGTAAATGATAGCTAGTTAATTTTAAAACAAACAAAAACATCACCTCACTGCCTAAACAGATGACACATGCATATGAGCAATGTAATAAATTATAAACATAAAAACCACTTTATCTGCAAACAAAATGGGAACTTGGAGATACAATGAGAAACATTATTCAAAAATACATAAGTTTCATTTCTTAGAGGAGGGGAAAAATAACTCTGAGCATCAGAAAAGACTGACGAAAATGAGTGGTAATCAATGTTAATAAATCTTCATGCTTTCTGGTCATTTAGTGAAAAGAAATTCTATGAAAACTCATCTTTTGCTTGAAAAGCAAGCTTCTTTGCTTCATCCTTTTAGCTGCCATCCATTTTACTACTCAGGGCTCCACAAGAATAGACTGTGACCTATCCTTTTATTTCTGAATAGATACAACACAAAATAAAATACCACTGAGACAACTTTGTTTCACATCCCAGCAGCAGCAGTGGATCAGGCCTCATGCCAGATCAAAACTTGTTCAAGCTCATCCTCCAAAGAATGGCCATTGCCATTTCTATCTAGTAGCCTACTACACTGAAAAAGAAGTTGTAGTCTCTGCAAGAAAGGCACAGAGCACAAAAAAAAATAGCCAATAAATAAGTCAGCATTTATTTTGGAGCTGTCATTATTGGACAGCTTGTTTCCATAACTGGCAAAGACTGAAGAGCAACAAATTAAGTCCTACACCATCACAGGAAATACACTGTCATGTTTCACTACATAGAAGATCATCTTCCTGAAATTTGAATAAATATCTCAACAAGGAGCATCAGGACAATAAACACCTTTTTAACCTCCGTGAGGAGAACAAATGATGAAATCCTTGAAAGTCTTGTTTTAGGACTGGATTACCAGGCAATGTGGAGTTGGATGTTTATCCTCTGTCAAATTTCACTGAAATAAGCAACGATTTCAAAGATACTAAGGATGAATACTCCAGGCTGACAAAGTTGAGGCTGTTCAGCCTGGAGAAGAGAAGGCTGCATGGAGACCTCATAGCAACCCTCCAGTATCTGAAAGGGGCCTACAGGAAAGCCAGAGAAGGGGCTCCATCAGGAACTGCAGTGACAGAACAGGGAAAAATGGCTTCAAACTGAGAAAGAGCAGGTTTAGAACAGATATTCGGAAGAAATTCTTTACATGAGGGTAATGAGGCACAGGTTGCCCAGAGAAGCTGTGGATGCTCATCCCCAGCAGTGTTCAAGGCCACACTGGATGGGGCCCCGAACAACTTGGTCTAGGGGAAGGTGTCCCTGCCCACAGCACAGGGGTTGGAACTAGAACATTAAGGTCCCTTCCAACCCAAGCCATTCTATGATTTTATGAATGACTGCATGACAGAAAGGTATTTGAATTAAACTACAATGTGTGCACACATACACTATGTGTTGATATATAAATTTGTCTACATTTACGTTAAGGTCTTAATTAAATAGAGAGTTATATCCCAAATAAATTACCCTAGAGAAGTATATCCAAAAAGTAGGTCAGAACACTCACTTCAGAGACAACCTGGAAAATAGACATCTGTGGTAAGGGAACAAAAATTCTTAACAAAGTCCAGATACAATTACAGAATCATAGAACTTTCAAGGTTGGGAAAGCACTTGAAGATCATCAAGTCCAACTAGGTTTAGCACTACCACCACGTTCATTATTAAACCGTGTCCTCAAGTACCCTAACCACATGTTTTTTGAACACTTCCAGGGATGATGACTACACTGCTTCCCTGGGCAGCCTGTTCCGATGTCTTACAACCCTCTCCATGAAAATATTTTTCCTAATATCCAATCTAAGTCTCTCCTGGGGAAACTTGAGGCCATCTCCTCTCGTCCTACCGCTGGCTGCCTGGGAGAAGAGACGGACCTCCATCTGGCTATCACCTCCTTTCAGGCACTTGTAGAGAGTGATAAGGTCCCCCCTGAGCCTCCTTTTCTCCAGGATGAACACCCCCTGCTCCCTCAGCTGCTCCTCACAGGACTTGTGCTCCAGACCCTGCCCCAGCTCCGTTCTCTGGACACGCTCCAGCCCCTCAAAGTCCTTCCTGAATAGAGAGGCCCAGAACTGGACACAGCACTCAAGATGTGACCTCACCCGTGCCCAATACAGGGATAAATCCCTGCCCTGGTCCTGCTGGCCACTCTATTCCTGATCCAGGACAGGATGCCCTTGGCCTTCTTGGCCACTTGGGCACTGCTGGCTCATGTTCAGCTGCTGTCAACCAGCACTTCCAGGTCCTTTTCTGACAGACACTTTTCCAGCCACTCTTCACCCAGCCTGTAGTGCTGCAGGGGGTTGTTGTGACCCAACAGGACAGCGTCGTTTATTAGAATTTAACAGGAAAATAAAATAGGAAACAGGAAATTATTTGTTCAAGACTTTTTGTCTTGTATCGTAAACTGTAGGGATATATTTATGCTTTAGCTTCTTGAAAGGGCTATGATTTCAAGAATCAGTACAAGTTCAGGACTAAAGCTTCAATCATGAAAGAAGTTCAGAAGAAACTCAGCTTGAGAGTTCACAAAAAATGAGTTGGTTAAGACTAGAAAAAGTTACTTTTAAAAGAAATTCTGAATCAAACAGTTCAATTAATTTCTCTTCAATGAAATAAAATCTATATTGGTGCTTGACAACACTGATGTAGAAACTTCAACCTTACTAACACCAAGACTGGGTCACATGACTATGTTTAAACAATGTTGACTCCCACTTTCACACTGAAACAGTTTTAATTATTTGCCTCAGGCCACAGAAAATGAGCTACTACTTTGCAAAGTAGAAAATGCAGTTTCTTAGTGTGTATAAATGGTTATTAAAAATGATTAGAACTGCTTAAACAGAGACAGTCAGTACAGATCACATCAGTTATCAAACTAGTCAGAATACTTAGTATGGTTTAAACATCAAAATGCAAAAGTCGTTATTTAATTTCAAGGATTTTTGATTATATTTTTGACATTGGCAATTTTACTAGCATAAAAAGTTGTGTAGCTGTCCTGAAGTTATGAGACTTCAGTGTGAAAATACAGGGAACTTTACAATATTTAGACATCAAAATAGTTCAGTTGTTAAATAAACAGATCTGAAAATGGGGTGGGGAAGGCAGGTATCTTCTATAAATGCTGGACATTCTAATTTTCTTTTTTTTTTCCTTTTATAAAATTTTTAAATTTTGAGGCATAAGGATTTTTTTTAAATTTATGCTTCAAAGTAAATTTTCTAACAATCATTACCAAGAACCCAGCACAGCAGAATGCAGCAATTCTTCAGTCAAATAAAACCAATAAAGCTACACAAAGCACTTACAAGAAGCTGCGGAATGAATGGTATTAATTATCATCTCACTATTCCTAATTTTCATATTGAAAATTTGAAACATTTTGAATACTTAGTTGAAATTTTCTGACAAAATATTGTCTTCTGAAAGTACTGTCTTTAAGCATTTTGTCAAAATAAGAATCCTTTTCACATGTTCCAACAAAAGCGAGACTAACACTCTCTTTTACATAATGAAACCTAAAAAATACAAATCTATGATAGCTTCTTGTAGTGCTTTATCAAAGCAACAAAAAATCTGTAATCTTATTGTGAGTCAAGCTATACATTAAATACCAAAGCTAACACTTAAGAGGTTCTGAAATCGCTTCCATTTGATGCCTGTTTCTGACCAATAGATAAAAGGGTGACCTTTACTTTTCCTTGACTCACACAGGGCTGTAACCAAGCTAATTAATTAATTAAAATCTGCACACAGGACATTTGCATTGGGGACAAAGCCTGTAATATATAAGAAAGACAGATTTTTGACTGGAGGCCCTCAGACAGCAAGGTTTAAAAGATAAAGCAGGGAAATCAGATTAGAATTGCCTGGTCTCGCCCGGGGTTACATCCCTGATGGCACTGAGCATTTACAGGAAACATTGGCTAAATTCACAGAGCATTCAACTTTTGACAGTTCGTCAGCCACAACAAGGAGATTTGGCAAAATATTTAGTGTCTCGTGGGCTACTTTTCCAAATATTTAATTTATCAAAAAGATTATTGGCAGAATGGAATTCAGCACAAACTATCCGCCCATGCTCACCCAGTTTGCTGAGCAGATTTCACAGTATGCTGTACCATTGGCAGCATTACAAACAGCTGGTTTAGGGCCACCACAAAGAGGAGTCATCCTGCCCCTTCTCTTGGGATATTACAGGGTCATTTATACCTCTTTACAGCCATTATAGTGGATGACTGCTAAGGGCCACACTCTTCAAAGCACTTGTCAAACTGCCTCGGTCAATGAATAATTCTCCTCAACTATTTGTTACAAAATATTTCTAATCACATTTTCAGTTGAAAAGTCTTTGTTCTATTTCAGCTCCTCAGCATATTTCTGCCAACAAGCCATACTTACTCAAGACCTTACAGAACACATCCCTGGAAGTGTTCAAGGCCAGGCTGGATGGGGCTCTGAGCACCCTGGCCTAGTGGAACGTGTCCCTGCTCATGGCAGGGCGGGGATAGATCCAAGCTGATCTTCCAACCCAGCCATTCCATGATTCTCTGATAGCCTGGGAATTCCGGTGACAAAGAACCATGCACATTCTTCATACTTCACACCACGTTCTCTAAAACACATTACCATGTACAGTCACTACCAAATAGACAAAGACCTAAACATTGCTTATTTGACATTATAAAATTAAAGTGTTCTAACTCCATCTTCTGGCTAGGAATAATTGATATGGAAGATCAAAAATGATAAGTGAATTCAGCTTGGCAATAGGCTTTACTTACAAACTTCAGGCTTATAAAGTTTCCTCTTTATGTAATTAAAGCTTTCTCTCCAGTTTATTTTCCACTTCTCTCTCAGTTCTCCCAGGTTTGAGTTTGATCTTTGTCTTCATCTATGTAATCAACATTTTTGTTAATGTTTTGGTTTAAAAAATGTGAATTTAATCAAGAGCAAATTTCCTCCTTATCTTCCTGAACATTATTTTAAAAGATAATAATAATAATAATTAAGCGATAAGTAACGGTCCTTGTGTTAGGAATGCATCATTAGTTGCACAATGCAAGATTTGATATTTCAGATTTCATAAAGGAATAGAGTTAACAACTCCAAACAGCAGGGCCACAGATGTTTTCACACGATTTTCTCTTTGATCACAAACCTTGAGCAGACAGTAGAAGAAAACACAAAAAGTTCACAAAAGAAACAGATACCTAAAGTCATTTGTGCCTGTTCCTCAGCAGCTGAATTTGTTCAAAAGCTGAAACGAGACACATGGTGCTCCTGCTTCTCTCTCCACTCCCAATCCCTTCTGCAAAAAATTGTCTTGGTGACTTAATGCCAGTTACACTGGTGATTCTTCTGAAGGGGTGACAGATAGAATAGATAAGCAGATAGCTCTACAAAGTGAGCATTCCACAGACTAGGAGTTATTATAAAAGCAATAAGTGATACATGATTGGATTGCCCAGTTCCACATCATAGAAAATTGCAAACTGGATGGAACAAAGGAACTGGCAGGAACAAAATCATAGGACCTATTTGTCCCATGAAGTTCAGCCTGGGCTTGAAATATTAATGAGAAACTGACATTTTCATCACATTTTCCTATTTCTTGCTGTCACATATGTGAATTTTTGGCAACATGAAAATTAAGAGCCAAGGAGGATTACTACAAAGAGCTGGATAGAAGCTTCCTGACTGTAGCAACTTACTTATCTGGAACTTGAGGTACCCACAAAAGTCAGAAAAATCATCACATAGAAGCATCAGAGGGACAGACTCTTGCTGCCTCAGTATGAGAGGGTTTCCACTCCTGCATTCCCAGGTAATAGCTTTTCTTCACTACCTTATTACACATTTAGTCCTGTAGGTGGAAGCATGACAAATTGATGAGAGTCCAAGACGCAGAAGGTGACTCACAGAAGTGTTGTTACAGTTTTATAAAGTTTTCTTTTTATTTGGCTCCAAGAATTATGAAGAATTTTCACATAAACAGAACAGTATTAAAGCACTATTTTAAAAGAGTGCCAAATATTGTGGTATTTGGAAGAGCCTAATTCACATGTGGCCTTTACCAGTTCATTCTGTACTGACGTATGAATGCAGTATGACACAATCTTAAACTGTTCTTCAAACAAACACTCTGTTCCATTTATGTACAAGTCTCACTTAAATATCTAAATTGCACCTTTCCATTCAAAGCCTTTGCGAAAACTTGGTGTGAAACGTATGTTGCAAGCATGGTACCACATCTGCCTGCAACTGCTTAATTTTAACTACCTGTCTGCCATATTTCAGCCATCCAATGTTGAAGCATTTTGTTCCTTTACTTCAAACAGACAATGCAGAATATCTGGTTCACTCAAGACATGGAAAAAAATATAGAGGCTTTTGGGCACGAGGGCATGGTCTTTTGACTGATTTATTGGGAAGTTCTAAACACATCCATTCTTTACACGGCAGTGCCATTAGTTCTCTTAAATCAGCACAACTTGGCATGGCCACAATAAAGCTGCAGCCCTGCCCTCCCTCTGCTGCTCATTCCCATCCCTGGGTGACTCCCTCCCTTTTGCAGCAAAAGCATTTACGCAGACACGTGGCAAGGAGCTACAAAAAAGAACTGATTACTTTTAACACGGATTAGTTCCCCAATTTAGTTCACTGTGTAGTCTCATGAATGCTTGTGTCAGCACAATAGGGGATGGTGCCAGGGCAGGAATGAGGAGACATGGCTGGGAAGGACCACTCCTCTCAGGGTTAGTGCCATAAAGCATTCAGGGAATTGGAATATTTGAGTAGAGGTGTTCAGATTAGAAACTGTATGTCCAAAGGTCAATATAAAAAAATTCACTTTTTGTGACTATATAAAAACTAATCTAAATTGGACATAGATCTTTGCATCAAAAAATTATGTTCTGACCTCAGAATGCATAACTTTAATCAAGATTTGCACTGCAATTATACCTCCCAGCCGACAAAACCTGCTGTTGCACCACACATTTTACTTGGTTCTGCTGCTGGTATTATGAGCAAAAAAGAGGCAAAAAAAACCCTAAAGAAAAATCCCACCACTATGTGAAGGAACAATGAGGAAGATGGGGGGGGGGGGCGCACGAATAGAATATAGCAGAGACAAATACAAGAGGTCAGCACTGCAATTTTTAAAAAGCAAATAAATAAAGAAGGGTGGGGGAAAAAGGAAAGAGGTAGAGAAAAGTTACTGATAGCACTAAATCACTTAATTTTAAAAGTCCTTGAATCTTGGCCTCCAGCATGCATCTTAACAAAAACATTTCCTCTAAATTGGTACAACATACAGAGGATAACATTTTAAGTCAAAAATTATTATAAAATTACTACCCCAGAAGGAAACTGTAGCGGGATATGAAGACTGAGAAAATCTGCACCTCTAATCTAAAGCAATGAGAAGGAGAAGCAAGTTCTCTGTTCCACAGGGTTTTAGCAAAGTGTTACATTCTCCTGATTAGTTAAGGACTCAAATTCTGTGTGGACACCAAACACATTGAGAGGAAGCCTAACACTGAAGACACTGGGAACAAGTTAGTTACTTGGACACAGCAAATAAATAAACCGTGAAAATCACAAAATAGTAGAGGAAAACTCATGACATGCCAGGAAAATTTAGAGATGGCTATGGCATTCCTCACTGTTATTCCCCCTAGCTTTTATCCTCTGAAAATCCAAAACAAAGAAGCCCAATGACAGGTTTACCACAGGCTGAAGTTGTGATGTTCTAGGGTGGAGATGTAGAGAAACTTCCTATTCATAAGAAAGAGGAAGATTTTAATATCAGGAGAAAGGGGCTGGTGAACAGAAATAAGTCTATATAATTTCCTGTTTTGATCTTAATGATTGCATGGAAATAAAAAACATTCCTGGCAAAGATAGTTTGAAAATAAAAAGACCTGGAAGAAAGTTATTCAAATTAGACAATGGGAATAATAATAATAGTAATAATTTTTAAAAGGCTGCCCATTTAGGGGATTCTAATGATCATTTAGGAATATGATGAGGACACAAACCAAAGAAAACACCCCTTTGTGCTGCTCAGAAAAGCATGGAAACATTCCTGATGCACAAAACTTTCCATGCAAGGTGATCTTACTGCTGGCCATTTTAGCTACACACACCTAAAAAAAAAATAAGATTGTCAGTCACTTTCTTCATGTTTTCAGTGGAGTTTTCTACAAAACAGTTCATAAGAGCTGCAAAAACATTTTGCTAATTTGTAAAAATCACAACCAGAAGGAGATGGAAGAGACCTTAATCCCTTTTCTGTCATAGCACCCACCTATTTGACTGGTTCTGTAGAGAACAAACAGTATGAGACCAGTTGACTTGTCATGACACTGACAGATATAAACCAAATGCTTCCCCAGGGACTGGACAAAACATCACTGATTTTGCTGAAAAACATGCAGTCCCTTACTGTAATGCCTGAAAGACGAAATAGTCAAGCAGCATCCAGTTCCATCTGTTATTACAGACTTATCTTTTGAAACATGCATGTCTACCAAACAGTCTGGCTGAGAATCCACAAAACAACAACTGAGTATTGTCAGCTCATAAAAGCACTTTGAAAATAGCTAACAAGTGCCAGAAAGAAGAACAAATACAGACAATTAAATAATATTAAAAGTTATGCAGAAACATAAGTATGTGATCATGTAACTCCCATTCCTTTCATCGAAGGAAAACTGACAAGGCTTACAAGGCTAAAATACTAAACAAGGATAAAACAAAATCTTCAATATGCCTGATGTACTGCATAACTTGCAGGAATTACCCTAAAAAATTGGCAGAATTACAGGACATAATGGAACCCAACAGTGACCTGATGACACCATAGCCTCCATTTTACTGTCCAGAATTGAAGGGGCAAAGAAAATGAAGGACAAAATTCAAAATTGTGATTTCCACATCTTGTTTTGTTAACGTCTACACTAGCTGTTTATTGATCACACAGACTTGAGTCCCAATACCCAATGACTTCAACAGCAAAACTTCATATCTGGCAGCTGAGCCAATACAAATACACTCCAAATACAGCCCTTACCAAGCAGAGGCCATATGCCACATCTTAGTGAGGCTGGGCAACTCAGCCAAACTGCTCTGAAATATCAGCAAAACTTGCTGCTCTTCCTTTTTAATGGCCAATAAACCCCTGGTGTTTTAGCCACCTCCACACTTTTTTTTTTTTTTTAATTTAAGTAAAATACAGTTGGAGAGAAACCTTTGCAAAGGTCCCAGGCCACACAGACAGTGATCACCATTTGGAATGCAACTCCAGTGACCAGATAACCATAAATGACACTGGCCTGCAGTCCAAAAAATGCCCTAAGAATATGAGCTGCCAGACTCTTATAGCCAAGCCAATTTATCATAAATGTGCAGAAATTAAGATACTCCATCTTTCTAAGCCTTGTATCCAAGGCTTTGGTGGTGAAAGGGAGGGGAAAGTAGGGTTCGAAATTGGGAAGGTTCGGTGATTTGTTTGGTTGTCTTTTTTCCTTTATGTTCTAAATAGATATTAAATTCTTTGAAAATAATTTGAAAATCCTAGTATTTGAACATTTAAATTGTATAGATTTTTTAAGCTTCACACAAACTGAGGAAGATGTGCATTCTGTATTAACCTCGACATTTTAACAAGTCTGGCCTTCAGCTATGTACTGTCATCCTAGTTTGTTAAAATCTAAGTTTATTCGTGTATTTGCCTATGTAACAAACCCACGGAAAAATAAAAACACCAACATTTCTGGTTTAACCTGTTGGTCATTGTGTGATTTTTCCCTAAAGAAAACCCAGCCATGAAGCAATACCCATACTAACAACATACATCAACATTAAGCCAGTTAGTGTAAATTTGTTTACAGTTTTTAAGTGAAATACAGAAGATACGATGATTTTCTGAGATAAAACACACACTGCTTTCAACACTAACTGGTTTATATTAGCGGCTAGGTAACCACTGGAAGTAACTGAATTTTAATCAACACATTAAAAAAAAAAAGGATTGAGAAAAAAAATCCCTTGCATTAGAGGTTAAGCCTCAGGTAACAGTAATTTTGAAAACTACGCTTTAATATGTAGCACACAAAAATACTTCAGATTAATTTCTGGAAAAGGTGGCGATATCCCAGATGTTGGCGGAACTCGCAGAGCATTTAATTTTGCTAACTAGGGAAGATCATTTTCATACAGATCACAAAAATGCGACCGTGCATTTTTGAGGAACCGAGCACAGCTACAACGCTCTTCACAGAAGCAGCGTGGAAAGTTTAAATAAATTGAAAAATTATCCCAAGTAGCGCTTCGCAAATTCTCTTGAGCGCCGCGGCCGCAGCCGCAAGCAGAGGGCTTGAGATGGAGCCAGTGTTTCCCTTTGTAACAGGCGAGTTCAGCTTGCAACACTATCAAAAATAAAAGAACTGTAAGCTAATTGCTGGCAAGTATGACGCAAGCGGTTTCCTCGGTAACAGCCCAAGTTGCTGAAGTGCCTGATCCAGCATTTCCTCATCTGTTTGCACTCACACCAGCAGTCTGACAATGTAGTCACTGCATCCTGTTTCACTCGGCAGCCAGCGAAACGCTCGGCTTAACCCTTGAGTTACATCTTTCCAGTTAGCCCAGCTCAGCTCGAACTAACTTCTTACAGCCGGGCTTTGCGCAGGGGTTTGCATTTTCTCACCCCTTGTCTGCGCCGCCTTTTCTAGTTTTAATTGAGAAGGAAAAGACGAGAAAGAAAACAAATTAAAATTAAATTTTTTTTTTAAAAAAAGTATCTTTTAATTTGTATTTGCAGTACTGAAAGTTTCAGCCACAAATTAAATTCTAAAAACTTAGTCGCCTGCTGACTTTACATAAAACAATGAATTATATGCATTTCTGACCTTAACTCTATAGCTACAGAATTTTCCTGATTTTGTACTATACTTAAAGCAAATTAAATACAAATATCAAGATTATCTATCAAACTGCTCATTCAATTCAAATAGATGTAGACTCATTTATAAGTAGCTGTAGACTCATTTATAAGTAGCTGTAGACACATTTATGAGTAGCAAACATATTTTTTAAATGTATCAAAAAACAGTGAATACACCAAGGAATTAAAAAAAATCAACGCCACATTTTGATTTAAAAATGTAGAGAATATGGATCTCATCAGTTAGCAGGGAAACTGCAGATTCTAGAGAAAAAAAAATTATAAAAAAGAACACATTCTGGCCTTTCTGACAATATACTGAACGCACGAAAAATAGATTATTTTACAGTTTACTTCTTCAATGTGAATTTGAATTTGGTCATTCCAGGACATGAATAAACATGAAACAAACTATTTTCAGCACAGAGCTTTTCTGTGCTGACATCAGTGCTTATCCGGTGTAAAACACGACTGTTTTTCTGTACTATGGGAATAGTTGAAAGAAAGCAAAAAAGTGAGATAAAAGTAATTTGTTGTTGTTGTTGTTAAAAATTCTGGGCAATTCTTCACCAAGGAAAAATGCACATGAAATTTACCTGTGAAAAAGTCTCCTCGCTTCACAGACTGATCTCCTCAGCACACTTTGAAATGGGAAATCCCCCTCAAGCCTTCTGAAATAGATGACAGCCAGAACAACCTGTCACAGCAGCTTCCTGACCACCGAAGAGAACTGGGTATCGAAAATGCCAAGCTGCAGGCAGGAGGCAATGGCAGGGGCTTCTCGGAATTCCTCTCCTCAAAGCTTACTCGCCCTGGGGCCAGTCTGCATCACGCCAGAGCTGCTCTGCAAGGAGATCGCAAACATCCTGATTTTCCACTAACTGGCACTCTCATTCTTTCTAATACACCGTGTTTCTCCAGTTTCTTGGGAAGCTTTCCTGCTCAAATCTAGTATCATAATGTAACAATATTCCAAAATAAAAAATACTAAGTTTTAGGCTAAAAAGCCCAGGGGAACAGAGAAAAGAGCAGCCTGAAATAAACTCCCGAGAGCAGCATGCAGGTATGCACTGTCACCTGCACTTCTGTAGAAATTAAGAAACCAAAAGGTTAACACAACATGATCAATGCTCTGGCTTAGTCAGCAATTAACTATTTGCTAGCATCTCAGTGGTGTTTTTCTCAAAATACAGATGTTCCTATCAGCAGGCTTTTCTACTCTATTAATATAGATTTTTTTCCCTGCATCACTTCTTAGCTTCCTCCCATTCACCTGCATTCCTCTTATGTTATTCCTCCGTGCTACGGTACCCACATAGCTTTTAGGAAGGTAGAAGAAAGGAACATTTTCTTCACCCACAGACAATTTTCCTCAACTGAATGGAAAGCCAGCTCAGGAAAAAATAAAGGAGTAGTCTGGTATGTGATTATGGAAATTCCAGAATGAGATCAAGAAGTTTCAGGGATAAGGAGGCAATGATAAGCAGAAAACCTGGGATGGCACAAGGTATGTTGAGGAACCCAAATATCCCTGTAGGGGAGGGAAGCAAACCAGCACAGGCCACCAAGATACAAAAGATTCCCACCCTAATTCTATTCACCAGTGGATTAGGGAGCCCTGAGAAAAGTCATGAGCCACGTGATGGTTTTAGCTTATGGGAGTCAGGGTTCAGACAAGTTCCCCAAAACTAAAACATAAAATGGTTGCTGAGGCTATCTTTGATAAAATGAGTTTTTAGGTGACTGGATTAGAACCAGGTGGAAGAACACACACATATAAATTCTGCCAGAGGGCACTAAAAGATATTTATATGTATTTATATGAACAAAAGCCTCTACAAGGGCTGGAAATCTATCCAAATACTACTGGCATAGTACTTTTACAATACTCAGAATTGTTGTCTGCCTTATCACAACCCACCGACTATGGAATCTGCCATCACAGTATAGTTTTCTCCAGCTCTGTCTCCTGCTACACTCTGGGACACAAGAAGAAAAATACAGCTCTGGCCACCAAGCTAGGTGACATCTCAAATGATGCTCATGATAAGAGCAAGGCAGGGAACTTCCTGTTCTTTTTAACTCTGGTTTTCCTTGCCTTACCCCTCTTACTGATATCTGCAGGGGTACCACTGCAGAACATCTTAGAGAGTGAATCAGAGCAGGTGGGAAAAACAAGACAGACCTGGGACACAGCTGGGAATCTAACAGATATGCTGAACCAAAATATTACTCAAATATTGGAAATAAAGTTCAAAACTTCCTTAAAAAGAAAAAAAAAGTTCTGCAAAAGTCCAGTTAAAAGTGCTTGCCTTATGGAGGTAAATAAAGCTCAAGGTATCAGGACAGATAATATTGCTCTGCTCCTACTGATCCCGTTACAACCCAAGCTGTAATCAGAACGAAACACCTCGACTAAATTCATTGTCAGTACTACAAAGATCAGGCAAAGCTGACCTGCAGCTCTCAAACGCTGCAGGAAAGTACAATGACAAATAAAAATCCTCTGACTCTTTCCCTCCATTTTTAACAGTGAAGTGAAGGGAGGAAGATGTTCAGTATTTATTTTTTGAGGTACAGCTCATTCCACATTACCATTAGTCAGCCAGCTTCCCTCACTACAACTGCAGCCCTTGAGTCAATACTACTCCTATTTCTCCCTCCTTGCTTGCTTACAATAGGAGAGAGCAAGGCAAAACATAAACAAGATGTCTAAAGGTTTAGTCTTCTTTAAAAAAAAAAAAATCCACCCAAAAACACCAAACCCCAAACCAACCTAGCAAACCTTTGTCCCCTCCATCCAGGAAATAAACAAACAGGGGATTGTTTTGAGTTTTGAAACTACCGAACACATGCAGATTCTCTTTGGGCAAGCAAAGAATAAGCTCCCAGCCACCAAAGTCCACATCTTAAGAGCTCATATCTCACAAATAAATTTGCAGCTGCGCTTACGGAAAATGAAGCGGATCGGTGAGCACCTTGCATCTAACCTGCAGAAGTAAAAGAGCAAAATTAACAAAGACCTTTACCATAAAATGTAGTATCAAGGTAAAAGAGATGGTCTGCATGACTGTAAAAAATAAACATATGCACTATCTTGAATGTAGTTTAATTGCGTATAACTTTTTAATAATGGACAGGTACAAGTAACATTCTAGCAACATTTTAATGCTGTAAGTGCAAATAAATATTTAATTCTTCTGTTACAAGTTATACGTTACCAAATGTGCTATAATTTTTTTAAACAATAATTTGATTGCTATGTTTCTAAAGAGGTGAAGTATTTTGAGTCACAACATTTTCATATCTCTGCTAAAGCAGACACTTGTCATTTTGGACCAAATTATGGTACTGATCTTGTAACAAAGAAAGAGAAAACACACTGGTAGGAAGAGGTGTTAAAATTATTGTAAATTAAGAAAAGGTAAAGGCAGGGAAGAAGAAAGAAAAATGATATTTCAAAAAAAGATAAGCAAATAAGCAATTTACTTTTGAACATTAATCTCCTGGAAAATTGTTTTTTGTACTTTCAAGGCCCAAATAATTAAAAATAAAAATGCGGCTTCTAAAGGCATACCAAACCTCTCCATCACCAGACAGGTGAAAGAAACATAGCTCTAGGAATGTATTCAAGACTGTTAACACTTGCTAAAGTTATAAATTACATTAAGCTCTGTGAATTTTTAAACAAGTAAGGACTATAATCTCAATCCTTAAACACTGCAAAACACATGTTCTTTTCCACTTGAAAGCTTAAGTGCTCTGCTGACTCCAGGGAGCTTCCTACTAGAACAAGTGTTAAGGCAAGCATGGAAGACTTACAGATCTTTAGCAAGGAGATTTTAACAGCAACTACTCTCATAAAAGACAAATTACGTAGGACTAAATATACTTCAGAGGTCCATTACTGAAGCTGTACTGACTTTTGCAGATACCTGAAATGGCATCTCTTTATTACACAAAACACAGTTTAAATATTTCCTAAAGTTGTGAGACGCTTTCCTAAACAAGATACCAATTTCATCTTTACAGGTGTAATGTCAGTTTCTAAATTAATTTGTCCTGAAATTTTATGCCTAATAATGAGTTATACAAATTTTACATATAAGCACTGAGTTTTACTCAGTTTTAACAAGACTGTTTGAAGCTTAGGGTCTCTTAGCTAGTTTTGATTTTTCCTCTTCATAAAAAACTCTCATCCATCACACATAGAACAAAGTACTGGTTTTTTCATCAGACTATTCTGCAGACGTCTCTGATATGACAGTCACTGTCTCAGAGGACTTGAAAACACAGACCACGCTTAAAGCAATAGCCAGCATCGCATCTGCCTCTGCTCATCTACTCCCATTTTCTTATTTGCATCCTGACATCACAGAAAATCACTTGCAAACCTATTATTTTCAAACTTTTTGGAAATCCTTTGGCATCTAATGAATAGACTGCCAGTTACAAAAAATGAATTAATTAAAAGCAGTGACAAAAAAAAAGACTGGTCATTAACACAAAAGCTGTTCCAAACTCTTCTTTCTTAATCAAACTTGTTCTAGCAGAGATTCCAAATAGAAGGAAAAATTAGACTTTCTGTATTATGAGGGCATGGAAATATTCTGCTGTGCTGAATAAAACATAGCAAGAAATGCTGATACAAATTCTAATTAATGCTTTCTACAACTGCCTAAAAATAAGCTAACAGATACTTATAATCAAAATACTTTCAACTATGCTTTGGCATAACAGCAAAAAGCTGTCATTTTCCATCACAGTAATAACTCATTTTAACTTCAGACACACTACAGTTCTTTAGTCATTGGAAAGATGCTAAGTAACATTCCACAGCTTTTTTACTATTTAAACAAAAAAAAACAAAGAAAAACTAGAGGATGCCTAAACATCTGTGTGAATAATCTATTGAAATTCTCTCATTGCAAGGTTCATTTGAAATTTGCTTTGTAAGCATGTTCCAGTGATGCCCAAAAGGATACTGTGCTGCCCCAAAAATGCAGTTAGCTGAAACGAGGACAGAAGGAGGACGCATGCAGGGTGGACAAGAAAAGCTTGTTTGTTTTTCAGTTAAGATATGAAATATAATGCTCTATCCTATACTAACATGTTAGGAATAATCATGTCGTCATTAATGATTTATTTACATCTGTGCCTCAGTGCCCTTTCGTATGGACAATCTCAGTGGAAGCAGTAAAACCTGGACCAATATTCATCTTTCTCTGAGCAAAATAAAGTCTGCTTCTTGCAGATCTGACTGGCCAGGAGGAAAACTGTGCTAGCGTGCCTTTACTCCTTCCCGTGTGAGCCAATTCCTTCAGGGCAGTCGCTGCCAGAGCAGATGGTGTTTCACATGCACAGCAGGATCTAAACTTTTTCAGCCTGCTAATCACACCTTCAGGTTTTAACACAAATTTCCCTCCCTTTCTACTCACACATCTGAACATAACCACTTCTGTCTACAGAAATGCAGTTTAAATAAACTGAAATCGAATTTCATGCTATGTAATGAGGCTAATTCTAAGGGAGGGAGAATGTGTAGGGAACTATGGAATTGCAAGAGCAGGTATGGAAGAGCCTATGAGTGTATTTACACATTACACTGTCTAGGTGGCAAATCTAAGGAAATGAAGGCCACTGAACACTAATCAACACAATAATCACTTCAGAGTTCTCTCAAAACACATTCCTCCTGATTTTTCTAAGTTAGCATCATTAAACCACACATGACACTGGGTTTTATTAACAACTAACGATGTCCTATGAATACAGAGATCTAGCCCAGCCTCGGAGAAAACTCACAAAAAGCCAGCTCACTTTTAGGGGTACAAGCCCAGCTAGGAGGCCATCCCTGCCTGCAGAGCACACGGGTGTGAGGCCCCTAGAAAAGCTCACTGATACTTGTCCTTTAAAACCCCTGTACTTCTTAAATTAGTAACTTTAGAGTACTTAGAAATTTAGAATTCTTTTAAGAGAATCTACCAGGCAGAAAGAACAAAATTGTATACCTGAAGTGGCAAGCAAATATCATGCAACAATATTTAGGAAGAAAAAATAAATAAATTCAAACCCTCTAAAAATATGTTGTGATTGAATATGCAATATCAGTTGACTCTAAGAAAAATAAAAAGACCCTAAATGAAAATACAGGCCTTTAGTTTTGGGTCACAGTAGAAAAAAAGTCATGCAGACATTAAGCCTAGTGTAAGAATGTCTTTTTTACCCTTTCATTTGGCTCTTATCTTGTTAAAGGGAGTTAATTAATCAAAAACAAATGAAGCATGATCAGTAATGAAGGTTAAAGAGACACTCTAATACCATAGTGCCTATGCAGGGAGTCATAATTAAGCTGTTATTTCAATAAAAGTGATGAAATTTTCCTCTGGTAACTGAAGCTTTCACACATTTTTAGAAAAGTCCATTCTATATTATGAGCTTTGCTGATAAAACCATCCTGACAATAGATATTAGCAGGCAGGTGTGACACAGTCCTGCTGTATCACCACTCCCCAGAGGTACAGCTCCTCCAGGGTGGGGGAGCAGCACTGCCTGTTTGGGCATCATGAATGAGCTCACCCCAAATTAAACCCCATTTATATTTCCCAGTTACCATCATCAGCATGGATAGAGCTAAACCAACATTGCTAATTCATACCAAAAAGCCTAGGATGTTCCTCATAGAAGAGGGAAGATCTCTCAAAACCAAATCCAAAGCACTCAAATACAGCCTCCTATGGTACATTTTCTATGGTATCTTGAATAATCTTAAAAATAGTAAATTACAGAGGGAAAATATCTTTTTCATATTCCATAAAACAAAGTTTCATTTCTCAAATGAACAACAAATGGAACATTTGCTGCAAATATGCCTTTGACTTAGTGAAGGTATTTGGGTTTGCATAAAGAGACATTAAGGTTGGCAACTCAATATTGGGTAACAAAACTTGTCAACATTATCATTTGATCAGGTACTGAATTGGAAATAGGCCAGGTTTTTTCACACTCCCCCCTGTACAAACTGAACATTGGTGGTCACAAATGTTCTGCATAACAGCACTGTTTTTCATAAATATTGAACCATCAAGAAAACAGAGGGATATAAAAAAACTACTTGGGTATTTGCACCCTAGTCTGTCCCTCTCCTAATAAATCTGCACTTACTTCAAAGGAACATGCTACCTATAAAGCTCTGTGTGAAAAAGTAAGGATGGCCCAACACATCAAAACTTATTCCTGGTCACCAGCTGCCTGTATTTATAATGAATGATGTCCTTCCCCACAGCTGTATGATCCATTTTCAAACATGAAACTGCTCTGGAAGCTGACATTTTGTTTCAGCAGTCATGCCTTGTTATGGCTCTTCTAGTTCCTAGAACAGTTTGTTTTGCCACACTCATCAATAAGGCCATTCACTTAACTGGTCTTCCTTGAGCACAGAGTACCCTGACCTATTTCTTTCACACTTCCCTTCCCCAATACCATCATCTGCCAGATTACTTGTTACCCTGTGAACTCCCATTTATTAACATCCATGGCTCCTGTCTGTTTTGAAGGCTCTAGTACAATTTTACTGCCACTGGATCCTTACAGTTATTGATCCTTTTTATGCTTCAGTAACAATCACTCAGACATTGCACAGTCTGCCCTGACCAATCCAAGCCCTAGCTTTAACCTTAAATTTTCGTTTCTGCTATTGAGTTACAGGAAAGTCCCTTTTTTTTTTTTTTTTCACCATTAAAATTTATTCTGTAGTTTTGTTGCATCTTGTTAAGCATTGTTTTCAACCACTGGAAAGGACATGTTGAAATTCAACGTTTCCTTTCACTCTCTTTTATTCTAATCTTCAACTATTCTTTCTGCTTGCTCTACATAGTTTTATCCTGGAAAAATCAGTGAGATTCCAGCAAAATATTCTGTGTCTGTAGCCTCCAGTTGTCTGTCCTCCTTTTTCTCACTTGGCAGACACAAGTTTCTCATCTGTTTTCCTCCAGAATTTTTTACATCAACAATAGAACAGACTACATCCCCCAACTTCCCTGCCTGTAATCCCCAATCTTTGCACAAAAGTACAAGATTTACTCTTTCCCATCTTCAGCAACTGGTACCATCTAATAGTTGGATCTGGCTTTGTTCGGTGATTCATTTTGAGGGTGGTAAGGCTGCACACAAAGTTTTCATTTTAAAGTATCAGAAAAGCAAAACAGGAATAAAAAAGCTGCTGTAGAAATGTAACTTTCCAATCAAATGTCACATAGGGCCCAAGATGTAACAGACATCCCACCCCACCTGCATCATTCTGATATTCCCTCGTGACATGAGACACTGTCATGGGGATTCTGAGAGTTCAGCTCACGCTGCAGACTTGCTCAGCGTTGGGGCATATTCCATAGCGTTTCTTCACTTCTCACTCACATCTTTTTCATAAAATTTGCTGGGATTTGGTCTTCTAAGGCAATTATACTACAGTCAGTTCCATTGATCAAGTTCAACTATTAGAAGAGTACTATCAGACACATACATGCACAGACATACATTGTGTCAAAAGATGAGTCTTTTTCTCAGGAAAATATACCAAATTTCTTGTCATTCTCTTCCCTTTCATATTTAACCTCCCAGAACACACTGTTCACAAATGTCAGCATGGAGGCTGCCCCATTCTTGTTCATTCTAGAGACTCTCCTGGGCATCCTTTTTTCTCATCTCTACAAGCTTCTTTCATAAATTTAAAACATGTTCCTGGTCCAAGCTGAATATTAGTACTTTATGCAATTTATTCTGCTATTTTTCTTCAACACAGTCAATTGTGCAGTTGTTGGAACCGTCTCTCACAGTTTCTTTCATTTCTTTCATTTCTGTAACATGCTACCCTCACCTTCCAACAAATTTCTCCAACATTTCCACAGAAGTGGTCTTTGATCTCCTTCCTTTCTCCACTTATATTTCCTTCCAGGAAAACACACCTGAAGCAACAGTCAACCTCCTTTGCTACACAGACAACCCAGAGACACTCTCGCCTGCTTTTACTTATGCAGAATATAAACTGCCACCAAGTCTTGGATATCTAAAAGCCAGCTTAAGGTAAACTTAGCTAGCAGAGTTCTTAAGTGCACTCAGTCTCCTTAATTCCCTTCTTCATCATTCTCGGTGATGGTCCCAGGAGTAACTTTGCCAGAGGATAACATCTTAAACTCTGACCCCTCTAGGGGCAAACCACGCCTCAATCATCCTTTCTTTGTGGTATAATACTACAAGAGAGAAGGAGGGAGAGCAGGAGGGAGAGCAGGAGGGAGAGAAAGAAAGATGCAACTTTTACCAAGAGCCTTCTCATTTCCCATTTCGTCTAGCTCAAAATATTTTGTCAATGTCAGAGAGAACCAGGCAGAAACAATAGAATCCTACTCATCCAAAATATGGTTGCAGAAAGTTTCCCAAGTCTGTTGCTTTCACCATGTAATCCTTCTCTTTGCACATTCCTCACACTGCATCCAATTAGAATCCATCCAATGCATCCCATTGGAATTGATTCCATTCACAGCTCAACGCACACTGCTACCTTGATTTTTTTCCCCATAAGACAAACCCCAGAGACAGGAACATTCAGTGAACAACAGAAACACATCTTGCCATGCAGGTACAGCTGTGGTAATATTCATTGGAATCATAAAGGGGAAACTTCAAATAGCAAAGAGCTGGTTTGTCAAATACACAGCAAAGAGAATTCTATTTTGTTACTGGCTGCACTCAACAGGCAAAGGTTCATGTGTTTCTGGGCTGCAAACAGTACCCGAATGCAACAATTTTAAGACACTCTAAAATACACATTAACAGACAGCTTCTGCACTAGGAAGTTTCTACCGTGAAAACTTAAGGACAAAGCGTCATTTGTTTCACAAATAGGTAACAGACACAGATGTAAATTTCATGAGCAAATGAGGAACTGCACTAATTTCAAGTTACACAAATATTTTAGACTCTTGAAATCAAGTCCTGATCTTCCTAAGCTAATACATCAAAGGTATGAGATTGCTTGGAAGAGAAACTGGGGAGAGGTGGTGGTCAATCCAACCCTAACCACAAGACAATTCTTCCTGTAATTAACAGAGTGCAACATGAAAGCGGTCTTTGTCCATGAAATATCCCAGCTTTCCTACATGTTTGAATCTAGTCAGATAACCAGAAAAAGTGTCAGCTCTGTTTGCAGACTGTTTCAGACACGTATCATGTGTACTTAATTAGGAAGGCCTATTCTTTACTCACGAAAAACTACAAATATTCTTTCTGGATTAAGAGAAGCTCCTATATATGATTTCCTACACAGAGTTATTTGCTCTCATATACGTGTCCACTATCAAGTTAAAGCAAAAAAGTCTTACTACTATATTTTTCAGGACATAATGTTTACAAGATCTGCAATACTCACAAGCACCTTTTGGATGTCCTGATTTGGCTTTCAGACAAAAAAAGAAATTGTAAAATTAAGTGCTAAATGTGCAAGTGGTTAAAGATAAACCCTTTGATATTAGCAGCAATAGGTAGAGCTAACAGATTAGCATCCAATTAATACATGCAGTCAAAATGTGACCCACACAAAATTTGAAATACCAATCAATATTGCAGTCTTACTGCAATTCCTCTGTAGGTCCGAGATGAATATTAAAGTAAGAATACAAACAGCCTGTTTACTGCTAAAATCATATCCATTTCTGCTGGCAGAAGCGTTAATATAGTAGAGTTCAGAAAAGGCATTGCCTTCGCAAAATTTTTAGCCATCATTTTAGTCACATTGTTTCCCTCTATGTGTATTTATATATTATGATATTGAAATTTAAGTATACTTACATAAAAACATAAAGATATAATCTGTTCAAGTTTTTTTCCTCCCACCTCAAACTATGTTTCTAGGCATATGTACTGCTGAAGAGACACACACAGCATGAATTTAGATGCTTTGATGGCTAAAGTAAATACAGATACTCATATAAAAGGTAAGAAGAATCTAATTTTATCAAGTTTCCAGCCTTCTAGTTGCAGCACCTGTTGAAATACAGAAAGGAATATCTAAATAGTTGTCACGAGGATTGCTCAAATTTGCAAGCTTTTACAGGATCATGCTTACAGGGCCTCTTTCCACTTCTACCCCAGAAAAATAAAAGATAGTTCCATCCAATTTCTGTGTGCATGTGTTGCTGGTTGCATATTCCCCTGTGTGTTAGTATTCCATCCTGTTCCCACCCCCTCCATGCACACAGACCCCTTGGAATTGTTGGCTGGGGAAAAAAAAACAAACAAAAAACAAACACTCAATCAAATAAATAAAATTATTATCTTGTATACTTAAATAGACAGAGAGTACATATAACTTCAAATCAACATGTTACTGAACATCTAAGGTCAATACTAACACTCTCTGTTTTCGTCAATAAGTAAAGTCTCCACAAAAGGAGACTTTTTTTATAATGAGAACAATCAGCCACTGGAATAATCTCCCCAGAGAAGTAGTGGACTCCCCAACACTGGACAAGTTTAAGATTTAGCTGGACAGGATGCTGGGCCAACTTATCTAGATAGTGACTTTGCCAAGAAAGGCAGGACCAGATGATCCTTGGGGTACCCTTCTGACCTGCTATTCTATCTTTGACATAAATTTCTTCTACAAATAAGAGGTTTGTGACAATCACACAAAATACATCTAATAGAATCACAATAATAACTGATCTCTCATTCATCAAAGCATTTCTGTCATGGTGGACCAGCAGCATCTTCGTAAAAATGTTCATTAAACTCCTTGAAATATTAATATTGGAAAAGAACCACTGTACTGCTTTATCAAGACTTGCAAAATGTGTAATCAGCCCTTAAAGAAAAGTCACACAATAAATGCTCTCTGAAAAGCATTAGGTACATACATTCCTTCAGTTTCAAGGAAGCAATATAAAAACCTTGTACTGTTTATTCAAATAAAGGCACACATTACGGGCTTACTTCTCCCTACCACTACCCAAACAATTGATGTTTTATCAGCTCTGCAAAGTCTGATCTCTCTCCAAGTCAGACAGGAGATCAGAGGACTCAACCTGTGTTATCCTTGTAAAACTGCATATAAAATACAGCAGAGAACATGTATCTGTGAAACTCATTTATACTGTGCTTAACAAAGCATAAATATTTGTTGTAAAGGATAATAGATTATTAGGAAAATTTAAAATTTCATGTCTCTTTGTTATTCGCATCTAGTGATAACAAAGATATCAAATTCTGGAAGTCTACCAAAAAGTTACATTTTATTATGAACACGTTTGATTTAAGGATTGCCAATAAATTGTATGTATTTAGTTATAGCTGACATTTATGATGTTACTTGAAGAATAATGAATGCCCTAACTTGAAATATGCACATGCCTTTAAGAAGTGCACCGAACGTCAAAAGAAGCTTTTAGTCACTTGCATATGAACAAATATCTTCTATCATCTAGAAAGGTTAATGAAATCACATTTTCTGAGATTTCTGTGCTACAGACAAATGTGACAGAAAAAGAGAGCATTTACTATCCAGAAGGGAACAGAGAAAGTAAATTATTATATGATAGTCCCTACATATCTTAACTGCTAGTACAATATTTTAATGTTTCTTTCATTGTATGCATTAGATAATCTGCAACTTAGTGAATGAGTTATTTCTGAAGATTGTCACAGCATACTTGCATTTTAACCTTTTGTGCAGAAACAATTACTGTATTAATCACTGTAAACAATTACTATATTAATTCTGTTGTGCAAACTCAGGGGGGGAAAATGCTCGAAAACTACTCCACCGTTTCAGATTCGCCTCGTATTTCCTCAGACCTAATTCACAGTCAATCACAAGACCTGCATCATAGAAGAAATGTCAAAGAAAAATTAGAAAATTTCATTTGGCACCGACGAGTTTCAGCCACGACAGTAACAGACGGGGGATTCTGCAGCAACAATCACTTCGCAGAAACTGCTCACTGGCACGTTTATTAAATACACTCCCCTCATTCTCCCTCCTACAACGGGCTGATAATCCACTTGCAGCAGCCTCGGGCCAGTTCCAACACAACTCGATGTTCCTGCAGTTGACGTGCAAGTGACCAAATAAAAACAAACTCCCCCACACGCACGGGGGTTTACGCTACAAAAAACAAGACTCATTGAAAAGTTTTCCGGGAGGTAGAAACCAACAGAGTTCCATTCAAGAAAACTGAGCGTTTCGGGCATCCCTCCAGCCCCTACTGAACAGCTCTCTCTTCAGTAAAAAGAAGTTTCTTAAAACCCATCAACCCAAAACTAACGTTAACTTAGGTGGAGCGAGGAGCAGGGGGTGAGAGAGAGGGGGAGAGAGGAACAAACGACAGTAACCTGCAGGGCAGAGGGACAGCTGCCACTCAAACAACGCCAGCATTCGATAAATAATATCCCTCAAAACCTGGTATTTCTTTAGCACTTGGCAATGATTTTGTCGATAGAAAGCGGGAAGAACCTGAAGTGCCGAGCAGCTCAGAAAGCTGCGGTTTCTTTCTCTCGGAAAGGCTGCCAGACGCGGAGGAGGTGGGGGGCTTCGGAAAAGAAACAAAATAACAAGGTAACTGATAGCTGAAGCTGTCTAGTTTGAGGTTTTGCTCTAATCAATAAGAACTGCTGTTTAATAATTGAGATTGCACAAAAAGCGAGGGAGCCTTCTGTTCTACAGCAAATACATTATTATGATTTAGCACCCACGCAGAAATAAAGGGTTATATCGATTCTGCAGAACCGAGCTGAGAAACCCGCTAAGGGACTAACATTCTCCTCCATTCCTCTAGCAGGAGTTAGTTAGTGAGCAGACATCCAGCACAGACACACACAGCAGACAGGAAAAGCTTTGGAGCGGCGCTCATTCCTCCGAAAGTTTCTCCTTCAAGTTTCGGAGGAACCTACCTGCTCTCTGGAAATGCAAGGCAACGAGGGTCTCCTAAACATTTTACAGCTGCCGTAGTAGCTGGCCGAAGTTTCCCCTAAGGACACGCAGCTAGATCTCCTCCTGGGTCTGATCACAGGCACTTTTTCCTCCACGCTGGGGAGCCGTGGGTGGCGGTGATGCTGGTGGTGCGCTCCTCGGCTCTGCGCCGAGAAGATGCCGTGCTCCTCGCCACAGAGTGCCAGGAGGCAGCCTGCCACCCCGACCGTGCCGGCCAGCAGCGGGCCGAGCGCTGGGGGCAGCGCCTGGAGGCTGCTGAGCGACACCAGCCACACCAGGCTGCAGAACACCAAGACGAGGAGGCTCCGGCGCAACTTCAGGGAGCTCTGCAGCAGGGTCAGCGCTGCCGCCGAGACCAGCACCGTCAGAAGCCTTCCTAGGAACATCTGCGGCTCCTCTTCGTGCCCCTCCGCGGGCAGCAGCCACTGCAGCGCCACGAAGTCTCCCGAGTAGCAGCACAGGGGCAGCGCCAGCAGCCACCAGCGGGTCGTGCCGCCGCCGTGCTCCCCGCGCCGGCCGCCGGCCAGGTAGCAGGTGAGGAAGAAGAAGGCACAGGCGATGCTGAAGAGGGGGCTGAGGCAGCGGGTCAGGCACAGCAAGGCGTGCAGCGGCCGCGGGCTCCGCCAGCTGCTCCCGTCCTGCTGGCCCCGGGCGCTGCCCCGGCCGGGAAAGGCCAGGAGCGAGAGGACAGCGGCGGCCAGGACGCCCAGAGCGAGCCGAGCCCGGGAGGAGGAGGCGGTAGGAAAGAGCAGCAAGGAGAGGAAGCTCTTCGGGGCGTCCTGCCGCAGCGGGGTCGCGCAGCTCTTCACGTATCCGTTCCGCAGGCTCTCCGTGCTGCCGGGCAGCGCCGCGGGGGCGGCCGCCCCGCCGCCGTCCGGCTGCGGGCAGTGCTGCGGGGCTCTGCCGGCCCCAGGGGAAGAGGCGGCCGCCGCCGCAGCTTCTCGCTCTTCCCTCATGGTGGTCGGGGACGCGGGAGGGGGAGGACGGCGGAGAGGCGCGGGTCGCGCTAGCTGTGTCCCGGCCGCGCCTCCCGCATCCCCTCAAGAAAAGGGCGCCGGGCTAAGCCGCCGCTCGTCCCCCGCGGGCAGCGGCGTCCGCGGCATGGTGGGTGAGGACGGGAAAAAGAGAGAAAAGGTAAAAGTCTGGCTCGCCCGCTCGCGTTCCTCAAACGGCTCCGGCGGCGGGCACTCGCTGCCGCCTCCCAGCGCCCAGCGGCGGCAGCGGCCGCGGCGGAGCCGGCGGGGGTGGGAGTGAGGCGGGGAACAGCCCCCGCCGCCCGCCCCCCTTCC
>VWPU01012596.1:0-44789 GCA_013398955.1 Callaeas wilsoni
CTCCCCTTCCTCTTCTCCCTCTCCTTCCAGTGTGGAGGAGCTCAAACCAAACCCAAAGGTAACAACACCGGCTGCAGGGTATCACCTTATCAGGCCTGAATTGGCTTCAGTGAGTCTTAGCAGGAACAGTGACCAGTCAAACTACAGGATCACTGTTTTCCTGTGATAAGGAGGGACTGCATCCCAGTGGAATGATGTGGAGCACCTCGGCTGCAGTGCAAGTGCAGAACAGCCACAGGCAGCAAATGGGGAGCACTGATATGGAGGGGGCCTGCAAGGCACACTGGGGTACGAGAGAAAACCCAGACACAGCCAGAACCCCGCTAACACAAAGCACAGGTAAGTGAGAACACGGAGATTTTCATAGATTTACCTTCGTTAAACAGGGACAAAAGGTAAAACGAGATTATACACACAAGGCAGAAGAGCACAGCGTTTAGGTTTGCTCGCTTTTTGGGAACAGTGAAACTAATCTTCAGTACAGACAGGCAGACCCAGCCAGGAATCCTGCAATCCAGGAATCCAGCACGGCCCCGGCGAGCCTCCACACTGCTCAGTGCTGCACAAGCCTTGCTTCAGAGCATCAGGGGAGCTCTCACTGCACAAAGCCTACCCCAAGAAACAAAACCTCCTACCTGAGGACCTGTCCCCACAGATGGCACAGATGTGTTTGGCTAGGGATCCTGGACTTGTAGATGGATAATTCATGTTCCCGATCCCCGGGAGACCCGGCAAGGGCTTGACATCCTCTGAGCTGCTGACATTGTTCAGGACATTGAGCTGCAGAAGCAGAAGCCACAAGACAGGTCAGAGAGGCGAGAGACTCATGTCTCAATGAAACCATCCCCAAACTGAGCTGACCCTTCCCTTGCTGCTCCTGTCCCCCAAGCTTATCCCCAGCAAGTCCATGGGGCTGCCGTGGGCAGACAGACGTCCTCTGGTGAATCTGGAGGGGTTTAAGCAGGCACTAAAGCAGATTATTGCCTGATGTTGTAACCAAAGCCAGGACTAAGCAGAGCTGGAAAAGGGCAGGCAGCAACCTCAGCTGCTCAGTTACAGCCTCCAAGCGATGAGGCTGGTGGGATCCTGCCTGCTTCGTTAGAGGATGCTGATGGCTGGCTGCTGGCAGCCTCAAGCACTAACAGCTTAGTAAAGAAGAGCTTTGCAGCCAGGTGATTTGTTGCAATTAAACCCGCACTGCTGCATGGCTAGGGAAGCTGTAATAGTGTTTAAAATAACAAAATTAAGTGGGTTGGCCTCCCTGACTCATGGTATCTGCACATACACATGAAAACATGGCCATTTGGCGACCCTCTGGGACTTAGGTTCCCAAACACTGTCATAGGTGGCAGATTTGGGGTTACCAGACTAAAAAAAAAACAAACCAAAAAAGAGATCGGGCTGAGCATCTAAAACTCAGCAGCCGTGAGATGCAGGCAAAGGACGCAGAGCCCCCAGCCGAGATCCCCAGGAGCTGCTCGTGGCTGCCGAAGTTAAAGGTTACAAACCCACATCGATTAGAGACCAAAGCCTGATGTTGCCCAGGGCTCCGTTTTATTGCTGTTTGCTTTGGAGCCACGTCGGCAGGGCAGGGAGGATTAAGGGCCATTGAGCACGTCTTGTCAAAAGCTGTCTGGGCAGAGCAATGTCTCTCCAAACCCACCATCAAATCACCGTCCCCGCTGTTGTGGGCTGAGGGCTGGGGATGGTTGTTTCATCACTGAGTTTGTTCGGAACAGTCACGCCAATTTATCAGCTCAAATTCTTCCCAGCAAGAAGGCAGAAGCAGGGATAGAAAACAAGGGTTTGGATGAAGACCCAGCTAGAGCCTGCATTCCAATCTCCATAACATTGAAAACAGTAGATTTCATGCATGTTGCTGCAAGTCCTCCGTTTGCTCCAAGAAACTGCACATTTCCCGCAAAAAAAGCAGGATAATTTCCACAGTGAATTTCAGTAAAGAACAAGGGTTCATCCCAGTGGAATTGTGGGACCTGTCATTAGAAAAATAAAAAGGTGAAGGCTGTTCTCATCCTCCCTCACCACTGTCCCTTCATTTTCAAAGCTTCAAAGGTTTTAATAACACGGAAAATAAAAATTACCCAGCAAAAATCAGGAGCCAGGTTGCTTTGCTCCACTAGAAAATAGAAGTCTGTTGGGAAAAATTGCCCAGAGGAGCAGAGGTTCGATCTCCTCAGCAGAGACTCAAACCAGGCACTGGCAACTATAAATCCTTACGCTTCAAAATCCAGGCCAAGGAAAGGAGAAATAAACCCCTTCCTCCCCACAAGTGTCCATCATCTTTGGCAAAATGCTGAGCCAGGAGGAACTTTTTATGCTTTAAAATGGTTTAAATGTTTAAAACTCAGGTACCACCTTTTCTTCCTCCCTGTCTGCACTTTGAAGCAATAAAAGGGAGAGAGGGTATATGGGAGAGGAGCACACAGGGCAGTTTTAGTCATCAGTGTCCTCAGAGCTTGACTCCTGCAGGTTAAGTGCAATCATGTATGATATCTGGGACAACTGCTTGAACCCAAATCCATTAGCTGCCTCCCTGCTGAATCCCCAGGGCCCAGCTGTCTCCTTGCATTAGAGGCAATACAAATGGAACCCTCTCCTCGGATCTGGGAACTTGGCGCAGTGCCCAGACTGGGGAAACCACTTCCCAGAGCATCCCCAACCCTAAAGGAAAGGCTTCCAACCAGCCAATACTGCCACGAGTTCCTGTCCAACCATCCTGTCCTTGATGTCACGGGCACAAACACCGTCAGGTCCACGGGGAACGGCTGGGTGGTGCAAGGGGAAGAGGGATCCTCCAGCATTCCCGCTGCTAACACCTAGGGCCCACACAGACGTTGAGGATGCTGGGGAAAGGTAAGCCAAGCCTTATCCTCTTTCAGAGCTCTTCAGGGGGCCTCCCCATACCATCCTCTCCCAGCCTTCCAGGCACTAAGAAGAGCTTCAGGCATTCCGAGGAGTGGCAGCGGGGTATGGGGACAGAAAGGGCTTGGGGACCATCTCCTTGCTGCTTCTTCAGCAGGAGCCACGAGGCTTCTGAGCACTTCCTACCTTCGGGTCCCACTAATAAAACACAAAATCTTTCTCACAAGAGGCAGAATTTTCACTGAGGTCTGGACTCCCAGAACATTTCAGCTCTCGGTCAAATTTCCACACTCCCACCAGACACGCAGGAGGTGGGGCCAGGCTTTTGGAGCAGCACGGCTCTGTCCCACAGAGCCACCCTGGGAGGCTCCCAGCCCACCCATGGCTCTGAGGAGGCACTGGCCCTAACACCTGGGTCTCCCCAGCCCCCCTGGTCTGGAAGGGAAACCTCAGCACTCACGTGAGCACAGGCAGTAAGGATGGGAGTGCTTCATTTTGCTTCAGGCCAAGTTTATATGCAAAACAGTAGGTGGCTGGCATTTAGCGTTACCATTTGTCTCTCCCTAGAAAGTCTGTCTCCTTTCCAGATAATGAAACGAAGCAGATATGCTTTTGCAGGAAGAAGGGCAATGTTTCACATGCCGTAGCCCTTGGCTATCCTGCCTGTTTCCATGTACAGTAATTATACACTGCAACAGATGCGGCGGAGGGGAGCTGGACTGCACCCACGGTGAGAACAAAGCTGGAAATTAGCTCTCTTCCCTCACCACGTAGGGTATTTTGAAGCAGCTGCTGGTGTGGTCTCTGTGTCTGTGCAAGGGTGATTTATGCAGATTCACGTGCTAGAAAATGTTCTTTACACCTGAGCTCGCTGAGTGGCCAAGCTCCCCAGCAGCCAATCCTCTCTCTCAAGTTTTGGGACTTCACCCACCCTGAACACTGAGCCGCGGCAAAGAAAGCGCGCACGTCCCCACCTGTGGACTGGCATGTGCCACGAAATTCATGCCGGGGGCCGAGGAGAGAGCGACGGGGTGTGAGGTGAGGGAGGAGGCGATGACCCTGTAGGGCGAGCCCAGGGCGTTCACCGGGGAGCCGATGGCGTTCATGGGCGACGGCAGCGCCCGCGAGGCGTTCGCGGGGGCCTCGAGGTAGCTGTGGGGCCCCTCCACCGGATTCCCCGTGGAAAGGCCCGAGGACAGGCTCACGGACGTGGAGCTGGCGTGCACTGGGGAATCTGCAGGGAGAAGCAGAGAGATGAAGCACACTGAGCGTGGCTGAGAGTACAGCCATCAGCTGCCCAGCCTCGGCTGTGTCAAGCTTAGGTGCCAGCCAAGCCTCAAAGCCAACCAGCAAACAGGCCTCGTACTCTAAAGGGAAAAGAACGAAATGTTGGTTGTGGTACAGGAAAATGAGTTATATACAGCAACAAAACTTATTGTGAAGATAATGCTTAATAACAAA
This sequence comes from Callaeas wilsoni, assembly GCA_013398955.1. Classification (NCBI taxonomy): domain Eukaryota; kingdom Metazoa; phylum Chordata; class Aves; order Passeriformes; family Callaeidae; genus Callaeas; species Callaeas wilsoni. The sequence goes on from VWPU01012596.1 coordinate 4,345, forward strand.
ATATTCCTTGTCCGTTTTGGTGCCTCAGCAGACTTGGAGGAAGGCACCACGGCCTGCCTGCCTCAGGCTGGTTTTCTCTGAACTCTTCCCTGAGGTCCCATTTCCTTTGTCCAAGCCAGCTCGAGAGACAGCACACTCCTGAAACCCTGAAATCCCCACCAGCCAGGCTGGAAACTCTGAATGTTCCACAGGTCTTATGAAGCACCTTTGCTCCTTGCTATGGCTCTGGCCTTGCTTAGTTTTCCCCCTTCCCACCCACGTGTGTGTCCACTGTGCCATTTCACATGTTCACCCTCAAAGCTGGATGCCAGCATCTTCCATAGGTGCTGGAGCAACACAGGAATGGCTCATGGCATGCTAGCAATGCAAGTTTCAGGACAAGGCAGCCACCAAACAAATTGTCCTTTATTTTTCCTCATTTGTACAAATCAGAGCAGAGACTTTGGCCACACAGATGTGCCCAGGCAGTCTCACAGCTACAAGGACAGAGGGGTCCCCCCTCCACACTAAAGAGCTGCAGAGCACATCGCCAAGCTGAGCCTCACAGCAGCCCCACGAGATCAGTCTGCCCCTGAGGAAGAGGTGGTGTAGAAAAACAACATAACCTTAATCACTGCCACTTCAGGGCACACTCTAAGGCTGAACGGCTCAACCAAGGCCTAAATACTCTCTTCTGTAATTCCAATCTCAAATATTCAGAGGGCATCTAGGCATCAAATGCCCACTAGTCCCAATGGGTCATGTATCTAGGTGCATTTTAAGGATTTACGTGACCTTTTCTCCCTCCCTTAGAATTTACCAGCCCTAGTTAGCATTAGCTGTCATTAACATTTCTGTGAACCATTATTTCTCTGTTGGTTTTTCAACACAGGAGATCATTCCCTGGAGAAGCGAGGCAAAGATGTTGTGTGGGAAGGTCACACAGTTGCTTTTTCATGGCTGGCACAGAGGATACATTCTCCCACTGCATTTGCAAGTAAGGCAGCGCTTTGGTGTTTTGTTTGTTTGTGTTTTTTTCCTCCTTTTAACATTATTGCAAAGTTATTTACGTGACAGTGTTTGTTATTCTACCTGAAGTAACAATCAAATCTGATTCAAAGGGAAGATGCACAATAAAGACGGGAAAAGGTCAGCTTGCTGAATAACATTAAAGACATTTGTCAGAGTCAAGGAGGACTCGATCCGCCGTTATCAACCCACTTCAGACTTAATTCTGCAGAGGGAGGGGGAGAAAAGGTCTTTGTCAATTCTTGCTTTGGCTTTTTAGATCAATTCTCCCAGTGGGAAAGCGATGTGCAGCAAGAGGAAGCCGGCTCAATGACAAGAGCAGAAGCCTCGGAGGCAGCGAGGCGGTCTGGAGGCAGGGCCAGGGCTCCTGCCCGCTGCCACAGAGTCACCCCACATCCCCCTGCCACCGCCAGGGAGACACACAGCCTGTTTTCTGTGAGCAGACAGCAAAATCCCTACCCTGGAATGGCTTCCAAGCGCCAAAGTCCTTCATCCCAGAGACACAGTGCCTTTAGCACGGGGCAGAAGATGTGCTCTTTTCCTGGACCCCCTCCTTACCTAAGCAAGCACTCAGCTCACACAGGCACCTCAGATGTTTCTTGATGCTTGAAAGGACCGTCCTGACTCGAGCCATTATCAGCTTCAGAGAAAAGCCTATGCATTTTTCATCACCTGTGGTACCATAACACACAGTCCTCCCCAGCATCTGTAGCACAGACCTAGAAAGAATTTGCTTTTACGCCTCTTTAAATAACTAGGTAAACAACATTGCCTTTGAGGATTCCTCAGCCTGGAAAATAAGTCATTGCAGGGGATATTGGGCAGAGATCTATCACACCAGGACAGCTGAGCAGAAGAATGATTCTTCATCCTTTTCCATTAACACAGAAAAGGGCATATTTTGAAAGTATCATGCAGAAGATTTAAACCAATAAGAAAAGACACCCAGGAGAGATATTTAACTGTTTGCTTTTATGCCAGACCTTACAGAGACGCTGTCACTGCTAAGTTTCTCCATTAGAGAGGCTCCAAGTTTCATAAGGACTCAGAGCAAGGCTTTCACCCAGGGAGGCTGCTGGCCAGGGCAAGCCCCACAGTGTGCTCGTGCCCCTGCCAAGGGGCAAATGTTTCAGGGCTGTGCCCAGGGGAATCCCCTAGGCCCCAGGATGGGATCAAAGGTCAAAGCCAGGAAACCCAGAGGGCTCTGTTATCCCAGCAATGAGATACCGAAGAGGAAGCGTGAATGCACGAAGGGGTGTTTGCTGGTGCAGCTGGATGGATAAATGAAAATACCTACTGGAGAGCACAGAGGGGTAAAGTCAGGCCTTGCCAGGGCCTGATGACACAAACCAGAGTTAACATGCTTGTTTCTACAGTGCCTGGCCACATTGTCTTGCCAAGGTGCTGAGAAACCCCTTGGTCAAATCCAGCAGTGTTAACTTTCCACTTACCAAAAGACAACTTTATCCATCTGTTACAAATTGTAATAGATCCCCCATTTAGAAAAGCACAACAACAACAACGACAAAAAGCCCACAAAGAACAAAAAACTTTGACTTCCACTTCCTTTCTGGGATAAGTCTGCTAAGTCAGTCCCCAGGGGAGCAGAAGTGCATTCTCCTGCACCTAGGGAAAATCCTCATGTCAGCTTCTCATTTTCAGGCTAGAGTGCTCCGAGAGGGATATAAGAAATGACTGTTAGCAGACTATCAGCTTGCGAGAGGAACAATTTTCACGGCTGAAAGGTGTGCAGGAAGAGCCATGCCAAAGCATCCTTGACACTGGGGTTAATTATTTGCTCAGCTAAGTACGCTCCAACCTGTTTCAGTTCAAAGAAGACAGGGAGGTTTGGACTGTGCAAACAGCCACGTTTTGAAAGAAAATAATTAAATTAAATGACTTGCAAGAAAATACTGATGGTCTGTGCCCCACATCTCCTGGCAGAACGCAGAAAGGCCTTGGGTTCACCAGGATGGCACGGCTTCACTCGAGGTGTTTTTTCCCATCATTTGGGGGACAGACAAAGGGCAGTGGAACAGGGCCAGGGAGGAGCTGCTCCGGGACGGAGAGGGTGGGCTGGGGAGCCAGGACTCAGCCCTGCACGCCAGCCACGGCCGGCCGCCCGCGCAGCGGCACTCGGCACAGGTGACATTTACACAGGCCAAGGCGGGCCTGCAGCGTGTCCATCAGGTAACGCGAGGTGACAGCGGGGCCGGGGACGCCCCCAGCACAGGGCAGCCCCGCTCGGGAGGCCAGGCACGGCCCCAAAGGCGGCCCCACGCCAGCTGGGGAAGGCCAGCTGAGACCTGCACCGAGCTTCGGGGCTTGCTGCTGCTTTTCGCCACCCGCTCCGCATTCGTCACCGGCCCATTTCTGATCCGCGAGTGCGGCTGTTTGTCTTACTTCCCTGTTTCCCTTCTCCACATTAATGCGTGGACAGGTAGCTTCCTGTCCAAGTTCAGGGACGCTCGGTTTTGTGTTTGTTTCTCTCCTGGAGGAGCAGGGGAAGAGAGGACAGGAGAGTTGTGTGGATTCTCCAGCGTCTCCACTGCAAATATGCACTGCCCAGAGAACCCAGTGCCTCCACCAACCCTCCACGAGCTCCCCTGAACAGAAACACAAACTCCAGCCTCCTCTTTGAGGGATGCAAAGCTTAAGAAGAAAGACCTTGCTTCTGGGTGCTTCATTGTTTCAAAGCGCCTCTGCAAATTACAGCATTGCTGGTGGCAGGGAGCAGCTGGAAGTGTGCACACGCACACATACAGTGTCCACACTGTTGCTTCAGCATTCAGAACAAGGATCAAATCCAACGTCAGCTTAGGCATCTCTGCTGCCATTAGGAAAAATAATGAAGAAAGAGCCCAAGAAACACTCAGTTCTCTGCATTTTGAAAATTTTTTTTTGTCTTCCAAGTCAGAAGAGACCTTCAAGATCCTCGAGTCCATCCTCTGTGCCATCACGTCAACTAAACTAAACCATGGCACTGAGTGCCACATCCAATCTCTTTTTAAATACGTCCAGGGATGGCGATTCCACTACCTCCCTGGGTAGACCATTCCAATATTTGATCACTCTTTGTGTAAAAAATTTTCTCCTAATATCCAACCTATATTTCCCTTGGCGCAACTTAAGACTGTGTCCTCTTGTTCTATCAGCTGTTGCCCGGAAAAAGAGACCAACCCCCACCTCACTACAACCACCTTTCAAGAAGTTGTAGAGAGTGATAAGGTCACCTCTGAGTCTCCTCTTCTCCAGGCTAAACAACCCCAGCTCCCTCAGCCGTTCCTCACAGGGCTTGTGTTTGTTCCAAGCCCCTCACCAGCCTTGTTCCCTCCTCTGGACATGCTCAAGCATCTCCACATCCTTCCCGAAATGAGAGGCCCAGAACTGGACACAGCACTCGAGGTGCGGCCTCACCAGTGCCAGGTACAGGGGGAGAATGACTGCCCTGCTCCTGCTGGCCACACTGTTTCTGCCCTTGAGGACATAAGCAACAGTATTATATTCACCCACCAGCCACTGAAGCTGAGCAAGGACACAAAGCTTGGATACTCAACTTCCAACTGTGTTTCATCTTCACTTTAGCAAAATCCTAGTCCCAGGATAGGAAACTTGCATGAATAGCCTCGTAAACCAGGAGTAGAGGAACACCATCTACATCCCAGCACATGTGTAGGTGTCCAACAGATGCACCTGCAGAGCACCAAAGCTCCAGGTCCACCACACCAGTCCTGAACAGCCAGGTCTGGGCTAACACAGCGAAACTGAACCAACATAAGCTCAACAAAGGCATCTTGGATGCACCTCTGAGCTCCAAGCACTTCACAGGTAAAGCTGGGGAAGGCGTGGAAACAAAGACTCTTCTTTTTCAAGAGAGCACAAGTGACCCTAAATAACTTGGTGAAGGCAGCAGGAAGAGAAGCAACCAGGCTGCAACCAATAAAACTGTCTTGATTTTCACACAAATAATGGCAGCAAACATCAGCTTCAGCAGTTACATTTGAGTAGAAAGAAGAATGAGAATGCAGAGACCAGAAACACCCGAGCACGACACACACTGTCTGTTTAACCACCACAGGTTGCAAGTTTGTTTTGGCTAATGCCCCTTCAGCTCTAACACTCAGCAAAGCCTTGAGAGAAATACTCATGTTCAACACTGGGGTCTGACCTCAACTAAGGCCTAAAACAATCCTTGAAGATCCCTGGCAAGCCTGCAGATGATGATACTCTCAACATTCACAGTTTCCTTTTTAATACCAGAGAGAATCAAAAGCTGGAAGCCATCAAATAATGAAAAACACTCGCGCTCCTGAGGCTGCAGAGAAAAGGTTCATTTCATTGGCACAAACATTTAAAGGTGCGAGTTGCCTTGCCTGACACATGACTTTGCAGATACTTCATCCTCTGCAGATCAGAAAGCACCGAGAAGTGGGAAGAGACAGGCAGAGAAGGGATGATTTCAGGAGAGGAGCACGAGTGTGCGTGGGAGGTACAGCCTGGCAAACAGCTCGTCCTTGGGGACGACCTTGAAGGGGAAATACCTGTGAGAAACACTCCTCAAACTGGCTGCAGTTATGTAGCAGGGCACCCACGTTAACCAGAATCAAGCAAATTTTTGCTGCTGTCACTGCAGAAGTTGTTTTTGTTTAATACGCAGAAGATGACCCGAAAAACTATTCCCTTTCTGGTGATATTTTTAACTGTCCAAGCAGATTCCCACAGACAGTACAGATTGCCATGCGAATATCCCACAGAAAGCTTAGTGGGTTTGCCTTGCTTTTAATCTCTGTGTTTCTATCTTCCTGCTCAACTCCAAGTCAATAAATAATGCAGCCTTCCCTGACGGCCAAAAACAAGGAGCAAAACTTTCAGGAGCTGTTCTGGCACATATGGGAGCAGGGGCTTCTCCAACAGGGACCTACACAGGGCAGCAGAAAGTTTCCCTCAGCACTGCAGGTGGTGGGAAGAGCTGCTTCCTCTCCTCTTTGGTAATGCTCCTGTGCCTCCCTTGCGAACAGGGGCCATCCAAAACCTGGCCACAAGAAGCTGTGTGTCATGTCCAAATGTCCTTGGGCACACCAAGCTATTGACCCACTGTCCAACTTCAGTCAAATCAGGCCAAGACCTCAAAATAGCATCTGCTGCTGAGCCTGCACCAGGGGAAGACTCCTTTAGCAACTACACACCAAGTAATTAAAAAAGAACTGCAAGCCAAATTTACTCACCCTAACAAGGTATCACATCTCCCTGGTGACCACAGTAACACACAAGAGTTGGATAAAGCTCCTCATCTCCAAAAAAAAGGAAAAACTTGTTGAGTTTGAGGCCTGAAGGGTTTTTTCATGATTGTTTGATCAGATTTCCCACTTGGCCAGCAACCAGCAGCCACCAGGAAAAAACATGCACAAATTCCTACAGTTGTCTTTGAACTTGTGGAGAGGCTACAGGTCCCCAGGAGAATGGATCCCACTGACTGCAGGAGCTGTGGTTGCCCCAGGCAACTGAAGGCAAGTGTCTCCTTCTTTAAAAGAAAAATTTTTTTAAATTTTTAAACTGCATTTTCCTAGATGCCGGAGTTGCCCAGTCACTGGATCTTCTCACACCTCTGCTGGGTCAAAGGGCTCTTTTCCATCCTCACATCCACAGTCATAGGAATGGACACAGCAAGCTCTGACATCCAGGGAAAAAAAGCATCCTGCAGGTCACAAAACCTGGGACCATCACAGGCAAAAAAGGTGCCAGGCAGGCAGGCAGACAGGCAGCAGAGCCACTCCAGGCACAATCTGGGTTTTCCTCTCCCTATCCCCCAAACGACCTGGCCTAACCCCGCTTTGCTTGGGAGAGCTGACAAGATTGCAGCCGGAGGTGGTGTGGCCGCAGGCCAAGTTACATGAGTACTAATAAAAGAGACTTTGTGGAGGAGCCAAGTTAGTTCTTGTCCCCAACCAACTGTGCCAGAGAGTGCTCAGAGAGAGAGGACAGCCAGCACAGCACCTTTCCTTGCCCTGGGAGTTGGGCTTTGGGTGAAATGCATCCTTCTGGAGAATAAAACCACATTTTTAAGCCCTTTCTTTGCTCCTATAGCCCAGCCTTAGCACACATCTGTTTTAGATGTCTAAGGGTGACTCATCTGAACATTTTCCCTGCTCTTCTACAAACTCCTCTGTGACACCTTGGAGTCTAATTGTCCTTTTCTCATCACAAATCATGCGCTTATGACCAAGTCGTGTATGTACTTTCTCAGACAAATTTGGTGGTGCTATTCAGATGTTTAAGATCAAAGTGAGTGTTACGCACGCCATTAAAAACATGTACCTTATTTCTAACCTGAATGCAGACAAAATTAAGGTCAAAGTGAGTGTTACACATGCCATCAAAAACATGTACCTTATTTCTAACCTGAATGCAGACAAAATTAAGGTAAAGCAGATATAACTGTTACCTGAAAACAAAGAAAAAGACAGCAAGTAGACACTTTTTGTTGGTTTGTTTTGGGTTTTTTTTTGGCATTATGCTGAAAATGAAGCCCAGAATTTCAGAGCTAAAGGAAATCTGAATGCAAGAAGATCTAGACATGCTGAACAGTAGAAGCCACATCACCTTCACTTTGCCTTCAAGCCAACAGCTGAGTGTGGACGCCGCCCTCGCATCCTGATGTTCCCCTTAATGCATGTCCAGGAACAGTTTCATGGCTATTCCAAAGGACGGGGGAGCAGCAAACACCACGAACACACCAAGGGCCTGATGGAGATGCATCTCCAAGGCTGCATGGGCTTCGTGGTGAGGACCCGAGGCAGTGGGAGATCCCTTCCACCCGTGGTCACCACGATCTCTCCTGCTCCAAAGCCTGGCTGCCCTCTCACACAGCCCTAAGGCCGTCTGACCAAAACAGCCACCCAGAATCTCCCTCTGCACACCCAACCACGCAAGGAGAGGGAGCTGCCACATCACCAGGCTGCCTCAGGGACGTGGAAGCCCTCTGGCTCTGAGGGGAGTGTGGGTGTGAGTGGTAACCTCCAGCCAGGGAGCACAGGACAGGACAGAGTGACTGTTTTAAAGCATCCCAAACAAAACTTGGCCGATGCTTTTGCATCTCTGTCAGGCATTCACACACAGAAAACACCTCTGTTTCTAATACCAAGTTAGAAGCAGGTTAAAACACCAGTTTAATACTTTAAATGGAGGTTAAACTCCCAATACACTGAACTGCTGGAGAACAGTCCCTTCGCCTTTATTGGTGGAACAGAAATCCCTCTGCTCCTATTACCAATTTCCTCTCCTAGAAATCTCCCAAAGGCTCTGCTGAGTGCTGTGACCCTTATCTCTACAGGCATCTCTGCCTGGTTCCTATGAAGATCAGCTTGAATGCCACTTTTCTTTTGGTTCCTTGCAAATTTGTAATAGTAATAAATTAAACACAAATAACACTTCCATTGTTTCGCTCTTATTGCAGCAATAGGAGAGAGTTCAGCTTGTCTTTGCTTGGTCCTTAAAAACACCAGTGAGCAATAGATTCTCCCAACAAGCCATCTCTTTTCTGCAGAAACAGCCTAAAAAGGTATTTTGGAAAGTCGAGCGCTTGTGAAACTCGAGGATGACTTGATGCAATACCCGTGACTTTTCTGGAGCTGGAGAATTACCAGAGGTGAGCATCTGGTGCAAAAGGGAGAGGAAAAAAAAAATACACACATAGTGGGAACATCCCATGTGCAATTCGAGGTCTGCACGAACTGTTTCTCCAGCAGAGAAATAACAGGCTGATGTACACAGCCTGGGGGCCTCCAGAGCAAATCCTGGAGGTATTTACCCCACCTTGAAGGGCTGGGAACAACTTAAAGAGTTTTCCAGCGATACTAAGACTTTGCACATCCGCGCACTTCACGTTCCCTGGAGCAGCACCAGTTCTTTCATCAGCAGTCAATAGGTGGGTGCTCCCAGCCCCTCGCAGCCAAGCACTCCAACCTGCAGCTCCTCAACCCATTCCCCTTGCACATCCCCCGTGCCAGGGCAAGAGGAATAACTTCAGATTAAAAAAAAAAGTGAGAGCGAGTAATTGCAAAGTCCGTTTCCCGAGAGCAGCTGTGGCTCCTGCAGCCGGGGCTCGCTTCTCTCACGGCGGTGTGCGCAGGGGTAGCGCAGCCCCAGCCCTTCCCCGTCTCCCTGGGCAGCCTCACTTGGCTAATCTGACACAGCTTCACACGATTATGGTGCGATCTGTGTTACAAGGGCAGGAGACAGCCATACGGCAAGGAAACAGCCCTATTAAGATTTTCTCGGGGGGTGCTGTATGTTTGAAAAGTAATTTTTTTTCCCCCCAACAACTTAATTAAATTGGAAAGATGCTTACTTGGTTTGATCCTGTTCTTTCAATGAAGAGATTCAAGCCACCACACACAGACACAACCATGCATCTCCCAAATGATCTACTAAACTTCAAAGCAGAGCGCAGTGGTTTGACTCAAGCCTGCAAAATTTCAGGCAGCCTGGTTTGGCTGCGCAGAAGTTCACGGCACATAAAACCACAGCTTCAATCGCGAGCACACGGGCACTGTGGGTTACAGCCCCATCCGAGCTAGGTTAAACGCGTTTTTAAATTCCCTTTACATCCCCCGCCCCGCCGCACAATCCTTCTGTGGGATCAGTTCCTCCACCTTAACCCAGAAGGCACAGATTGCAAACGCAAGTAAAATACTTACTGCCAAAGCCTGCAGGAAACTTAATGAAGTGAGGATAATTCCCATACATGTTTAATCTTCAGTTCATCGCCTGCCTTTCTAAACACAACTGCCTCCTCTAAGTTCAAAGCCGCCCGGAGCGCGGCGCAGCCCGCCGGGGTCGGGACATGGCTCTGCAGGAGCGGGGGCTCTCGGAGGGTGCCAGGGCAGCTGCCTCCTGCCGCGGCCGCATCCCCGCTTCACGCCGGCAGCAGCTGCTGCCCGGGCTGAGACATGCTCCCGTTCTCCGCCGCTCAGCGCCGGCTCCCGTGCTCCGCTGGCTCGGCTCCCTGCCAATTCACGGCGGACCGGCCAGGGAGCATAATCGCCCGGCTAAGTCGCCAATCAATGCAGGACGGCTCCGGTATGGATCAGGAATTGGGAGGAGGGGGAGAGGTTGAGTTGTTTAGGGGAGGAGCATCGTGGGGAAGGAGGGGGGTGCTCTGCTTTTCCACCAGTTACACCAGCCCCGGCCACGTGGAGGGCTGCTGTGGCCAGGCAGAGGACCAGCACCGGCCCGGAGGACTTCCACATCCACTCTCGCATCCCACAGCACGTCCTGCCTCAGCTGTGCTCCTGGCGTCAAGTCACAGCCCTGGGGTGCTGCACTGCCGTCGCCCCTAGGAAATGCGGCCGGAGGAGGACCAGGACCTTCCTGGGGCTGGCAGAGCTGGAAGCTCAACTGGCATCCCCAGCCCCACCCAAAGGAGTACAGAAGACACACAAACCGCACCAAAGGCATCGTTACCCAGTCGCTGAAGCTGTATGGGGTGAGAGGAGGTGGGACACAGGACAGAGCCCCTGGACACAGTCAGTAAAGTTCACAGCCAGGGCAGCAGAGTGCACTAGGCTTCAGACAGCCCCAGACGTACATCCACAACTAATGCCCAGCCATCCTGACAATGAAGTTCTGCAGGAAATGTGTAGAAATAAAGCAGAAACGAGCAGCCAGTTGCCGGGCTGGGGCAGAGCCACTGCAGTCCCCAGCACTGCCCCCTCCAGTGAGTGGTGCTCCGAATCAGAACAGTCCCAGTTCCCCGCCTGGCAAGCCAAACTCATGCAGTTCTGGGGAGAGGCAAGGATGCAGGCAACAGCACAGCCCACTGTTTCTGATGTCTGATCTGAGAAGCCTCAAATGAAGCCACCTCAAAGGAATGGAGGAGGGAGGAATTTTGCCGGAGACTGGCACACTTAGGTGTGTGCTGGAGGAGAAGGTGGGTTGCAGACCTGCCAATGGCACCAGCCATGGCAGAGAAAGGTGGGCCCATGGCTAGCAAGGGGCTCTGCCTTCCCAGGGAGACCGTGAACCACGGGGACCACGGGGAGCATGGCATGCAAGCAGCAAGACAAAAAGAGGAAAGGACAGATTATGATGTTTGGCATCCTACAAGGGCCTTCTGGTACTTGGCTCCCTCCAGGTCACCCCGGGACCCATTTTGCCCCTTGGCACTAAGCATCCTGGAAAGGGAAGGCATGGAATATGCCAGCCCAGAGCTGTTCAGAGCACCCAGCAGCAGCTCAGGCAGATGCTGACTGAGGTGCAGTCAGCCCCAAGGTATCGCGTGTGCAGGAGAAGGAAAGGTTACCCTTGTTAGCTCTGTTTCTTCCTTTGCTCTCAGACATTGCCATATCTATTTATCTCTAGCTAGAGTTTAAGCAAGGGAAAGGGTTTTTCCTCTCCCTTATATTAACAACCTTTAAATTATTTTTAAATAATTTATTTTATTTCCTCCAATTTCTGCTCTGAGTGTGAGGACTTGGTAATGTGCAGTATCGGGAGGACACCATGGCATGGGTGCACAGCTCTTTATGGGCAGCAGGTACATCAGATCAGCTCCAGGACTTAGAGTTCACCTGGGAATGGGAACCTAACATTTGGGAGTGCATCTCCACGTAGCAGAACAAATGGATGACCTGCCTGCTGTCAGGAGCAAGGAGGTTTGCAGGCAGTAGTATCAGCATTCTGTATAGCCCATTAGCTGTGGTCCAAGTTTGCACACACCTTTCTTTTTTTTCTCACAGTTTAAAAAAAAAAAAAAGAAAACGAGAGATCAGTATTCAGAGTAGGTTCTACTGAGGCAAAAAACCACCAAGCAACTGCAGTCTTGCAGGGGGAATACAAACAGCAGAGATCACTCTTGTATTTTCTATCTGGCCACCTTTCACATCTCATTTGTTTTATTGCACAAACATCAGTGGCACTGCAGAACTGTTTTTAGAGGAGGAGAGGCAGCTGAGCACCAGTGCTTACACATCCCCCTCGCTGGCCACAAGTTTTGTGCTCTGGGGAAGGAAGACCAAAGGGTTTGATGACCAGCACTGGAGAACAACGCAGCAGCATCTGACCGTGTGGTGCTGTGTGCTGACCCTCTCCCTGTTCTGCTGAGCTGGTGTCCTGCCCTGCCACCACCCCAACACACCACAAGGACATCCCCAGTGAATGTCCTCAGCTCGGGCCAGTCCTGCAGGTGTTCACAGCTACAGCCAGGTGCAGGAGATGTAGGCACAGCTCCTGTTTCAGTGGAGGCTGCCCCACGCTCCACCCTGTCTAATCCAAGTGGCGTCAATCCCAGCAAGCACAAGGATTTCTAACCTGTTGGCAAAGTCTGCTATTTCAGGATAACACTGGCTTTGCCTCCAGAGCTGTCCTTTAACAGCCACACTGGGGATCCTTGTTAGGGGCAGGAGGCAAAAGCCAGGCACAAGGCAGGGATACCTCAATGCCCCACAGGCAGAAACCCAGGGCATTGCCAAGGAACAGGCTGCAAGGTGGTTTGTTTCAATCTCCTGATAGAAAATTGGATTTCTCAGCAGGGCAAGTTTTCTCCTCTGTGACAAGACTGAAAGAAACATTTTTCAATCAAAAAGCCTAGCAAACAATCCGCTTCCGAAAGAAGTGATTTTCCACACACGCACACACAGACACACACACTCAATAAGATTCAAAACTTCCACGCAAGAGAGGGACTTTGTGCAGCCCCACACACGCCCTGCCAGAGGGATGTTTCTCTGGTCTGGTGTCCTGGGAAAGCCCTGGCATGGTGGGAAGCCTGCCTGCCCAGCACCCATGCAGAGATGCAGTGGGGCCCCCATGTACCCCCAGTCCTCAGGTGCCCACCAGCACTCAGAACCGAGATGCTCTTTTGAGACAAAGCCACTCTTGCACAGCAATTTTGCTTCCACCTGCCTGAGTCACACCTCCGTGCCATCCCAGCCTGGCTTGTCCCTTGCCCTCAGGCTGAACAGGAGGGTTTGTGCCCCTGCCAAGCAGCCGTGGGACAGAGCAGGGGCAGAGCCAGCTGCACGCTCAGCCCCGGCGGCTCTGGGAACGGGGAGGTGTGAGCAGCGAAGCGGCTTTGCGTTCTAAGCACCAGCCGTGCCGAGATTTAGCAGTACCATTAATTCTTACCCACCACGCGGGATCTCAGCAGCCTTAATTCCATGCTAATGAAGTTTTAGTAGGGAATTATTTTTATTGATCTGCCTAGAGCAAAGAGCCTGATTTTAGACCAGCTCTGTCAGCACCCCCTTCCCCACAGCTCTTTTCTTTCTTTGGGAGAGGAAAGAAGACAAAACAGTTCTGAGCTCCTTAAAAAGGTTGGCAGTCCCAAGCTGTAAGTGGATTACTTTATTGATTTTTAGCAGATCTGGGTTAGTGAGTGCTTAGCACTGCAGAACACATGCACACACAGAGCAACTTCAAGGAAACCCTTCCAGGCCCTTTCCTCAGGCAAATCAAGTGGCAGGCAATTAATTTAGGAGACCACCACGGGTTTTGGAGCATGGAGAAATTCCAGTCCCTGCACCCAAGTCAGTCTGTGACAGACAGACTCCAGGAGCCAGCCCAGCCTCTCTTAAGCAGTAGTGCAGGACCTTACAGAGGCAGTTTCTCCTAGAACAGCACAATTCACAGCTTCAGAGTATTAAACACTTTTTATTCCCCCGCCCATCCTCATTGTCGTGTAAAAGGAGAAGACACGATGACTGCCACTGTTCATTCAGGAAGGGAAACCATTGCCATGCTGCACCCAGATGGGATTCGGTGCTGCCAGGGGCCATCCAGCAGCCACACCCTGGGGCATCAGTCAGAGCAGGACTCCTGGCAGAGCAGAACTGTTCAAGCCAACCCAGCTGAGATCCCCAGCTCGCTCACTCACCTCCCAGTCAGCTTTCCAAGGCCACTGTAGTGCAGATAGTATTTCTGCAGTGTGTTGGAATAGCATCTCAAAGAACTCCTCCACTAGTGCTACTCCACCAAGCCTTTTAGGGTGCCAGACTCTGGAGCTAAACCCTAACTGTGTAAAAGAATACAGGAGAATAATTTTATCCTATTCTGTGCCAGAACCAGGAAAACTGGAAATTAAATATGGTCCCTTTTCCTTGAACTAGGAAAACCCCAAATATGTTCAAGAATTCCGTCAAGCCCCACCTCATCTTTGTTTAAAGGGAAAGGCAGTCTGTGTATATACTGATGCCACAGATATGACCAAATAAAAAGGTTGCAGGTCTTATAATCCCACAGCTGCACATTCATCTTTCTCCTGCCACACTGTTCCGCAGCGACAGAATTCCAGGGAAAACCCACTTCCCATGGGGTGCTGCTGATAGAACTGGGGCTCCCTTCACATGGCTAATGAGGTGCAATAAGGGCTACCAGGCTGAGTGCCCCAGAGGCCAAAATGCCCATTCTCCTCCCTGCTGGCCTGTGAGGGTGACACAGACACCAGGTGACCTGCTCAGGGCCAAACAGGAAGTCAGTGCCAGAGCAGGGGCTTGAAACTGGATTTCTCCAGGCTAACAAGTGGATTGAGCCAACCTCATCCATCTGTTGCACTGGTTGGCATTGGCCTGGGACAGGCAAAAGTCACCAAAAGCAGGTTGCCTCCCTGGAGATGGAGAGGAAGGGAGCTGCTGCATCAGCCCTTCCCCGTCCATCCCTGCCCTTCCTCATGTCCAACAATAACCACAGACACCAAGCTAATGAAATTAGGCCCAGAGCCCCACCGGGCTAATGCAATTACCAACAGCAGCACATTCAAACAGCAGCACCACAAACACACCTGCAGGAGCACAGCCTGCCCTCCCCTTCTCCCCAGGCCTTCCTCCTCTCTCCGTGAGCCCCACGGCTGCCACCCAACGTGGGTCCCATCCCCAAGGCATCAGGGCCACCATCCCCAGTGCCAGGCTGCTCCAGGGAGGGCACTGCCTACCTTGCAGAAAGCACCGTCCCATGCAGCCAAGCGCAGCCTCTGAGGGCAGATTTAAACCAGCCCGTTTAAACCTTGGGAGACCTTCAATTACCAGCACGGTAATGAGGCCCTCGACACTAATCAGCAGTGTCACCGAATCCTCTTACGCCTGCCTAAGCACCTCCAGCAGCTTTGCTGGTTGCAGCGCCCAGCTGCCCAGTCCTGCAGGGAATTACCTCCTCAGACAGGCACCAGTGGTGGCACTTACATATTTTGACACAGATGAAGGTAAAGCACTCACAGGCATTTGTGCAAGGTGACAGAGACACCTGACAAGGCCTCTGCCCAGTCCAGAAGGCACCTGGGCCAAGCCCGCGCTGGAGATGCGCTGGAGATGCACTGGAGTGGACAAACATTGCTACACTAGCGGAGATATTTTCATGCTAATGCTGCCTGAGATGCAAAGGGCAGATTTACGCCTCTCAGCCGTACCCATCAAGCCAAGCTCACGCTCCGGGATGCTCCGAGAGAGTTTGGAGCCCCTGAGTGAGGCTGGCAGGTGACCCCGTCGCGCTCCCGTGCGCTGGCAGCGGCTCGCGGGGCGACAGGCAGCTCCCTCCGCGCATCCGCTCTGACTCACGCTTTCTGCTCCAGCAATGCGCTTTTCAATATCATGCGGGCAGCAAAAACAACAGGTCCACTGTAACTCCGAGATATCCCGAGGCAGAAAATCCATTCGGAGCCCAGCTAGAGAGAGTCAAGTCAATTAGACACTTTCTGGGGCGTCAAGCTGCCAACAATCCCGGCCTTTGTAACGCTGAAGAATCACTGCCTATGTGCTTCCCAGAGGCTCCCCCTTGCCAGAGCAGAAAGGTCAGCAGCGGTAGCGTCATGGAAGAGCATGCAGCAAAATATTCCTGGGAAGGTGGATCCAAAAAAGTAGCCATTTGGATCCTCTGAAAAATCATCCTTTGTCAAAAGCGTCGGTTGCTTTGGGTTGAGCTTGCAAGGGAATAAGCAAGCTCGTAATGCAGGAGATTTGTGCTGCACCACAAAGAGGTTGGGGCATGCATCGTATCCTGAAGCAATGTTTGGGTCAAGAGAGTGGAAGCTCAGAGTCTGGGAGTTCACGGCTCCCTGCCTGCTTTCAGACAGGCCACTCCGCCTTTTTACCTTTCCTGGAATAAAGATCAGAGAGACAAAAAAGGAACCACAGTATTCCAACTGGGATCGTCCCCCATCCCTCACACTTCGAGGTAAGCACCTTATTTCTCCTGTCCACGGTACAAGACAGCAAACTGTGCTGTAAAACCGGGATTGCAGGTTGGATGAGCACTGAGTGAAGTGAGGATTTCCGTGTGCCAGTGCTGAAGTCACTCAGATCCAAAAGCAGGTCTCTGACAAAAGGGCCTTGGTGCCCAGAAGATATTTTGTTGGGAAAGGAACACTCAGCTCTTAAGTTCACCTTCAGAAGTCATTTGGTGCTCAGCAAGGGCTATTCAAAGGGCAGGTGAAGAAGGGTTCACTTGATACCTTCTTGATACCACCCTGCAAGCAAACTTTCCACTCAGAGCACCAGAGAACATACAGGTTGTCATTTAAACACAAGCCCATCTTTAACCCTGCTGTTCACATGATGTGAAGCTGAGATTTCTGCAAAACACCTGAAAACAGCTAAATTATCTTCCTTCAAAGCAAACTACACCCTGACCAGGATTTCCTCATCTCCTGGAAAAAAATTAAAAGAAAAAAAAAGGAGTTCTCAGAGAAATCTTTGAAGACACAGCCCATGCAATTTCCCAGTTTTCCCACAACCATTTTTCAGACAAAACTTTTCAACAGAAGATGTTCCTTGTCCAGGTTAACCCTCCATTATTGCTTGTAGGGACAAGTATTTTAAAAAAATTTTAAAAGGCAACCCTCAGCCACAAAAAAATACTGATTTAGAGGCTTCTCTGACTACCTAGAAACAAACTACCTAAGTGACACTTGGTCCCCATACCTGTCTCTACAGAACTTCTGGAAAACTTTCAACCCTTTCTTTTTCCCCCTTGATCCCGCTCCATTCTTCATTCTCCTTTTGCTGGGAAACCTGGATTTCTGCGAGCAGACTCTTCTCCTCCTCCTTGGCAAGAGCCCGAGCTGGGTGACACACAAGGCATCCACTGGACCTTGCGTGGCCACCGGAGCTCAGCACAGGCTGGGGAAGGTCTTGTCACAGCCGTGCCCTGCACAGGGCCACAAAGGGCCACCACCTGCATCCCCCCGGCAGGTGCCACAGCCCGCTGTGCTCCTGGGGGGCTTTGCTTGCTTCTCTCATGCTGTGCATCCCCACGTTCGTGTTTTTGCGTTTCCTCCTGCTTCAGCATGTGCAAAACTCCAGAGACAACCTGTCAATCTCCATCACGTCCGGCTGCCTCGGATGGTCTATTTATAACCAGACAGGCAAACGTGGCTGTCCTGGAGTTCAAGGTAACAGGGGTTATTTCTGCTTGGAGTAGCTCCTTTCTCAGGGGAGGAAGGCTCGAGGCATCCAAGAGGAACAGCTTCACATCGAGGGCTAGCACCGGTACCTTCATGGCTGAGGGCACTGCCATGGGTCCCCAAGGTCCCAGCCACAGCAGCCCGGCCCCAAAAGCCCAGAAGGTTGATATCTATCATAAGACATCTAATCCCAGGCCCCTCTGTGTCCTGCCATGGAAGAGGGGAGCCCAGCATGTATTTTTGGATTTCTAATCCGTGTTCTCTCCAAGGCAGAAAGGCCACAGCTTCGAGCTCATTCACACTGGGTTTCTGCAGTGAGCACTGCCTGGATCAGGTGTGAGCATCTGACTGCACGCTGCCACCTTAATGCCACCGTGAGGGCTCCAGCTTTCTCTGAATCCCCCCTGCCTCTCCTCATATGTCTCCAAGAGAGTCTGCTCTCTGGCAGCCAGCATATCTGGTCCAGGATAAAGCCTGCCTTATCAAATTGGCCCCTTACAATAATTCCAAAAGACCTGAGGAAGGAGAGGGAATTTATGCCAGATTAGCACTGTGAGTCACATGGCCACAGAGCTTTAGATCTGGACCAAGGGCCCAAAAGTCACATCCACCAAATCACCAAGGTGCAGCTCCAGTCAGCACTTCTCAGCCAGCTGTCTCTGGAGTTTAGTCCTTGCTCCAGTCAGTGAGGCATTTTCTATTAGCCGCAGTGGGATGCTGCCCCTCTCACAGGATGCCTGGAGCTCCTCAGGAGCCAGACAGCTCACCTGGATCCCACCTCCCCTTCTCTTCTGCAGGTGCCATTGCCACATTAACCCCTTTTACAGTGAATTTCCTCCTGGGTCCCCTGAGTGCAGGGAAGGAAATCACATACCACTAAAACCCAAGTGTGTCCTCAAGAAGGAGGGAGAGGCATGTTTCTCAAGGCTTTTCTTTCTCCTCTCCTGCTCAAAAATCTCCTGTTTCTGAAATGACACAATACTGCTGGGGATGAGTCTCCTGAATTCCACTCAGGAATTTCAAGCAAGCCTTGGAACTAGTTTCCGTTGCCTCAAATACCCTGATCCAGCAACCCTGCACGTGCAAGCCCCCAGCTCACACCCATGATGCCTCTGAGTCATCAGGGAATAAAAGCCCCACACCACACCCCCCCTAACCCGTAAACCAGACCCCATCTTTCCCAGAGATACAGCCACGTCCGAGCTCTGCCACAGAAATGCCTATGCAGCCTCTCCACGAACACCGGATCTGGAGACACAGCTCGGGCACGGCAATTGGAAGAAATGAAGCACAACCCAAGCACGTGAGGCATAAAATGATGTATTTAGGATGAGCAAACCCAAAGAATCCCTTCATTAACTGGCAGTAAAAAAAGGAGGAGGGGAATATAAAGACCCCAGCCCCTGCTGTCTCTGCCTCCACTGGTGGCTCAAACCACTCCACTCTCGGTAGTTTGTGTCTGTCCTCTAAGCCATGCAGACATTTCCACTTCTCAGAAAAGCAGCAGCTTCATTTTGAGATCATCTCTTTATGGGATGATATCTGTACAACCAATTTCAGTAGACTCTGCCAGCCCAGTCTGTTTGACTTGCAGAGGACCAAGCCACCTCTTTGCCTTGCCCACCCAGACACACAACTCTCATCCGTCCTGGCAGCTGTCCTTCCCCCGGGACTCACCTTCCAGTGGCAGCCGAAGGGACACAAACACAACATGAAACTCAGCCAAAATACTCTCCCATGGGAAAGGTTCCTCCCAGTGTTTCCCTGCAGAAGATGTTTAAATCCCTTCGCCTCCCAGTGCAGCTGAGGGGTGGGTAAGGAGCCAGCTACAGTGAGCATCCCTTTCCTCATCAATGCCCTCCATTGCCTTTCATGTTCTCCCCTCAAAAGCCACATGTTCCCCTGCACCCAATGGAAAACCCACTGCTATTTAAAGCCATGGGAGCATGACAAAATTCCCTATGCCCCAAAGAAAGGAACAGCCCTGCATCAAGACAGGGACAGACCACACCACACAAGACAGCCCAGCAGCAAGGAGCAAGCACGTGAAGAATTTGCAGGGATGTGGAATGACATTTGCTGTCAAATATCTGCTCTTTGCCCCTCAACCCCTTCACAGCAGAAAGAGAGGGAGAGAAAAGAGCACCAGCCACACATTTTGGCCCTGTCCTTTCGAGCCTGCGAGCAGAAGGAGCAGCCTCTACACAGCAGAAGCATGGAAATTACCTGGGATGATGTGGGCATACTCAAGTACTGGCACTGCACTGATGTGCACTGACTTAAGTCAGCTTATTAAAGCAAGCTCTGAAGATCAGCTTCTCCACAGAGCTGACTCCTCTGCCAGCCAGACACATCCCAGCTGAAAAATCCAGAGCCCAGCCCCTTTTCAGGCTTTAAGTTTTCCAGACCAGCAGCATACCTCCAAAGGCTGATAAATTCACCAGTCCTAGGGCACAGTCCCAGGGTCTGTCCTGATGGTTGCAAAGACTGGTACTTCCCATCAGATAGTTCCCAGCCATGGTTTGGGAGTCAGCACAGGCCAAGGGATGTTCCCACCGGGAGCTCTGGACATTTAAGAGACAAGCCATATCCACACAAATTAGTCTCCACGGCTCATTTAATTAATGAGGCTTTTAAATCACACCTATCTACCAAATCTTGCAGCCCTGGCACCTAAAATCCAGGGCAGCAAGGACTCAACACTTCAAGCACGCCATAAACTGTCCAAGATACATCCCTCAGTGCCCCAAGTATTTCCCTGAATCCTCCTGGGCATCTGTGCCTCGTGGGAAGCTTTCCAGAAAGGCTGTTCCCTCAAGACATGGGCTGCTTCAAGGTCCCACAGGCAGAGCAGACCCAGGAAACACGTTTACGTGCCATGCTTTGGCACACATAACCTCCAACCCAGGGTGACCCAGCAGCAAGGGAAGAGGAGCATTGATGAACCCGTGGTTAGGTGAAATGGATGAAATGGATGAGCTAAAAGAAATGGATGAGCTAAAAGAATCAAGGGCCTCAGCTGACTCCAACAGACACACCTCTCTGACAAACAAAACAAACCCTTTTGGAATACCCAAGAGCAGCCCTGGTGCCTTTTCCTGGATGGAAACCAAGCTATCTGTGTGGCCTGGCTCTCAGAATCCCAAGCAAGGAGACCCAAAAGCAGAATCTCAGTCAGTGTTCTCCACCTCTCTCGATCCTCTAGGAATTTGCACCTTTCTGTGCATTCCCATTGCCTTCAGGAAAGAATCTCCCAGAACCACCCCCATCATCTTGGAGAAGAGCCTTGCTTGTGTCTCTGATGAGCACCTTGCACTGCCACTCCATGACAGCAGCCACATTCCCGGCCTTTGCAATAGTTCAGCAGTAAGAAAGAGCTCATTTACATCCCTCACCATCTGTATGGCAGAGGACGGGGCCAGGGCTGCCAGAGAACAGCCAGGCAAGGGCTCTGCAGGGATGTCTGTGCAGGTATCATTACAGATTTGGGGGCAGCCTGTCCCGGCCCCACAAGGTTATCAGTGATGGGAGGTGCCGAGCAGCTCAGGGCAAGGCTGTTGGTGGGTACCTGCTGGAGGAAGGACACCCCAGCACACTCTGCTCCTATCTTCCCTGGAAGCATCCATCATTTTCAACATGTATGGACCTTTGGCCTGGCTCTGCCTCACCGCTTTTTACATCCAGGACAAGCTCTCACCCAGCCCACACAGCCCTGACCTACCCCAAGTCCAAATCCCAGCCTGCACACAGAGAGCAAATAAACAAATAAATAAATTCACACACCCGGGTTCTAACCCCAGCATCCCTTTTTCAGCCTGGAGAGGAAGGCAGGGAGGACGCTTGACGCGAGATGTGATGTGACCACTCCCTGCCATCCCACTGAAGGGCTCCCCAGCCACCTGCCCCATCCCCTGCCGAGCAGGCACAGCCAGCCCCGGGGCACGTGCGGCCCTGTGCGTGCAGCGGGTGACGGATGGCTCCCCAGCCGGCACATCAGCCCTCCCCACGGGCTGAGTGTCTGCACGACATTCCTGTCAGGGGCAGGGAGCATGGCCCGGCGCAGAAACGGGGCTCAGCTCTTCCCAGCTCCCTCTCGCCGTGGCTCAGCAGCGCTCAGACGTGTGTGATGCGAAGTCTAACCAGGGTGGGACAAGGCATCTCAAGTGCCCAAGGTACTGCTGCAACTATGGAGGAGTCTGTGCTGCCCAGGTGGTGATGTGGGTGAGGTGGAGTTAGGGGTATCCAGGGTGGGACAAGGCATCTCAAGTGCCCAAGGTACTGCTGCAACTATGGAGGAGTCTGTGCTGCCCAGGTGGTGATGTGGGTGAGGTGGAGTTAGGGGTATCCAGGGTGGGACAAGGCATCTCAAGTGTCCAAGGTGCTGGTGCAACCGTGGAGGAGTTTCTGCTGCCCAGGTGGTGATTTGCCATGGGAGACATCCAGGACTCAGTGCCCTGCTTCACCACCCAGAGCATTAGGAGGGGGAAGTATTTACGTGTTCCAGGGTCACTCTTGGCTTCTGTGCTCACATATCCCGAAGACAACCCACCCTAGAGCATGTGGCAGGCCCAGCCCGCCTGCAAGCTGCCATCCCCTAAACGCAACCCCATATCCTGGCCTGAAAACCTGCCCCAAGCGCCCTGCTGTCCCCTCCTCGCCTCGTGTATGCCTTTAACAGTTTGCTGGATTACCCGTTGCAACTAAAATAACAAAGCTACAAAAGAAGAGGGCAAACAGACGCGATATTCTGCAGCAATTAGGGCTAAACAGGGGAACAGGGAGCAGGGAATGAATGGACAATGGGGAGGGCAGGGACATGGCAGCCCGGGCCCCGACAGGCTGGGCACGAACTGTCCTCAAGAGGCCGGGTCCAAGCCAGGGAGCAGCGAGCTGTACGTAAGGAGAGCAGGGAGATGAAAAGGGTTATTTAAACAAGCACGGGGCAGTCCCCACAGGGCCTCCCTGTCCGCTTGGCTTCATCCCAGAGTGGCCAGGGAAGAGCAGCTCCCGCTTTCCCCCCGCTCCGAACCCTTTCAGGTGGCGGGGGGACGCTGGCAAGCTGCGGTGGGCTCCGCTTAGAAAGGAAGGAATCCATTAATCTCTCTGGTAATTACTGCCACATATGGATTTGCACAATTACACTTCGTTAATTGGTTATTACAGGCAAGCCAGACTGATTGGGTAGAACGGCTGAGCTTTAACCCCTTCAGTGCCCCCAGGGCCAGCCAGACATCGAGGCAGCCTTCCTCCCAAAACAGTGCTGTATCCTCCTGTAACCCTGCTGGCTCCTATGCAAAGGACCACCAAGCACAGCTCTCAGCACCCAGACAAGACATCTTTGCTCTCACGCCTTCCTTTCCACCGGGGATCCCAAAGAAATGGACCCAAGGGGAAAGGAGTGAGCCTGCACCTCAAAACAGCCGAACTCCCCAGGCAACTTCATCTGCTCTGGGTTTGCAGCAGACGCACCATGTGCTCCCCAGGGTGCTGAGGGATGGCAGACTCAGAATTTGTTTGTTTTTAGAAGGAGACTGAGATTCCTTGTGCACTTCGGCTTTGTGCCCTCAAGCCCAGCAGGGTTGGTGCCAACGACAGAAGAATCCACCCCTGGGTCCATCTCAGTCTCTGAATTCAGCTTCTCCTACAGGATTTGCAGTGTAACGCTTTTCTTCCTCCAAACACTGAGAACAGAGGCTTTACTCTAGCAACAAATACATATATAACCAGAGTAATATAAGCTATAACAAAAAATACAGATGAAGCCCTTGTAAAACTCCTGACAGCATAGGACTTCTGCCAGCTGGGAGTGGAGGCAGCCTGGCGTCCTCACGATGCAGCTGTCATCTCTGCCACCCCTCACAGGTAGGTAGTGGAACATCCAAAACCTGGCCCCAAAATGTGTTGTTCGGGGTCCAGCAATGTTTCTGGAGAAAGCTCAGAAGAGGCAGGCCAAGGTGAGAGCATTTTCTGCCAGAACTGTATCAAAGGCTTCCCATTCAAAAACCGTAACAAGAAAGGAAATAAGAGCTTTGCAAAAACCCCACAGGGCAGAAGGGCTCATCTGATGAGAGAGCTGTGCTCAGCAACCGCTGATGTCAAGGACAGAGCAGGCATTGGCATCCTGGTCCTTCAGAGCTGCTGCACTGCCCCTTGGACACAGGAGAGGGCACAGAGGAACCTCTTCCAGGTGGCTTCTGCCTCTCCCTTTCCTGAGGGCTGCCCAGCGAGGCAGTGCCTTCTGGGCAGCAGGATATTGCTTAGCCCGGGCAAGGGACTTACAGAGCCAGGCATCACACCAGGCGCATGGTGAAGGCTTTCAGCTCGGCTTCTGAATCACCCCAGCAAGCTCCTGCAGCGGGAGCAAGGAGAGAAACCGAGCAAGATCACAGCAAGACAAGAGAAACCTAATTCCAAACCACCCTCTAGACTCATGCTGTGGGTAGAAAAGTCCTTGGGACTTCAGCTGAAGCAGAAAATATCTGCAACAAACACATTCTCACCCTTTCTTCTGCTGCTCTCACTGCAGTGATGCCTGCTACAACATCTAGGTCTAGCCTAGGAATACCCTCCTTCTCATTAGCTAATTAAAGTGCTTTTACTGTTCCCTCTGCACTGCAAGGAGTAGCCGAGCAAGAAAAGTCTTCTCCCTCGGAGGTCACTGGTGTTACATGTAAGTCGCAGTAGGAGTTGTTCCTGTTGTTCCAGTCAGCTGTGATTTCCCAGCTCCCTGACTTCACACAGACATTTCTTTCTCATGCAAAAGCCAGCTCCCAGCTCGCTGTCTGAAGGGGACCACGGTAACGGCAGCATCTCCCAGCTCCCCGCGAGTGTTTTCGGGTGTGCGTGAGCTTGTCTCTGAGGAAGGGAAAGGCAGGCCAGCCCAGGAAAGGTTGCAGACCTCTCCCCTAAACCAACTGCCTCTGCAACGTTCAGAATGAATCTTCAGAGCTGTCAAGGGGAAGATCGGGCAGAACCTGCAACTGGGCTTAAAAAGGTCAGCTGGGAAAAGTCAGGATGGGAAGGATGCTCACTTAATTGACAGATGCAGAGTGGAAGGGGCCAGCCTGTGAGTACCTGCAACTGGTTTGGGCAGCACACGCTAGACTTTATCTCTGGGCTCTGTGGGCTGCAGCTGGTGACAAATCCTCTGTGGATCACTTCCAGACAACAGAGTCTGGGGTCTAAGCCTGGAGCTGAGGCTGGGGCTGAGCACCGAACAGGGATCTTGTGCAGCCTTCCTTCATCCTGAGGGGTGAAAGCAGGCTGGTGGGATGAGAGCCTTTGTGGCTCTCCTGACAGTTTTTTGGAGCTCAGTGACAAGAACACAATTTTCTCTCTGTCCTTTACTTACACATCCGCCCAACACAGATTCCCAGAGTTCAGAACTGGTGCAAAGGTTACTTTGCATCTGACTGGATCAATTCCACCGTTGTGCCACTGATATATAGGAATCAGGCAATAGTGTACATGCTGATGCTAGTTAAACTTGATATTGACATGAATATGTGACATATTTACTAATAAAGCCACAAGAAAGGCAGCCAGTTTATATTTTATGTGACTTGGAAATATATAAAGGAAAGTAAATATATTCCTTTTGGTCAGAATATTGATAGACACATATTGCAAAAAGCTCGTATGCAGCAGAGGGGGTGAAACATGTTGAATCAGGTCAAAACTCAAACCAGGTTCAAAGAGATCTTAGGGAAATTAATTAGGCCATTAGGACAGTTTTCCAGTGGAATTCTCTCTCTCTCTCTGTACATACACACACATATTTAATATATTTGACAAAATCAATATTTGTCTAGGGAGAGGTTCATTTTTTAGTGAACCATCACTTTGTTAAAAGTGTTATTCTCGTGGAAAACTCTCAACTAGCTCTCCGGGTAACTTCCACCTGTTCTTTTTCAACCTTTACATGCTGATCGCCAGAACTCCTTTAGTAAAAGCCATCAATAAACACAGTATCCCCCTCCACACCCTGAAAACTTTCCTTTTGCTCTGCTGCAGAAGGAAAACACAGACTCACGGGTCTGGAAGAAGCACAGAGGAACACAAGCTCAGCTTGGCCATCTTCCTGCCCCAAATCAGAGACCTTCAAGAACAGAGCTGCCACCTCCTTCCCCAGCCCACCTGTCCCGTCCCTCCACCATTCCTGTTAAACAGCTTTTCCCAGGGTCTAAACTCTCCTGCACTGGAGAGTGCAGCACGGTGCTATGAGGCTTTCTTTCCAAAACCTGCACCCAAATTAAAGTCCCGTAAAGGCTCTGTTCAGTTGGCACTGATGGCTAAAGGAGCAGCATGCCCAGGAGGCCGGGCACACCCCACAGCTCTTGGCAATGCTCACTGTGGTGTCCCACAGCCCGCAGCTGAGCCCGGGGTCAGGGCAGGACTTACAGAAGTGAGGGAAGGATCCCATCTCCAGGGAATAAGGAGCCTGTGTGCCCGGCTGCATTTCCAACCTGCGTCCCGTCTCTTCAGCACACTCAACCATGAAGGGAAGTTTGGGATCAGCTCTCTCAGCGGCTCTGGGCTGTTGGAGAAAGAAAGGAGTATTTACATATTACAGAGCAGCATCCTCACAATCTGATCTGAGTTACAAATTTACCTCCCAGACCTTGACCGGGGCTGGGGTTTCCTGTGTTTGCTCTTCGGGCTCCTGTCTCTTTGGAAAGCGGGAGATGTTGCAATGCCAGGGGGAGGGCTGGGGAGGGCTGGCTGCCCGGGCTGCCTGGGAAAGGCCCTGCCACGCCAAGCAGTCAGTCTGCAGCAGCTCTGATGAGAAAGTGTCTCCTGGAAGCGACTTCTCTTCTAATCCCAGCTCCTGAAGGAACGAAACCGAGCCAACAACTGCCATCCATACGGTCTGAGCATCTGTCTCAGCTCTGCTTTCCTCCTTCTCTCTGCCAGATGACTTTTTTTTTCTCATCTGCACCAACTCTAGCTGGTAACAAACATCAAGAAGGTGGCAGTGTTAGCCACATCACCACCAGACTCCGGTGGAGACCAAGCTTAGCTGAGTTTGCCTCACCGAAGCTGTCTGAGTGCAATGAAGGCAGCAATGCTCTGTACACATTCCTGGGCAGTGTCCCTAGTTCCTGCAGGCGACCTGGACAGACCCTTGTCTCCAGAAGGCTTTCAGAAAACAACCAGCCTGTGCTGTGACCGGTTTTTCTGGTGCTGAGGTTAGAGCCCCTGGCTTTGTTCCTGAGCTCGCTTATCTCTGTTACATTCTCTAACCACGCATAGACATCTTCCCTTGAGCTTGGGTTTTGCCGGTCCTGGTGGAGAAGAGCTACAGGCAAACAACATTCCTCTCCTCTGTCTGAAGTGATAATCTTGGTATCTCATCTCCTTTGCGCTCCCCTTCAGGCTGTGTCAACACCGGCGGGGTTGTGAAGGGCGAGATTGCTGTGCCTCCACGGGCCCGTCCTGTGTCCTGCACGCTGCGTGCTGCCCAGCCCAGCCCAGCTCCGCCAGGAATTCCTCTGGGCTGCGAGTCAGACCTGCGAGGGGGTTCCAACCGCCTCCCTCTGCTAAGATTCCTCCACATTCACAGCAACAAAACACGCGGGTCCCAAAGCGCAGCGTGGTCTCGAGACATTGCCCTCCAGTGACTTTGAGGATTTGGAGCCTCTGCACGGCTGAGATCAGCAGCCAGAGCGTTGCCAAAGCCAAGCTGGGCCACACAGCCCCTTCCACATCAGTGCCAAGTGCCGGGACATCTCCTGCAGGAGAAGCAGCCACAGGGAGCCCAGGCATGCAGAGCTAGCAAGGGTGCCAGATTGCTGGCTTGGTTTTGCTTGCATTTTCAGGAAATTCTTAATCCGAAACTGCAACAAGTTCCTCAAATTCAAGTTCTCACGGAGCTGAAACCCTGCAGGGTAGTCTGGATTGAAGCCAGGAGGTGAGAAAAGAGACTCCTCTTTAGAAGCCATAGAAATCCAATGTGCTCTGTCAGCCACGAGCATTGCCCCTCTTATGTCCCTTCACTGCTGTGGGTAAGATGGATCCAAACTCCTTCTTTTCTTTCTTTGTTTTGTTTTCACCCAGCAGTCAGATCACTACTCAGGGACTCCAGATCCCCTCAAACCTGCCAGTGGCCTTTCAGATCCACTCAGGCTTGCCTCCCCAGTGCCCACAAACAGCAAGAATTTCTGTGCCCTGAGCTGTGGTGCTCAGATCCCTCTTCCCATCCCTTTCCCTTTCTCAGACCTAACATATTACAGCAGCTGCCAGAGCATGGAGCCGCTCCAGGAATGGATCTCCAGTGTGACATGGCACAGCTTTAATTACACGAAGGGAGCCGTAGAAAGGCTGCGAAACACGGCTCTCTCAAAATCTTAAATCTCCACTTGAGGCACTTTGTGTGGCTGCGAGCAGAAGTAGCAGGACATGAACTCTCCGAGCACACAAAAGAGCTGAATCAATGTCCTGTTGATACAGGCCAGCAAAACAAACTAATGATGGGCAGGACCGCGGGTTTTCGTGTGTGAGGGAAGGATTTGCAGTGATACCAAAGGAATTATTTCAGCCCCGTGGTGACAATACCCACCCGCTTCCTTATTATATTTTATTGATCTTGCCCTAAATACATGTGGCTGGAGGAAATGATGCATAAATTACTAACAAGTTAATTTCTTGCTCTGACACAGACTCACAACAGCCCTTTGAAGGGGAACCAGGAAAGACAATGTGTGAAAGGATAAAGGCAATGAGACAAGCTTGGATGTAATAATCCCATGTGAATGATTATTGCTGCAACTAATGTAATCTAATAATGAAGAATTTGCACCAGATGTCCCCCGGAATATGCCAGGCAGACTCGGGATTCAGCGGTGGATCCATTTCTAAGGAAACCTTGTTAGGAGGGAAAAAAACCGCGGTTGTCTGTTCATCAAATGAGAGGTTGTAGACCTTTACAGTCAGAGTCGTAACAAAAGCCTGCCTCGCAAAGCTTCCTGGAAGGGTGTTCAGCAGATCGGACTGTCCATTTGTTTTCAGGTGAAATTTGAGGGGTTGGGTTTGGCCTATAAATCTTCTAACAGTCTAGGAGCAGCCTGTTTCAGGGCTGACGCCAGGATCTCCCCCATCCCTCTCTGGAATTCAGAAGGAGCTTCTGGGACATCAGTCTCCAGGACAGGTGAATAAAGAATGGAGAATGACTTCTTTTTATTTATTTTGAACTTGAATCCCTTCAGCTCTCTCAAGTACATCCTTAGAAGAGTGCTCCATCCCTGTCCTGGACATCCCTGTCCATGACACACCCCATACAGCCCTTTTCCTTCTCACAAGCTGCAGCTTACGGGGACACCACGCAGCGGGGAAAAGGAAATCAGAGAGCTCTGCGCCAGAGGAATATCACGGGTGTACCCAGGCTGCTGCAAAATGAGATCGCCTTGGTTCCTGCCATTTGGAAGTCCATTTTGCAGCAGGCAGCTGAGCACAGGCCTGGCAGAGCACTGCTGACAACCCAGGTCTTCATGGAGACCTGAACTAGGCTGAACTTGTCACCCAAAGAGCCAACCAGGCTTGGGAGGATTTGTTGTTTGAGATCCAGCACTGGTTGAAGGCTCTTCCAGCCCAGGGCAGCGCTACCAGCTGGGCACTGATTTCCATGGCACGTCTGGCAATCACCCAAACCAGAGACCCAACATCCACACATCCTCTTCATTCAAAAACCACCGTGAGCTAAGTGTAAAAACAGTCACAAACCACACTTTTTACTCTCCCTCCTTGCCTCTGTTGCTTATTCATCCCCTCTTTGAAGGTATTTTGTACAGGTATTCCAAACACCTCTTCCGGCTGCACTTTGGGGTTTGAACTGCTGTTCATAATTCCTCTTTAGTAACCACTCTTGTTTAAGTAGCTCTGTGGGATGAGAGGGGAAGGGAAGCTTTAGCAAGACCCAGATCCACTAAAACACAAACCACCACGTTCAACTTGAAAGATTTGTTTAAGCCCCATTAACTTAATTGGGACTTAACATCTTGTTCATTGGTTGTTCTTGCAGAAGACCCAGAAATCTCCGCAGCGAACACGTGTGGCAGCAGCACGGAGTCGCGGGCACTGGATGAACACGGCATGATTGTGTCCAAATTGCATCCCCTGTGCCTCTCCCGTGATCCCCCCGTGTCAGGTAGCTGGGTAGTGGAGGCTGCTTGTCTGTTGAGATCTGTTTCACAGGAGCTCTGACCTGAGCCTGTGCGCTGCTGATCTGCTCTAGCAGGCACACAGCTGCTCCAAAGGGCTTTGCAAACAATAACACAAACATAGCTGCACTTAGGACTCGCAAACCCTGGTTTTTGCCAGTTTGTGTGTCAGGCAGCACCATGCCTAGAAACGACTTGCAAACAGGACCAAAGATCAGGCCTAATTTTAGTAAGCCTTTAGGCTCTGCGTCCCCTGACTTGCTTTGATGAAACACAATCACAGGATGAAAGAAAGCAAAAACCCAGCTGGCACCTGCTGGGAGGGCGGAGAGAGAGAATCTGGCAGACAGGAGGTTCCTACAGAGATTGCCAACACTACTACACGTCTGTTTTGCTTTTTTGGGCAGCATGGTGAATCCAAAGGTGATAAACATTTGGCTTGGCTGGCCAGACAAGATGTGCCCGCATCAGAGACTGCGCTCGCTCTCCTCGCTCACTGGCATCTCTGCACCTCTCAAGGCAGCTCCTTCTGCTGTGCTTCACATCTCCAGCCCTTGAGTTTCAGCGAGGATTGAGGCTCAGCTGGAGTGAAACACATCAGTGGGAATAGCTGCTCCCTTGCAAAGAGCCGGCTGGCGGGCTGGGCTGCTCTGCACCAGACATCTGGACAGCCAATTTCGCATTTCGGTTTGCAGCACAACACAAGGATTGTTGTTAGAGGATATCTTTGAACCTCAGGAAACTTAGTTATCTGTGGTATTTTTAGGACAACAGCTTTATTTACAACTCAGTGCCATGGAAAGGCAAATGTTTAACTACATTGGGAATGACTTTGTTCTCCAAATACTTTCAGTGAGGAAGAGTGACTCTGAAGTGAGAAAAACCTTGCTGTTGTCTGAGCAACAAAAGAGGTTAGTAAAGATTCTTGACTGCCCTTTCTCTAGGTCTGAAGTCATGAAGAAAGTGCTACAGCCCAGCTGTGCTCTTTAACCAAAGAGCATTTTGTGTTCTTTTTGCACCAGCCTGGATGCATTTCCTTTCTGTAAATACCCAGTGGTTTCACTGTGCCGTGGAACATGCAGGTGAGCTGGCTCAGTGCATTCATCAGCCGACCACCTGCAGCCCGAGTGATTCACTGCCCTGCAGCAGCGATGAGCCAGTCACCTCCTCTGACAGAGGGCAGGCAGACAAGCCACAGCTCCGGGCTGTGATAACCCTTGTGAGCTTTCCAAACCCGTTCCTTGCCCCCGCTCTCTCTGCAGAGAAGCCCACAGCACCTTGTTGGAGGGGTGGGCTGGAGAGGACCTGCGCCTTGCGCCCACCAGCTGGGTTTTATGGAGGTGGTCTGTCCTGCAGGGCCCCTCGTGGGATGGAAGGGGCTGTGGAGGGCATGGCTGTGTCTGCTCTCTGTCACAGGGAACGGTGCTTGCCTGCACCGGAAACCACGCCAGGAAAACATGCAGACCTTCGTGGAAGCTACAGCAATTAGGTTAATTAAGAGCTGGGGCTGGCCCATATGTTTTCTGATCTGTTGTTTTTTAGGTCCCCTATTGCACCTGTTCCCACAGCATCCAAACACCCTGAAGGCTTAGGTTTTCCCACTGGAGACATGGGAACAGAAGGATGGCTGTCCCAGATCAGAGCAAAGGCCTGTTTAGCCGCCCATCCAGCAGCAGAAAGAGAAGGCAGGAAGGTAAGAATAGGACACGTCGTTTCCCTGGTGCAGGTCCTCTGCTCTTCCTGGAAGGTCCCAGAGCTCTCCTCTGAGGAGTTCAGCGTCATTCTGTCGCCATCCCTGGAGGTATTTACAAAACGTGTAGATGTGGCACTTTGGGATGCGGTTTAGTGGGAGCTGGCACCCAAACCCCTGGGGTTGCTTGGAACATCCTTTCAGACGTGGGGTGCCACTGCAGCAGGAGGCACCCAGGCTCCTGAGAGCCCCTGCTCATTGCACAGGGTGCACAGCACCAGCTTCCACCTGCAGTAAAACTCAGTCTGAGGCAGGGGTTTGAAGTAGACAGCTTCTCAGGGCTCTTCAAATCCTATTTTCTAGGAACCTCTGACAAGTTCTTTCCTCAGGTGTAAGCTCAAGGCGAAATCTGCTCTTCAGAGTTAATTTTG
This sequence comes from Callaeas wilsoni, assembly GCA_013398955.1. Classification (NCBI taxonomy): domain Eukaryota; kingdom Metazoa; phylum Chordata; class Aves; order Passeriformes; family Callaeidae; genus Callaeas; species Callaeas wilsoni. Next base: position 36,016 of record VWPU01012596.1, read on the forward strand.
CTCATTGAAGAATCTGGGGGAGCCCATGTTCCTAAAACTCCTCCGGAATGATTCATCCTTGCACAGTGCATTTCTCTAAGGCAGAATCACTTTCTAGAGCTTTGTGGAAGTAGAGTATCTGCTGTTTGCAACCATCTCCGTTTCCCCAGCTCATGCAGGAACTTGAGTAAAGTGCTTTTAAAGTCTGTGGAGTCTCCATCACCCATTTCTGCCACAAAAAGGCTGACCTGCAAGACTTTCTCCCACTTTGGAGGCAGGGAAGGATGTTGTGAGGGTTCATTCACCGTTTAATGGCCTGAGAACCTAAATGTGCCCTGTGTGCGTACAAAGAAACAAGAAGCAAAAGTGACAAAACAAAAGCATTGACTGATCATTGTGAGTACACACATCAGTGTGTTATTAGCTTTCTCTGCAGCATCTGAAACACTTTTGTCAGTGACTAAAGGAACCACTTCTGAATTTAATGCAGCCACGCTGGACAAATAGCAGTGTGGAGAAAATGGGGATCTAGGTCTGATTTCTTTTCAGCAGTTATGTGTCCTCCTGGAGCCATCACTTGTAAGTAGTTGCAGTTACTTTACGAGATACTTTGTACGTCTGGTAAATTTTAAAAATGCAGATTTTAAACTCAGTCCTAGGAGAGGCATGGATTAGAAGACAGAATAGAAGAACCTCTGCTGCATCTGGTTGTTTCCAGGGGCTGCGTTGATCAAAAGTGATCTGTTGTGAAATAGCAGAGATCTTCTCTGTGCTCCGACAGCGACCCAGCAGTTCCTAACTCACCTGCAGAGCTCTCCTCTGCTGCCTTCGGGAGCCATCCACGTCAGACTCCAGTCTGGGAAGAGCCTGTGGCAGGCAGCATGCCCTGCTCTCCACCCAGGGACCGACCTGGGACCCCCGGTACCGACTGAGGCAAGGGAGGAGGGCGAGGAAATACAGCGAGGGCTGAAGAGGGCCCTTTCTCTCTGTCTTAGGACAGGACTTTCCAGGATAACCCCCACTGTCTTTCTGCTCAAACTGTGTCATTTCCCCGTGGGATAGCTCGGTTGTTCATGTAATGACAGCATTCCACCATGTCTGATTTTCATGTGATCTGGGTTGTTTGCACTGACACGAGATGAGGTAAAGCGGGGACATCGCTTTGTCATGCTGTGTGGGTTGTGCTACATTTTCCCCCTGGTTTGGGCCAGGCTGAGCTCGATTTCCCAAGATCCCGAAGTGAACACATCCTGCCTGATTGCAGCCCCTCCTTTCCAGAAATCATCCTATGAAATAAGCCCTGAACAAAGTGTTTCCTATCTCCCCTTTAACCCTTTTCCTTCCACCCAAGTGCTCTATGGCCTGTGGCCTGCCCCAGAAGGCATTAATTCAGTGTGATTCCCTCATCCTGCCCACTCAGAGGCTGTCAAAAGCCAAAAATGACAGCACTGGAGTGCCAGAAGAGAGCAAGTCACCTGCAATTTCACACCTGCCATCGCTGCTTTCGTGGCAGCTGGTGAGGCGAGAAGTTGATGAAGGTCCCACTTGGCCCAGGCTGAAAGTCAAAGCAACTGTTGGGCTTTTCAAGGAATGTCCTTCCCTGAAGTAGGAAGGCAGGTAGAAAACCTGCTGGCAGCTGCCTAGGGGCATCTGCTGCCTTGTTTAGGAGGCATTTGTGCTTTTTGCATGCTGTCCTGTTCTTGGCAGCAGCTTTCCTGAGCTGGAAAAGGCACTGGCCATCATCAGCTGTGGAAACACTTTCTGGGCTGCAGATTTCTTTCTGTGGAGCCACGGCTGAACTGCATTGGCCCAGTCTGCATCACTTCTAAGTGAGATTTAATAGCGCCAGGTGAGTAGCAAAACCCATCAGCAGGTTTTGACTGCACTGGTCAAATCTAACCTGCAATTTTGATTGGTTCCTCCTACAGGTGTGCAGGAGAGAGGCCACAAACCAGGTTAGGGAGCTCCATAGGACAACTGTGCAAAAATGCTGTGACAGGCTGGGCTCTGGTACCTGCTTTTCCGCCTTCCACCAAGTTCCTGTTGCCCAGTACCAACAGGAGTCTGTCCTGCCTGTTCCTGGGCAAGCCCAGGCTGTATTTATGATTTGATGTGAGTTATGGCTCCCAAAGAGCAGCAAACTTGGGGACTTCTCAGCAAACTTGTGGACTTCTCTGTCCCTGACCAAGAGCTCATCAGAACAATTTGCTCCTCTAGGTCTGTGCACTGAAGACCCCTCACCAAACGCCCACCAGCAGCCACACAAGAGCAGCACACTCAAGGCCAAGGAAAGGAGCCAGCCCCCTGCAAGAAGCACAGGAATCCAAACAGCAGCACAACTCAGGACAGAAACCAGACTCACACAGGCCTAAGTACGTTGCATTGCACAGACACTGTTTTGCAGTCTGGCCTCCTGGCCCTAATATCCTCTGACAGCTCCCAGAGCAGGAGCCGAGCAGGTTGTAGCGATTGGATCACGACACCAACTCCTGCGGGAGCTGCTGCTCCAGAGTCCCCTCTGCCAGGCCTCAGCAAAGCACGCAAGGAGCTGCAAGGATGTGCAGCCTCCGGAGTTTGGAGCAGTGGCTTATCTGCACAAGAGAAATACTGGCCAAGTGCTGCGTCCAGCCCGGCCCTTCAAAACTGGAGTTTCGGAATGCAGCTCCAGCCAGGCCCTGGTAAATGACTGCTTGTTTGATGGCTAATTGCTTGTGAAAACAGAAGGCACAAACCAAATCTGTGCAGGTCTTACGCCGTCCATATCACCAAAGCCCACAGAAACACCCACCCCAAATCAAACGCTGCCTGTCTGAGACTTCTAGTGAAATTTTGTTTCCAAGTCCCCTTCTGTCAGACTGCAGAAGTGAAAAAGCTGAAGGCACCCTGGGTAGCTCGGTTCATCGGGAATGTGTTGAGTTACGCCACAAACCCCGTCCCCGTGCCAAGCAGCAAAGACAGAGCCGTGAAAGGACATGCGTGCCTCCCAGTTAATGTCACCTTCACAGCTTCCATAGGTCACAGCACAAGCAGACGCCCGCACCAAAATAAGATGCCAGGCAGAACACACAGATCCCCTTGTGAACAATGCCACGGGCCCAGGGAGAGATGAGGAATTTAAGGGGAGCAGAACAACAGGAAATAAGGAAAGTCCCTCCAGCAAAGATCCCGTGGCCCATCAGCGGTCGCTCCGCGCTGCACCCGGAGGAGTGACACAATGGAGTGACTAAAGGACTGCCTGGCAGCCAGCATTCCCATGGCCATTGTTGCCAGCACGGGAACTACACAGATAGCAAACAAGAGCTGTGTTCCCAGGCACTGGCAGAGACGCATCCACGACAGATGAAATCACTTCCTGAAGCTCCTCAAGGCCTGGACACACCATGCCATCATAACGGGTAAATCATATCCTGAGGGAGGAAAAACTGTGCCAGGAGGGGATAAAGAGTCAAGCAACCTGGATGAGCACAGGCTAGGTTTTCGCCTGTGCCCTGGACTAACATTAATTATGAGGATAGAGGTAACTTGAGAGTCACTGCAAGGAAGGAGATCCTCTTCAGAGTCTTTGTCTGGTCTAGGGGATATATGGAAGAAGTAGAAGATGAATCCCACTCAAATGTGATCTCACTAGAAGAGCATTGCCTCTAGAAGTCACAAAGCTTGGAGAAAGAGGAGGGATCATTTTATAGTCTCTTTTCTGGCAATGAAGCCCCCATAAGATCCCAAAGAAAACTGCTGGAAGCACCAGCTCTGGTCAGGAAAGGAGAAGCTGGCCAGCCCCAGGAAGCAGGGTGGGAGCCATGCTGGATAAGCAGCTCTCTCCAGAGGATGCTACGCGCAGGCCATGCATGTAGAGGACAACAACAAGGGCAGGCCAGGGGATCTGTGTGGTGGTTTAGCTCTCAAAACAGCTCCTGCAGGGATTCAGAGCAGGGCGTTCCAGGCTAATCTCTGCGTCCCCTCAGCGAACCTGAGGATTACTGCTCTACATCTGCTCACGGGGCTGGGCCCCACCTTGTCGAGGCAGCCACTCTCAGTTCTTTAACCGGTTTGAGACAAACAGCAATGGGCTCTGTCCCCTGTGCTGCAGCACCTCTTAACTGACTCCCTCTCCCACAGGCCTGATGGCTTCTGCCGAGCCTTGGCTGGGGCAGGAATGCACCTCAGAGCCTGTCAGCAAGGGCAGGCTCCTGGCAGCAGCTGCAGAGCGACAGCGCAGCTTCCCTGGTGGTCTCAGGGGCTGGCAAAGGGTGACCAGTGCAGTGCCTGGGCACCACGGGTACCCACCCAGCAGCAGCCGTGGCACGGTCTGTGGCTGCAGCCCTGGCCGGGGGGCAGGCGGGTCCCTAGGCAGCACTGAGCACTATCCCCAGAGCTGTGCTTCAGCTGTGGGCCCGTGCTAACGCCTCCAACTTCCCAGCAGAAAGGGCTGCCAAAACCTGCATGGGCTCAGGGGTTTGTGCTGATACTTATGCAGCTAGCTCACCTGTTTGCTTCTCTTTCTGCTCTTCTCTGGGCTCCGGGGTTTGTGCTGTTACTTACGCACCACGATCACCTGTTTGCCTCTCTTTCTGCTCTTCTCTGGGCTCCGGGGTTTGTGCTGTTACTTACGCACCACGATCACCTGTTTGCCTCTCTTTCTGCTCTTCTCTGGGCTCCGGGGTTTGTGCTGTTACTTACGCACCACGATCACCTGTTTGCCTCTCTTTCTGCTCTTCTCTGGGCTCCGGGGTTTGTGCTGTTACTTACGCACCACGATCACCTGTTTGCCTCTCTTTCTGCTCTTCTCTGGGCTCCGGGGTTTGTGCTGTTACTTACGCACCACGATCACCTGTTTGCCTCTCTTTCTGCTCTTCTCTGGGCTCCGGGGTTTGTGCTGTTACTTACGCACCACGATCACCTGTTTGCCTCTCTTTCTGCTCTTCTCTGGGCTCCGGGGTTTGTGCTGTTACTTACGCAGCAAGATCACCGATTTGCTTCTCTTTCTGCTCTTCTCTCACTCCTGCACATGCCTGCCAGAGCTCGCTTGCTGGCCCAGGCACCTGCTTCATGGGGGACGCACCACTGAGCCTTCCTCCTCCTTTTCAGAACCGGGGATGCTGGTTTGGGATCGGCTCCGGCTGTGCTGGTCCCAGGCAGTCAGCTCCATCTGCTGGCTACTCTGTCCTCGGCTGCTATGGAAACATAGAAAGCTCCACTAAGGGACAGCCTTGCTTTCAGCCAGTCTTCTCCCTACCCTCACATTCTGCTGTTGAAGCCACAAGTCACAGGGCTGACCCAAATAATTTAAATTATTCACATTTACAAATAGGGAGTGTCTGAAAACATTTTATTAAACAATGTTACAAACAGGACAATACATATCAGGTTAAATGAGAGATTTTTAATTTATAATAATAACTTAAACATAAAATAAGAGAGAGTCTCATTTGAAGACTCTTAACAGCTCAAAAATTCATATTTTCAATACATAAACATACAAATCTCAGTCTTCCATTTCATTCGTAAACATTATGCAGGCATACAATCCTTACAAACACCTCCAATTTATTTTAAAATAAATTCTGATCAGCTGATCAACGGCCACAGACAAGAACAAGTATTTTACAATACATGTACAGTCAAGAGCACAGAAATATCCACAGTAAAAGCTGCACAAATAAATATGTATGTATATACACATATTACAGTACACGATCCCACAGGGATGAGATAATTTCAGATCTGCCTGCTATGTTCAGAAACCAGAGTACCTTGTGTAAGCACCATGGTTCCTAGTGCTGTTATAGTTTTAAAAAAACGTATTTAAGTTTTCTGGGATATGCAGCAGAAACCCAAATAATTGCCCATATCACCCCAGGCGTATCTTTTGACTGGGACATCTTAAAATAAACTGACTTCCACAAACCAGATCAATGGTTTCAAAGCTGTTCAGCGAGTATTTTTTCGTCCTGACTCTTCTGTTTCTGCAAGCATAACCCCTGTGACTGCAGAGGAGACACCTCCAGCAGTGTAGTAAGTGATGTGAAATAATGCATGTCTTCACCTCACCTCGGTACCTTTGAGTGGAGCAGGGGAGGAACCAGCCTCCTCTTTAGGCAGCAGTGCACTATTTGCTCACCATCTGGACAGGAGATGGCAAGCTCCCAGGCAGGAGAACTACATGGCTGAATGTAGGCAGGATTTGGCCAGAAGGCCAGAGTTTTACTCCCTGCTTGTCTTCAATGGAAATACCAGACAGCTTGAGTTCAAGATTTCTGAATCGTACACAAGGTCGATCATCTTGTCAGCAAGAGGTAAAAACATCTGGACAGCTGCTGTTTTGCAGGCAGTTTCATTCTCCAGAAATCTGAGACGTAAGTGAAGGTGGCTGCAGTTCCTGCAGAGAGAACAAAATTCCTCCATAAATCAGAAAACTGGCATAGATTTGTATTTGCTCTCATCTCAGAGGAATTTTGTATGCAGCAGGTAGCAGAACTGCACAAAAGTGTTCCTAATACTATATGCAGATGGACAGAATGCTAAGCACAATCATCCTTTAGGAGCTGAACAACCATTTCTAAAGCAATAAACCCATCAGTCTTGTTAGGAACTTCCACGCAATGCCAAGAGGCATCTTAGGCATCCCAAAGCACACATTGCTGTGTCAGCAATTGTGTAGCAATTAGCAGCTCTGATTGATTGCTTGTGTGATTAAAAGGAAGAGAATTTGTGAGTGAAGCCATCACATGTGCTTACCCGAAACACCCGAGTTAGACATTCTCGCCAGCACTTTGGAAACTGCCTTCACTGGCTGTTTCTTGCCAGTTCCTATAAAACAAAAGTGAAAAGTACTTTAATGACAACAGGTTTATATCAAATGGATTTTAGCAAAGTGATGGCAGTGTTTTTTTCATGTTGCTTTTTGAGACACAACTTACCTGAAAGGAATAAACTTCTTTGCTGCAAGAAGAAAAAGAAAAGGTATTAGCATTTCAAGGCAAAAGCCCTAATTCTTGTTGTCTAAATATTTGGGGTTTACTATTTTTTAACTTTTCAAAATGTTCATCCAAAAGCCAAACATGGCATATATGGCAGGTTCTTGAAAATAATTTTGGAGTTTATCTAAGCATGGGAATTACCACTTTTTCAACAAGCAAGGTATAGGGCTCTGGAGGTTTTGGGGTTATTTTTTTTCCTCCACAGAAAATTTTTCAGGAAGATAAACAAAGCAGTGGACCCAGACCAACTGCTCACCTTTTCTCCGGAAGCGCCTTGCAAGCCAAAGGAGGAACGATGCTGTGGACAGCAGAGAGGCAGAAGTGGCTGCGATGCCCACAGAGACGTAGCTGGCTTGCTCAGAGGCTGAAAGGGTGAAAAGGTTTCCGTGAGATCAAGGGGCACATGTGGGCTTTGAAGCCCTCTCTCCTTCCTCCCTTTCCTCGTGCTCTTCAAGAGGAACCAGAACTGCAGCTTGTAACACTTAAGTTTTCTCTTGATGAAACAGGACAGCTCCTTTACACAAGGTAAAAAGCTGAATACCAAAAATTCCCCCACCCTCTGCCAAAGCACTGGCAAGGCAAGAAGCTCCCCACACCAGGGTCTGTCTCTGACCTCCAGCCTTGCATAGCAATTTGTGCTCCTCTTACTGTTCGTGCTGCAGTTCATATTTTAACTCCCCGTGTGCTATCTTCCTCTTTGAGCAATCCCGCTGAGATCAATGAAATTATTCAAGGATCTAAATTCTGTTCAAGCCAATGAAAGTGGAATTGAGCTTTCAGGGCCTCAAGCGAAAGCATTCCTGACAGGCCAGGGGTGTTCCAGCTGAGGGCAGTGACAGAGCTCTTACTGCCTTGAATGAGAAGGCAAGGCTGAGCTTTCTGTCCTTTGAAATTACAGCCTCTGAGAGAAAAGCTCTGTGAGGTCTTTTGGCTGAGGAGTTCATCCAAGAAACTATCACACCAAATTAAAATAACCTATAAAATTTTCCAGTGAGAAACAGACTTATGAATGCAGATTTTCCCACAAGGTTCTGTTTCTCTAGAAAAACTTTTGTCGTTATTCACATGAAAAAAGCTCAACATGAGGAATATTTTGTTTAAAAACCAAACAAAAAGTACTGAAATCGGGTTGCAGCTTTCTTTTTTATGATAAGAAATCAACATTTTCAGCCAAGATCTCTTAGGATTTCCCCTCCTCCTCTGTTTTCAGACATAATGAGTGATTTTGTTGGGCTTTTGAATTCATGGACTTCAGTACCATGTTGTAGCTCACTGGTTGCTGTTACCACCACTACCACCCTTCCATGCCTCATCTGGCTGGAAACCCAGTGCCACCTCTCTGTGGCTGCTCACATGCCAAATACCTTCACAGGTGGGCAGGCTGGCACTCCAGCTTCCTGAATGGCTGCACTCCAGAACACGAGAGCCATTGAGACTCCATCCTTCAAGGCAGCTGAAGTGGCAGGAGGTGTTGTACATGAAGATCCCAGGCCCGTGGGAGCAATCCATAGAGCCTTTCTCAGGAGAGCTCAGTGGTTCACACTGTATGACTGAAACAAAAAAGAAAGAGTCACTAAGGACGTTGCTGTCTTTGGCCCTATTTCTTGCAGTAGTAGATGTACAATTTATTTTCAAATTCATTTGACTTTGGGATGGGAGCAGCTCAGAGCCATGAGCAGGCATTCCAAGGCACAGCTGAAAACATGGGAGCGCAGAATTCAGTTTGCAGCCAGGACCCTATAGGAATATGGATTTCTGTGTGTTCCCCAGTGACCAGAAAACTGCAATTTCCAACAGTCTTACCTTTGCATTTTGGCG
>VWPU01012597.1:0-164713 GCA_013398955.1 Callaeas wilsoni
GTGCGGGCCGCCGTGGCTCTCTCCTGCCTGGCCAGCTGCCCGCCTGCCCCCCGTCAGGCTCCGGAGCCCGGGGGGTGCAGAGCTGCTCAGGACACCAGGTAGCCGGGGCTGGGGCATGCTCAGACTGCCCGCATAAAGGAGGACTTGGGGCAGCCTGGGTCTGCAGCGGAGCATGTGCTTGTAGGTAAATAACTGAGTGGAGAGCGAGCCCGTAGGTGGGAATGGGTTCAGACCTGTTCCCGTGTGTCAGTGGAGGCACGTTCACATCCAGCTTGTTGCTTGGTAGTATCTGTGGCAGAAGTTGATTTTGGGCTCTTCACAGGGTAATTTTGGTTTACTGTTTTCTATTCAGAGCGTAAATTTACTGCCTTCATAGTATTAAACTTAAGCACTAGTACTATAACACAAAGGGGTTTTGTTGTTTACAGTGTGATTCTGTGTATTGTTCTTAATTTTTTCTTTGAGGGTCAAACACGTTTCCCATCAGCAGATATTAAGTAGCAATTAGGTGACAAATCACTCAATATTTTTTTTTTCCCTCACGACCGATTTTCTGAATAGGGCATCCAATGAGATTAATTTTCCAAAGTGTTACTCATCCGGAAATAAATGGAGAAACAGGAATTAGATGTGTTTAGTTCTTGTGCTTTTCAAATGTCAGATGCTGTCACAGATGTTCCTAGAAAACCATTTCTGTGCAAGGAAGGTGGAAAATCAGTGCAGAACCTCATAGAACTTGTAACCACAAGCTTAACTAAGAGGAGTAAGAGTATCAAATGGGTAGGTCTTGCTGTTTACACTGCTGTCTCTCTGGTGCTGGAGTCTGAGACCAGACTGAAGATCAAAGCCGAAGAGGAGGGAGGGGATTTTCCCAGGTCACTTTAACTTGATTGTAATGATCACATAACCTCTTCCCTGTGGAAGGGTCAGCAGGGACATCATGGTCCTTGTTCTGGCTGGGACATCTGAAGGGGAAATGTTATTACACTAGTTGACATTCGTTGTCAAACATTTTCACAAATATTAATCCAGTGCAGTGGTTACCTTAAATATTTTTTTTTTGTTATTAGGAAGCAGCCAACTAAGCTGCTCTTTTTTTTACACACACAAAATAGCAGTTTCAAATGATGATCTAGGAATTAATCCTGGGATGAATCTTCATTAGCTTTTTAATCAGTGATTGGGACAGTACTAGCTAGTTAAAAGAAGAAAAGTAATTATTTCAGACATCTTAGTATAGAGGGATACTGTTCTGTTCTTCTACAGTGCTGACGTCTTAAAGACAATGCTATCAAAATATTTAACCAAGGAAACCATATCGAGTACATGTGAACTGTGAAGTCAAATACTGCAATATATCTGTAGCTTGAGAGTATGTCTCAAACATCAAGGATTACATATATAGATGTCTTTTATATATATATTCATCTGTTTATAGCTGTATATTTTTATATATAGAGTTGTTAATTTTCCTAATTTAGGCAGACAATGGTATATTCCATAATAATGTACTTAAGTAGCTCTGTAAAGTATAGTTTTGGGTTTGTATGCTTTTAAAAAATATTTGACTCCCAGGTTTGCTTCTGGAATTCATGTTTTCCTTCTGACTGCATAAAAGATTTAATATCCTGAAAAAACAGCAATCAGTGCTATCAGTAACTATTCCATTTCCACTAACTCTGTGGAAGCAGTGGATGAACAAGGACCACGGGGCCAAGGGTCAGGTTAAATTGCAGGAGGTCTGGGCAGCCTTGTCATGACCTGTTTGTAATTTTAAAGCCTGCTTCTAGCTGCTTCAAGTCAGCTAAAACAGCCTTGGGTGCTATGCACACTCAAACTGTGCTTCTTAGGAAAACAGCATGGCCTGCCATGAAGCTGCTAAATAATTGCTAATTCTGATCAACTCTGTCAACTCCTGCAGAAATGCTGTGAGCTTCAGCTTTTCCTAATTTGTTGAGATGTCAGTGTTTTTTTTACAAATATGCTGAAACCTGTCCTTTTTTTGAGACTGTCGTGGTTTAAAAAAAAATGTGACAGGCTTAGTACATGAGTAACAAAAGATTGTCTGGTAGAAATAATATTTAATTACAAGTGAGCCAAAAAAAAGTCTCTGAAATCATAGGTATAAAAAGTCTGTCTCAGGGTAAGTAATTGCCTACTTGAACTAGTCCTCAGTAGGCATTTATTGTATGTATTTAATTCTTGTGTCAGATTTCTTTTTCATACTTCTTCTTTGACATAGTTAATAATAATTTTTGTCAATGTTAATGAATTACCTATTTGTTTTAATCTCTTTATCACTATTGCATGCTCAAGTTATTTTGGTTTGGAGTAAAAACAAATAAAAATTCTACTAGGCATCTAATTGCTAAACTAGTCTGTTTTGCTATTCATTGTTGCTATTCTTAATATATTATTTTACTTCCTCTCAGAGTGTTTAGTAATGGTAAAATAATTTCTTTTAATCATTTCATGTGTGTAATCTTGTTCAGATTTGTCTTGTGCTCAAAAAGTATAATTGTCCCAAAATTGCAAAAGTCCCAAACTTGCATTCATTAGAAGGCAAAATGACTCAGCTTCTTTAATGGGAGTTTTTTCCTTGGTATGGGCTTCTGGCTGGGCCAGAGGGCACCTTACCTTTTTGCTTCCTGGTGGTCTAAATGCTTTGATTTTTTTTTTTTTTTTCCCCCCTTCGCTCTCAGTTCGTTTGTATATTTATGTAGTCGCTGGATGGGGTTAAGTAAGTTTTGGAGACTTGTGCTTCTGGGAATGGTGTGATTGTCAACTATGAAAGACGTAATGCTGAGACACATGGGCCATAATTTTCCTGTTCGTTAAATGTTTGTACTCCTTTGTAGTTTTAACAGAACTCTATTATCTAATTGAAACTACAGTATTGCACACTATTTAATTATACCTTTGGCAATAAATCCTGATGAGTCTCAAGTTGTTTTTTTTAACTAAATAAATCAAAACTTGCAATGAGCCTCACAAGTTGTTGGGTTTTTTTGGTGGTATTTTGTTTGTTTGGTTTTTTTTGTTTTGTTTTTAACTTGATGTCAAGTAGGCAAAGTAGTATCCTGAAGTTAGTAAACTTGGGCCAAAACTAACATTAGAATCTTTGAAACAAATGGTTTCAAGCACTGGGGCTAGCTTTGATTTATACTTCTCTGTGTAATGAGCACAGGCAGAAATTTATGATCTGGAATCTGAAGTTTAACTTATGCAACTTCTATGGGATCTGTCCTGCATTTTAAATGGTCATAGTACTGCATTCTATGCCTCTGAATTCGTATGTATGTGCATTAGTTTTAAGACAAATTGCATGAACATGTGTTCTAGATGTGTTTTATGGTTATCTTATAGCTGAACTAAGATTTGTGTAAATGTAAAATAAACCTACAGAGAGTTGGAGAGCTACTGAAATGTTTGTAAATGATCATACTCTGCCCTCTTTAGTTGTGTCAAAACTGAAGTGGGAACTTCTGCTCTCTTTTCTGGTTCTTGGATGTGTCTGGAGCATGCTCCTGTACCTTTTGTAACACCAAATGAAATATGGGTGTTCTACAAGTTCACTATTTCTTTCACTTTGCACTGGAGGAAAGACCAGCATGCAACGTGGTGTGTAGTGCATGTCTGTGTGCAACAGAAGTGGTCCTTTTGGCTAGCATCTTGTTTTAGAATTTGTGTTTTTCCCAGCATTTCCAGATTGGATACAGTTGCCCTGGTCACCTTGTCATGCAACTAACAAGGAGCTTATGATAAATATCCTATGGCCTTGAAGTGCTGGGCTGGGAACAAGAGTGACATGATTGTCTTGCCTTTTCCAGTTATTTGACTAGTGCTAAAATTTCTGGATATTTTATAACAGCTGTGTAGACCAAAGCCTTGTTTCCCTTCTCTTGAAGGAACAGTTTGCAGAGGATGTGTGCAGAAGTGCCTGGCGCTCTTATCTCACCTGTGTAAGAACGGGCAGGCTCAGGCCTGGGCTGAAACCTGGGAATTGGAACCTCTCCTGCCTCACACACATCGCTTGTGTGTTCCCATCTGGCACCTAGCCTCTGCAGGGGAGGGGAAAGTCCTCCTGCATGGTCAGGGGGTGAAGAAGTCTGTAGGTATATTCATGGAGGAGCTTGATTGTAACTTTTTTTTTTTAAACTTGCTGTAAGAACAAATGCAATGTCAAAAGAAAATGCAGTTTTAAAATGGAAATGCCTGGGCTGGGTGCCCACCTTGGCAGTTTAAACAATCTGCTTTGGATTTCAGGGTTGAATTTCCTGGGCAAGGCAAAAGATGTGGGGCAGGTAGGAAGAGGCTTTCTTTCCCACTAGCGTCGAGTGGATCAGGATGTAATGCCGAGCATATGGTGGAGCACGATGCAGATGTACTTGATGCAGCATGGCTGCATCACTCTGCTTGATGTTCAGTGGCAGATGTAGCTGAGACGTTGAGGGCTGCTTGAACTTTGCAAATTCAAGAGAAAGCTCTTGAGCATCAAAATTGGTTTTGAGAGACTGGCAGGCAGGACACCTTGTTTCTGAAAAAAGGAAGCTCTGATCACCAAGCCTTTTACCACTGTTCATGAGTGTGTTAATGGGCAATTCTGATTCATTGTAAGCTAATTTGCAAATTACATCAAGTTGGGTGAGAATTTGCCTGTAGTAGGATTTTATAGCCCCAAGGGCTGGCTGTTGTATGTTCATTATCTTTAATCCGAGGAAGAGCTTGAAAGGCTGGCCCTTTCCCTTTAGCTGATTTATTGATGTTAAGTACAACGTACCTCTCCAATTTACATTGTTGTACTGCAGTAACTGAAATGAAACAAAGTTTTGGATATCTTTATATTTATATGCTACACTTGTATAGGTTTTATAAAATTCTATAATCTTAATTTTTAAAAGATTCAAAAAAAAATCACTGCAACTGCTGTTAATCTGGAAAATTTATGTATGTGTTATGAAAACACACAGATCACTTTAGAGGGTATGAACAGGAAAATCTCTAGTAAGCAGTGGGGAGAAAAAAAAAGATTTTGCAAAATAAAAGCCATCTGAAGTTTAGTCTTGACAGAAATGCTCCAGGGTCAGAGCAATCTAGCTCCTAGCTAGACCATTCCCCAGAAAATACCTTTCATTCTCACACGCTTACTACTGTTTGACATAAAACAATAGAAACATTTTGCATTCATGAGGAGCTCAAGTGATCTCTTGAAAGGAAACATTTACTTTTTAGACATAAAGTATCCTGAATTCTTCAGCTTTTTCTCCATGATAAAATGATGGTGTGCTTTCAGCTTGTACGAGTTCGTCCCTCACAGCTGGGTTCTGGTTAGCACACATCCTGACTCCCAGATAGAGGGCTGGTGGGCTGGCCCGGGTGAGGAATGGGCACAGCAGGGGTTGCTCTTGTTCTCTGGTCTTTAGCAGGTTTTTAGGTGTGACTGGGGCTACAGCGCGTGTTTGCTGGTGTTGCTGGTCAGGTTGAGTGGGGAGTCTTGCAATCTTGGCCTACCTTTCTTCCTTAAATGTGAGGTTCTTGGTGGATGTGGTCACTGATGGATTTGCAGCTTTTGATAAGATCCATAGATCTAGGGATCTGCTAATTGCAGGCTCCAAATTGGGCTTTTCTTTCAGCTGGGATGATAAGAGCAGCTCTACAATGGGATTGCTGTTACTCGTAGGTGTCACCCTTTGTATTCCACATGGTCCAGGTGCCACCAGAGTCACTTGTCCCAAGCAGCTGCCAGCTGTCATCAGCTGCACAGCTAGAACAGCTGGGGCTGCCCTGGTGTGGAAGGATGACTGACAAGACCAGGGGAACTTCTCTGTGTAGAGCCTCACTTAGGATGTTGGGTTTTCTTGGCATATATTAAAGTACAATGTATTTATCTCCTCTGGTTATGGAGGACTTTGATACCCCTCTGTCACATTCAGCTGAAATCGTCCAGGAGGTTCAGCAGTTGTGCAAAAAAGAAAGGAAATGTGTGTGCATGCAGAAGTCTCATTTCTTCAGAGAAACTCTCCCTCTCATCCAAACGACCTTATTTAATAGAGAAGTTTTCTTTAAGTGAGCCCAATTGTTTTGGCTGGCTGCTTTGGCTATAATCTTTGAAATGATTGACTATGTTAAATCATGATAATTAGCTCTGACCATTAACCTCCCACAGAGCTGATTGCAGGGATGGGAGTGATGAGGAAGTTTTTTATTTTTCTGAGTGCTATTGTTTCAAGTCTGTTTGCAGAGTAAACACAATGAGTGTGTCAGTTGATTATGCTGCAGACCATCTCTGAAGGCAGAGGAGACAGATACTTCATTTTCAAATGTGAAAACCTGAGTTTTAGAAAACACATGCTCTGAAGAGATGTTGGGAAGGCTCTAGGTCTATGCACCTGTGCCTTTCCAACCATCCCAACTGTTTACTTACTGAGTTGCTGTTTCTAGAGCGTTTATCCCCTTTGCTTTGGCTTCTCTCCAACACAATCAGATATGCACCTCTGAGAGACTGCACTCTGGTCATTGCTTTAGGATCATCTTGGCTAAGTTAGAGCAGCAGAGATCCACTCCTCCCCTCCAGCATTTTTACAGACAAGCACACACCAAGTCTTAGAAGGGGTGTTTTTAAAGGGATCTTGCTGTCTGACGTCTGACTGTAGTGCTCATAAGTCAGTTGTGACTGTCACACAGCTGTGAGTGCTCCGAGTAACAAAAGGCAGTTATTGATTTTCAGGGAAGGTTGCTGCAGGAAGAAGGGCGAGCGGGATTTTCTGCGTTGCAATGGGCAGCCGCCCATGCGGTGAAGCAGCCCAGATTTAGCTGAAGGGGAGCTTTGTTAAGGAAAGGAGAATCCTTGCTTGGAATAATTGCCTCTGAGCCAGGGAGAATTGACTACTCCAGAGTGGAAACAGGCCCTCAGCTACCTCTGGCACAAACAGCAGGACTGTTGCAAATCTGATTTGAGTTGCTAACAATAAGGTATTGAAAAGGCAAGCAGACCTAGCAGTTCTCTCTGTATTTCCTTAGGCTCCTAATTTATGCTCAGCTTCACTTGCTGAAGCAAACCTGTAACAACACAAATGTATACGTGGAAACAAGAGGGACAAAAATCTTCAGCAGGAAGGTCCTCAAAAAAAAAAAAAGAGGAAGTTTCAAAAAATCTAGTTATTTTATATGAAAGAAAAATAGAACTGATATTGTAGCTGGCTGTATTTTCTGATATGAAGTGGTGAAATGCTCTCTTCCTCTACAGAGCTCATAAAATTGTGCTCTGTGTACCAGATACATTATTTTGTTTTTCATTAAATAAAGAAACTTGTAAACAGTGCTCTGTACCATAGAGATTATAATCTCCACCATCTCCCTCCTCTTCCTTAAACACTGAAACACGCACTTTGCAGGTTGGACTTGCACCACAGCAGCGTTCTGGCGATGCCCCAGCCTTCTGCTGGTCATTGTGGCTTGGGGGCCAGGCAAGGCATGCTCCTGGCATCTGAGAGCATTTACAGCGTGGGTTCAGTTGTGCTTTTATAAAATCCTATTTCTGAAAAACAAAGTCTTGTTTGCACAGTTTAAATGCCACTCTCTATGCAACAGCAGCAGTTGGTGGGGTTAGATCTGTGGAGCTGGCCCTGGTGCAGGTAGGGCAGAGCAGAAAGAAGAGACTGACTACTGAACTGGCTTTTATGTGGAAGATAGCAAAAAGCGTTTTATGAAGGCCACCAGGAATAACTACTAGTTTTACCTGTTAAGTCGGTATATTTAGTTATTCTGCCATCTTTGCAACTTTCAAATTTGTAAGGTGTAATGTGTTAAAAGTTTTGTTGTGATCCTTGTAACTTGAGCCACAATTCTTGACAGTGCTCTTGTAACACCCATGAAGCAGCACACCCCTCACTCCACTATTTCCTGTGCCTAATCTGTTTGTCTATCTTATGTAATGGGCCTGCAACTTTTTCTTTTTTTTACTTAGTTCTTTTATCAATAAGTTTATTGAACCGTTTGCAAAAGCAGGTGCTATTATCTTCATTTATGTTTCCATTATACTGGAAATTTCAGCCATAGCTGTGGTGCAGCAGCTTCTCATGCAGTAAACACGGGCACTGGTCAGTTTGTACCACTTTCAGGCTGGAGGAAACTGCTTTGCTGCCAATGCCAGTCACTAATGGTCTTGCGTGTGTTACCATGGGTCCATAACTAGATGCGGTGAGTGATAAAGTGTGAATTGAGACCAAATATGTTGCCTTCTGTTCCGTCCACTGGACCTATTGCTCATGTCCTGTTACAGAAAACTTGTCTGAAATTACTGATAAGTTGCATTCTAAAAGCAGAGAATAGCTTAATTTTAAGGTGTACCCACTTAATAAATACTGAACTATACTCTGTTTAGGTGAATCCTAGATTAGTATTAGATGCTTTTCCTTGTTTTTCATTCATGTCTTCTTATGTCAGTTGAATATTGGAATTTTTTTTTTTTGTAATCAAGTGTACATCTAGCAAAAATACTGGGGCAAAATGTTCTTACGTTGTTGCTTCATTTTTTTTTTCCAAATAGTTTTAAAATATTTCGGTAGGTCTATCTGTATATTAGTAAAAATACCTTTGAATTATTATCACAAGATCTGCACGCATTTAATTTTAAGTACTGAAGATACCTAATACTGATAAATATTTGTCACCAAATGTAATAGAGATGCTTGCTTGATGTAATCATATAACTTTAATTGAACTATTTGATGTTCTTTATCATGCCTTGTGAATGAAGTAATCCCTCCTGGATCACGATTTTATTCTTCCTGTCTATGCAGTAACAAGCGACTTGTGGCCTTAGTGCCAAATGACACTTCATTCAACACCAGACGAGCCTACACCAGTGAAGATGAAGCCTGGAAGTCGTATTTGGAGAATCCCCTAACAGCAGCTACCAAGGCTATGATGAGCATAAATGGTGATGAGGACAGTGCTGCTGCTCTTGGCCTATTGTATGACTATTATAAAGTAGGTAATTCTGTCATTATCCCTCCCTGCTGCACTAGCAGGGACCACTCTAAGAGGCACCAAAAGAGCCAGTTTTCAAACACAGAAGTCACTGCATCTTGTATTCTAATGTTTCCATCAAGCACCCGTTCCGTTATAGGAAGCCTGAGACAGTTTTGATGTATTTAATTCTGGAGAGAAAAAACCAGTATCAGAATTCCCATATTAAATTTTCTACCACGTTTTCTTTTTGAGCATAGTGTTCTTCTTCCTTTGCAAGAACATTGGAGGATACTTGAAATATTCTTTAAAAAGTGTAAAAGGGGAGGCCTTGTCTCTGCTTTTCTGGTTCATTCCACACATGTTTTAGTTTGCTCTTTAACTGGAGTATCTCTCATCTGACAATTTCCCATGTTATTTTTGTTTGTATAATGATTGCAGTAGGCTGTATACAAACATACAGTGAGATCCAGCCCTTGCACTGGAAGTTTGCAGGAGAGAGATGGAGCTGGACACAGAGCCAGAGATCTAAGTCAATTTACAGGAAAAGCACTGACACAGTTTCAGTTTGTCATGTTCTAAACCCAGGACTTTACATACTATTTTGGTAATTTTTTTTTTTTTTTTAACGTATGTATTTAATAGTGTTTAAGTAAAGCTGTGTTTGAGATTTTTTTGCTGAAATCAGAGGAGAGTCCTGCAGGGTGCATCTCTGTGTAATGTAAAAATGTCACTCTGAAACCCATGCTGACCTCTTGGTACTCAGCAAACAGAATCAGTGTTGCCTCCCAAGCACTAGAGTATGAAATAGTTACAGTGAAATGAACAATCTCCATACCCCTGAAGTCAGCTGTGGCTGCCTTGGACAGATGATCTCCTGTGAAAGCCAGCACGACAATGCCCAGTCCCCTTGTAATTCATGAAGAAGTAACAGAAATGGGAATTAAAACCCTTAGCTTTTAGTGTTTTAGTATAAATGCTTTTAATGAAGGGACTCCTCTTTTTAATCTCTGTGTCATTAATTGAGTGTTCAGGAGAAGGGGTTGTAGGGAAGATGCCATATGCCAACCTTATGGTTAAATATTATTTGAATTGCTTTGCTGATTATATTTCAAGATATATTCCTTGCTTTTGTGTGTTATTGTCAGTAGAGAAAACTTTTCCCAGTGAGAAAGAAAAAAGGTCCTTTTCTCTGCTTGACATAGTTACCACAGTGCCAGAGTCTGTGAAATTAATATGGATTCATAAAACTCAGATGTGTATGAGCATCTGGAGTATTGGCTTCTGTCTTAGTAGTACCTTTGTATGTAGCAATTCATTAATGCGATGGTTTTTTGTAATAAAACCAGAAAATAGCCCTTTTCCTTCTCAAAACCATGTTCTAAAAGACATGTCTGTTCCTTGTTCCAGGCAGTTGCAAAAGACTTGGGGTTCAGATGGAAGAAGGTGGGATTAACATCTCAAAGCCATTTCCAGCATTTGATCATAACTATTTTTGTCTTAAATAGGGAAGAAATGATAACTCTTGTTTAAGTTCCGAAACAGGAACTTAAAACTTAACCTCTGCGCTGTTATGTGGAAGTGTAGAGGACTTCCAGTGCACTAGACTCTTGAATTGTCCTTATTTATTATCTGACTCACTTGTTCTGACATGCTGGATAATATTTTTGAAGGACTTTTTCTCAGTAGGAATTATTTGAATGTAACGGTTTGATTTTTAAACTTTTTTTTTGGTAGTGATATTTACCTAAACATAGACCCTCATTCAGAGATAAATATATAATCTTAAAAAGGGAATCAACATATGTAAACTGTGGCTTTTATCCCAGTTCAAAAATATATGAAGGAGGTTTTTTAAGCAGCAGGATGCATAATAGGGAAAGGGGATGTCTAAAAGAAAGACTGGCTAGAACTCTGTGACTCTGCTGCTGTCTTGCAGATATAGTTGATGTTATCATTGGCTACTGTAGTGCATTGGAATACCGTTTTTCCTCTAAAGTCAGATATTTTTCTGATATTTCCTTAAAATATTTAAAGGCAAAAAAGCATCACTTTAGCCCATTCTTAGGTCTATTCTTGCTCTTTAATCCTGAGTTAATTGCTGTGATGGAGTGGATGTGTCTTCTTGTGCAAAAAAAAAGATAGAAGTTTTAGCTCCCAAATTGCTGGTTCAGCAAGAAAAGAAAAATGGCAGCAACTGTGCCCTTGGTGATTTCGTATCTGTGCTGGTGTCAGGACACCAGTATGTGGTAATACAAATCTTTTAAGTCGCTTGGTGTCAATTCTGAGTCTGTCAAGGGGCCGTATTTGACTGGGTTTTTACCTCTCATAGCTGTTGATACAACCAGCAAAGCAGAAATCAGTGTTTCTGATGACATTCCATCATGCCCTGACCTGTCCCCATACTAGGAAAGGGAAAGATCTACATCCTTTCCCTAGGTTGGAGTCCTACACTCTCCAGGCTGCTCTCTAGCAGGAGGACTTACCTGGCACTTATGGTTTAATTGAAAAGCCTTTTCTGTCTGAGCTAAAATGGTCTCAGTGCAGACCTCATCAAAGCATCGTATCTTCCTTCTCATCTTGTTTTATTCAGTGAAAAGTGTGTGTGTGTGTTTTTGGAAAAATATGAGCTTTGATTTTGAGATAGCTTGGCCTAGCTTGATATTCAAAAAATAGGACATAAAGAAGAGCGCTTTGCTCCTGACTGGTGTGCCCAAGAACTAGAAAAGAAAATTCCTATGTTTTTTCTCTTTGGAAATTTTCTTTCTGTTCACAATCAGTATTCCAAAGAAAAACAGCTCCTGGCATCTGTGAGCTAGACAACACTGATAGACTTATATTTTTCTAGTTGTTGCAGTAGAGCAGTCTGAAGCTGCAAATGCCTGACAGTTGCATTTACCTGACCCCATGCCTGGTGTTGTTCTCAGGTTCCCAGAGATAAAAGGCTGTTGTCTGTTAACAAAGTGAGTGATAATCAAGAAGACCAAGATAAAAGGTACAGTATTATTCAAAATCATACACCCACCTACTAAAAGTGTTGATCAGTTGTGAACTGAAGGAACTGTGAGAGCCTGAGGGGTTTATGGTTTTCTTTCAAAAGTTAAAAGAATGAAGCCTATTTTGGGAAGCACATTTTACATTTTAGTTTTAATTGATTAGAAAAAGTGGATAGTATTCTCAAACATGCAGTTTGGAAAGTAGCAGAGAGTTTCACTATTTGTTTGTGTTTGGTGGTGGTTTTTTGCTGCTGCTGAGATTAGTAAAATCAGATTATCTTGACAGTTGGCTATTTGCTGTTTTTCGTTGTTTTCTTGTTGGAGGGCAAAAAGTGAATAGTTTGGCCTCAGTAACCTCATTTATAGAGTCTTATTTAACATAACTTAGGATCTGCCCAGCAAATAAAGTAACTCTCTTAAAGTCATTTGCTTAGAATGTTTTTCTCACTCCTCTCAGATTTCAGCTTTTCTCAGTAGGCTAAAAATGACTTGAGTCAAAGGAAGCTGCCTCCTACCTCTAAGACCTGCAGAAAAGAAAGAGTGTGTATTTTTGTAGAAAGAATGAAGTTTTACATACTGGAAGGTACCTCCATATAAAATTTTGATAGCAATGAGCTATGCAAGGTTTATTTCAATGTAGCTGATTTGTGACAGCCTTAGATGGTGTCCACTAGCTGTTCATAAGGTGTGTGTTTCAATAGGTAGTAGTATAAATTTACTGTTTCAAAATAGGCTATGAAATGTTTTTTGAGGGATACTTTTTCTTTTAACACCAGAGAAATTCCTACATTTAGTGTGGTTGATAAAACTGGCCTTCAGTGGAAAGCCAGGAGAGAGGAACTGTAGTGTCAGAGCATTTCTCCTGGGTTGAAAACAAAGCAATGTTATACCTACTAAAAGTTTGACGAGTTAACGATTTTATGTCAGTGTAACTACTATCAGCAATCAGATTACTTTCAACAGCAACTGTGGGTAGATGTGGGAATGCTGCTGAGGTTACCTTGCAGCCACTATAGTTACTGATCTACTCTGCTACAATGGAATTCCTGGACTTGCTCTTTTAGAAGAGCATTGGTACCAGAGTTAAGCAAACAGTAGTGGCCTGTCGACAGCCGGAAAGAGCATGCCATCAGCGTATGAGTTTTGCTGTTGCTATTCTGCCTATTTCATGTGCAAAATATCTACTGTGAGTAACCCGTGCCCTGCCTTACTCTTTATTCTTATTTTTTGTCTAAACTCTGTTGCACTGCTGGATTGATTTTTGCATCCAAATTATAAGCTAAGGCAAGAGCAACACTGGATACCCAGATTTTATTGTAACAAGTCAAATCAAATGTATTATCTTTCCCCATTTGTTAAAGAGCTCTGGACCTCTCTGCTTGCCTCAATTTCTTTTGCCTAGTATTTGTTAATGTATTAGCTCTTATGGCAGTGGCTTATCAGAATTGAAAAATCTTCTTCCCTGACATCTAAGAGCATTAAGCTATTTAAGGAGGAGATTTCCTCTGTCAGGACAGTTCATAACATTTTTTGGTTTTGTCTCACAGAAGTTGTCTTAATACCACGGAAGCTCAGAATAACTTAAGTGGGGGAGAGAACCGTGTGCAAGTCCTGAAGACAGTGCCAGTTAACCTTTCCTTGAACCAAGATCCTTTGGAGTCATCCAAAAGGGAATACAACACAAATGTGTCTGGGAGCTCAACGCCCATCACAGGGACTGCAGTGACTGTGGTTAAAGCAGAGGAATTCACCCCTGTTTTTATGACCCCACAAACACACTATGCAAGAGGAGAAAATGAGGAGCACCGAGGCGTTATCTTTGAACCATACGAAGTGTCCAACATTGCTCCCCACACAAATTATCTTAAAGATGATCAGCGCAGTACTCCTGACAGTACCTACAGTGACACCTTCAAAGATGGAGGAACAGAAGTAAGTTTTTCACCTTAAATTAGCATCTAAGAACTCAATAAAAAGCTGTAAACAAGATAAGGATATTTGAGCTTGTAAACAAGATAAGGAGATTTGAACTGTCCACAAGAGCCATTAGAAGCACAGTGATGCTTGTTTCAACAAATTAATTTCTACTCTGTGCTGTGTTCCGATCAGTCTGTGCTCTGATTATAGGGGACCATCATAAGGCATTTCAGAAGACAATTTTAAAGATGTTAATTGAAAACTCTGAGAATAATAATTTTTTTTTTTTTTATCTTTGGGGCTATTGTGTCAAGTAGAAGATAGTTGTTATTCTGAAAGAAGATTTATTTACCATGAACAAGATCTGCCTTCAGACCTATTCATAACAGTAAGAAATAGCTGCTTTGTAACAGGGAAATTCTAGATGTTCTTTTGAAAATGCAAATGAGTAGCAACAGCCTCTGCTGCTGGATAAACCCAAGTAATTTATTTAGAAGCTGTTTGTTGCGCTAAGCTCTATACTGCAACACAAGCAAGTGAGAAAAAGTAGCAGAATTAGACTAATAGATGGGAACAGAGAATTCAACAGGCAAGGAACAACTGCATATATATGTGCAGGAATGAGGAGAAAAAAGCCAAGGAGAGCTCCCGCTAATTATTTTACAGTTACGCTGAGTCAAAGTAATTTTACAGTCAGCTTTAGTATGGTGGGTACCCTCTGGCTGCTTTTTCCTGCTGCAGAATAATGCAAACAAGCTGGAATTGTAGAAAGGTAAAGACTATTTAAAGCTGACAGTACCTCTGCAAATAATTAGAGATATTAGATGGTAAAACTCCTCTAGGGTTTTTCTCCTCCCAACTCTACAAAACTGTAAATGTAACAAAAGTACAAGGCAAGCTGCATCAAGGCTGAGCCACCCTGACTGGGTATATGAGAAATTTACTGTGTGTTTGTGTACGTGTATTATAAAAAAGTACATTGTCTCCATGAGCGAGATAGATCCAGGATGTCTGGAGGTGAAATCTGTTTTCAGATATAGAACATGTGTAGGTCAACTAAATGAATAAATAATGAAGAAATCTAGCTTCCCATTGTAAAATCAGTAGGGTCAAACCTTGGATTAAAGACACTGCTCTGCATTATCAAATCATATTATTTTGGCTATTTTTAATTGTTACTGGTAAATGGCTCTTCTGATACCATACCCATGGCTTTCCCTAGGGTGCTGTAGCAGAGTGATTCCATTACATTTATTTGTTCTGGGACATGCTGCTGAGAGGTTCCCAAACAGTCCATCTGCCCTGTGCAGAGAGCTGTCAAACATGCAAACTTGTTAAATTTGGACATAAAAAGGAACTTTACATCGTATGTTGCCTTTGCATTCCAAATTTTGTGTTACAGTAATTTTGTTACTATGGTAATATATTGTTACATGTTTTTAAAATTATTGGTTAATAACAGGGTGCAGTACTTCTCATCTAGGATTTCTGTGCAGTCTGTGGAGAAAGAATCAGTTCAAATCCTCTTGGCAAAAGTGGATGGAGTGGTTTTCTAAGTGCACTCACTCCTCTCCATCTTCACCTCCCCTATTAACTCTACAAGGGACACCGAACAGTTAACTTCAGTTAACTTTAGGTCCCCAGCCATAGTTGTTAGGTGAGGTGTGTGCCGCTGTTGGTGGCCTTCTAACCCCAACTGTTCATATGCATGTGGCATGGGAGCAGGAGGAGCTTTGCCACCTCACTCAGCCTCACTCAGCCCTGAGCTTTGCTGCAGCCTCACTCAGCACTGAGCCTGTCCCTTTGTTTTTTCTCAACTGCCCAAACGCCAGGATGTGCTTTGCCCGGCCTGCTCTGACTGCTTCTCCTGCCACTGTTGTGTAGGCACAGCTGGATGAAGCAGGTGTGGGGAGACCATAAGGTAAAATGTCAAAACATACCAAAAGAAACGTCGGCTAAGTTAGTGTTTAGAAGTAGGAATGCAGTTGTTCTTGCTAGTTTTCATAAGTGTGTGCAAAGTATTTCCTAAGTACTGGTGAGAATGACTGGGTTTGGATTTGCGCTAATACTTAGTCAATTTTTAAATACATTATAAATACATATTTATGAAAGGTTTCAAAACATTTATGGAGTGACTTAGTTGTGTTATACTGAAGGAGTGCTGAGTTTTTATAGATTGCTGTGGTAGTGAGCACTTTGGTCAACTGCTGTGTTCTTTGGATATAATTTTAACAATTATATAAATATACTGTTCTTATCTCTTTTATTTTCTTGTTTAGCTGTGCTTAGTTCATTAGTTCTTTATAGTATAAACAAATTCTTTGAGGCTAGGTAAGTAAATTGGGTGTTTTTTACAATGTCAACCTCTAACCTTCATATCAAATGTGACTAGCATATTAATATTCACTCCAGTTTTTAGGTATTATGAATTTTAAATGGTTGATGGTTTCTTCTGAGTTGTCTTTAAACAAAAATAGTTTTACTTTTGTTGGTATTTGCATTTCAATTTTATCAAATAGTATTTAATCGGTCTTATTTTTCAGAAGTATCGGAGTGTGTCAGTGGGGGCTGAAGAATATATTTATGAACAAACAAGGTATGGCATAAGCTTTGCAATGTGTTGACTGCCATCAGGCGGGAATGTATTGAGGAGTAGCTTTTCTTCACCCTGGGGACTTGTAGGGCTGCCTTGATGCTGCCAAGCATCAGTCTCCCCTTATTCTCTTGCTCATGTTAGCTCTTGGATCTGGCCAGTTTATACCTTCATGAATTGCCTTCTCTCAGCATTGCTTTAAATTAGTAACTCCTCTGAAGCCCCCCCCACCCAAGATATGCAAGATGAAAACTGTTGAGAGGTTCCCCAGGCAAAAGGGCATAGCTTTGACAGCCAGGTCATGAAAAATCTTTTCAGGATGGCAGAATGCACAAGTCAAATGTCTGGAACAGTTGAAAAGCTTCAAGAGAAAGCTTCAAAAATTGAAGTTTGAAAAGAATAGTGTTCTGCCTAAGCACAGAAGAATGTGTATGTAGCATGGGCAAACACTGCAGAGTCCCTTTATCTAGTAAAGACTGTAATCACTAAAGTTTTTAAGCTGATGCTTCATTTCATGCTTGTGAATGGTTCTGTTTATATGTGAGAGATTACTTTCACTTCAGAAACAGGAACATGCCTATGTAGATTTTGTGGATTAGGCATATGACTGCAACTGTGGTGAAGATTCCTTACAGCTTGATACTTTTTTCTGAAGAATGTTAAAACAATCATTAACTGCAGTGAGCTCAAAATTGAGTCACTATATAGGCAGAAAATTTGAAACAGATATTTAGCAAAGGCTTCTCACTTACTACACTGAACATTTGTAAAATTGAATCCTGAAGCATTGATATTGTTAACAATTCTCACACATTTAAGTCTTTCATGCTACGGCTTTCATGTGAAGAATGAAACCTCTGAATGTACATTAAAAAACTCCCAAGAAAGATGTATTTAGTTTACCTGGAAGTGGAAGGCTGAGAAATGAGAATTTCAGATTGAAAAAAGAAGTGGTGAATATGAAAGTAATTGGAAGCCTGCTAGAAGATCCCTTAGTGACTACACAGGGGTTTAGTTGAGACTCATGGTGAGGTTCAGAGTAGTATTATAATAATTAGAGCGACTGCAGTAAGTTTTAAGAGTGAGAGTAATCCTCCTGCTATAGGGCATGCTTTGATTGCCTTTATAGATTGCTGTGGTAGTGAACACTGCTCAATCGATTGCTGTGTTCTTTGGATACAATTTTAACAATTATGTAAATATACTGTTCTCATCGCTTTCATTTTCTTGTTTAGTTGTGCTTTGTTAGTTCTTTATAGCATAAACAAATTCTTCGAGGTAAGTAAATTGTGTGTTTTTTACAATGTCTACTCCTAACCTTCGTATCAAATGTGACTAGCATATTAGTATTCGCTCCAGTTTTTAGGTATTTTGAGTTTTAAGTTTTAAATGGTTGATGGTTTTTGCAACTGGAAACAAGAAGAACTCTCAAATGGTACTACACAGAGGCTCCAAAACTGGCCAAATGCAATGTGTCTAGGACTGAACCATACAGAATCCCAGGGAATGGAAGACCAGCCTGTGGCAGACTGTAGACAGTTCTGTTAAGGCATTGTGTGTGTCCGACTTTGATTGCTCTAAGCCCTTCTCAGCACACATCCTCATTAGTTCTTCTGTCTGGTGTGAGGTTTTGAGGTACATCTCCCAGGGCACTCAGTGTGCTTTGATGTGTGCCATGAAGTGGTCTTGAGCATGCAACCTGCAATCCCTTTGGGTGATGGTAAATCAAGGCTGTGCCCCTACCTCTAATGGGTGGTCCATCCGTAGGACAAATGGTGCAGCAGGACGGATGCTGTTTCTGCAGCACTGCTGCTGTAGCTCTTCCAGTCCACTCAGACAGGTGCACGCTTGCCATGTCGGCAGTGCCTCTGTTCCCCTTGCACGCAGGACAGGGGGGCTGTGCCAGCACACGCCACCGCGGAGGGGACGGCGGTGCCTTTGTGCTGCCTTCCCGCTGTGTGCACGAGCCTTCATGGTGGCAGCAGCTGCATTGTGTGGAAGCGCCAGTGCTGCCGTCGGTGGGTTGGGTAGGTATAGATGAGTGTTTGCTTATTACCTTAGTTTTGCTTTGATTTGTAACTTTTAAGCAACTAGAGAAATGACTGGATTTCAGTTTATAAGCTAAGAAACACTTAAAAGTTGTCTTTGAATGATTGCTACTAAACTGAATAATTGATACTAAGCTGTCTGAAGCTCCTTCTGGATGGAAAGACTGGATCTGTTTGTTTTTTTCTACCTTCTCTTCAAGTGGGGATTTAAATGTAATTATTAGTTATATATTTTGTTGTGGGTTTTTTCCATTGATAGTTAAAATATGTTTTGTTTTCCCTTTATTTCTATAGTGCTATGGCAGTACTATGATGATCCAGAGTATTTGAAAAAAGATTTTTTTTTTTTGCAAGGTCAACATTATTTTCATTTACGAGAATGTGAGGAGCTGCAGGCATTGTTTTTATTGGATGATTGTTCAAACCCATTATTGGAGGTGGTGGCTTCAGAAGCTCAATGAGAATTGTTTCCAGCTAACAGTTCACTAGTTAATGGAGCCTTAACTTTTCATGGTTTGAGAAGTGCTTTGAAGTTGGAAAGTTCTTCTGTGAATGAGGGTGTTTTTAAGATCTAAAATTTCAATACAAGTGCAGACTGTTTTTCCCTGATATTTTTCTAAAGTGAGGTTACTTGATTGAAGATGAAGCTAAATGTAGGCACTTCATTTAGTCTGACTAATTTTGAAAAGAAAGCTTATAAAAACCTTGATTTTCATGTTGTCTTTAGGCAAATTAACTTACTGTCCCTTCTCTTTGTATTCCTTCTTTGAGCTGTGCTGAAAGTAGCAGTTGGACGTTCCATTCTCTGTGGCCGTCTTTTGCAACATGTTTTATTCTGGTTGGGTTTTTTTTAAACTATTTATTTATCCTTCTGCAACACTTCTAAGTTTAAATGTCTGTGGAGTTGATGATTTCCTGCAAATCATCCTGAATCCCCTCCTTGTAATTGACACTCTCATTATGGGGTACACAGTCTTATACATAATGGTTCCTTTCAGAGAAAGTACAGATCTAGCCTTTGATCCAAGAAACTTACAGTCCAGATAGTTTTACACTTGATTGTGGGATCTGATGAAGTTGAAAAAAGTAAATTGCAATTTTAAATTGCCATGTGAAATTTTCCTGGAATTTTGTTATTAGCTTCTTATGCCTTATACAATGCAATAATTACATAATAAAAAAGGAGAAAGCAATATTAATTTTGTGGGTGTTTCTCTCTTTGTCTTTTCAGCAGCACTTTTCAGTATACGCTAGAAGCTACCAAGTCTCTGCGTCAAAAGCAAGGGGAAGGACCCATGACCTACTTGAACAAAGGACAGTTCTACGCCATCACCCTGAGTGAGACGGGTGACAACAAATGTTTCCGGCATCCCATCAGCAAAGTCAGGGTATAGTCCCATTTCTTTCCTAGGTGGGAATGGAGCTCTGCAGATAGATGCAGTTGTGGTTGATTGGCTTCTAATGTTTTTCTGTCTTGGGGGAAGAACAGAGCAAGCTTATTCTCATGCTCAATGTAAAGGTGGGAGAGCACTATATGGATGGATGACCAAAAAAAATGTTTTGCTGTCCAGTTTTTTCAGAGTGTGACCTTATGAGTTAGTGATATACATATCTGCCTCAGTTTATGGTTTGGCAGAATGGTGATTACACAGATATTACACGTGATACTGGTGAACTTACTGCCATGATTAAAGCAAAGAAGTCCAAGATCTGCCACATCTATGTGTAGTCCATCTTCACTCACTGGTGCACTTCATCAGCTAGTTTCCAGTGCATTTCAGAGCAAACATGAAGAGTTAAATCCATCGTTTGTGACATAAATTTTAAATAATTTTCATTGTATAAGTGTGAGCTTTCAGTTGATATTCAGCCAGAGGTGTAACAACATGAATGATTTTCATCTTAGATTCTATGGGTAGAACTGTAGTTTGTGTATTCAGCAACATCTACCTGGTGAATGGGCCTCCTGATTTCCTTGATAATGTTTTTGAGTTAACAAATCCTAACCCAGTAACCTTGGAACGAATAATGAGCCCTGTAAATTTTACCCTGAAGCTGGCAGGGTTGCATATGTATGAGGCTGCAAAAGTGTTTCCATCCAAATACATGAAGTACTCTAAAAATGTTATGACTTTAGTCGAAGGAACCAATGAAAGTCAGTGTGAGCACTGAAGCAGACAATAACCTGTATGTTTCTATCATACATGACTCTTCCTAAACAGAGGCAATGATTTGGAAACCTGAATTAGCAGTTAATTTTTAGCCTGGTTTCCTGAGGACATGAGGCTGTTGGCTAAATCTGATGCAAGACTTCTCTGTTGCTGCACAGTCTCTTTCCCTGCCACCTGTTCCTTCCCATTTTGTGATTCCAGCTCTAGCACTTGTAGAGGAACAGGAGTTTCAGGAACAGTCCTGAAACAGGAGTCAGCAGCTCACTGGTCTGACTGAAAAGCAGTCCTCATATACCTGGTTCAGTGCACTGCCACATGAGTGTTGAAGCTGTGGCAGCAGAAGGGTGGAAGTTATAAAGGAGAGGTGAGACCACATCCTTCTGGAGGATGTAGCTGACAGAAGATTGTGAAACCATGTGCAACTTTCACAATCATGTTCTGTTTGCCAGGGTTCTACTCAAGTGACTGTTGAATTTAATGCCAATTCCATCCAAAGCTAACAGAGGGGCAAGATGTTCTGAAGGTTTTAAACCTCTACAAGTTCCCTCCAAGTGTTTCATAAAAACATTAGTACTGTCCTTGGTGGAAAAGCTAGTCTGCATGGCCAATTCTGGTTAGTGCATCAGCTGGCCAGCCACACACACCTGATGCCCACCCAGTATGTACAGGCATAACTCAGGACTCCTCCATGGTGTGTACTGCCTTGTGCCCTTGGAGAGGCTAGATAGACATGGAAGATGTGGTGGTGGTTTTCAGCTTTTATAGGTGGAATGCAGAAGGTCACAGAGTATGTGAAGGGTTATGGTGGTGGCTGTGTGGAGGGGCACATATGATGAATCAATTGTGATCCAGCTCCTCAGCTTATGAAGTAGCTTGATAGTGGTTTTTTTGTGCTTAGTGTCTCAGGGTTAAAGTAAAACAGAATATTTAAAAGTGAAGTTTTTGTTCTCTGTGATTTATTTTCACTTAATTTTAACTGGTATGATCATTCTTTCATTGTTTTGTGTTGTTTTGCTTGCTTACAGCAGGGCTTTTTCAAAAAGCCTATATTGCTTGTGTAAAATTTTGCATGAAAATTCAATGTTTCCTTTGAATCACAATTTAACAAAGGGAGTTCAGAATGTTAATTGAAAACCTCAGCAAAATTCAGTAAATAGTTACACCGAATTTGCCATTAAAAAAATATGTGCAAGAGTCTTGCTCCCAAAAAAGAGTATTTGGACTGTGTATGCTAAATTGAAAATGTCTTGCCTTTAGCCAGTGAAGATGACTTTTTAAAACTAAGAATATGATTAAGTTTTATTTGGATTATCAAGAACATAATCCTGGGCTTTGCTTTATTTTACAACTACATTTCTTCTGCCCTGAGTCCTTAAATACATTGTAATATTAGACTGATGAAAACCCAATCTTCTGTGACTAAAGTACTGGGAGAGGGTGATGACTGGATCAGAATTAGAGGCATATGGAGATTTTAATTTTTGTGTTCCTGACTATTATTTTAACTAATGCAACTCTGGTGTTGTTTTTCATAGAGTGTGGTCATGGTTGTTTTCAGTGAGGATAAAAACAGAGATGAACAGCTGAAATATTGGAAGTACTGGCATTCCCGGCAGCATACAGCTAAACAGAGAGTCCTTGACATTGGTGAGTATAAGATCTCCAGATGTTTCAGAGAAAATTTCAGATATGGAAAGCTCTGGTGCCTTGTGCAGGAATATGGTGGAATATATTGGCAATGGCTTCATGGCTTGTACCACAGTTTTTAGCAATGGCTCATTCCTGCTAGGAGTATGGGGTCTATGGAGCTGGATAGGGACCATGCAGAAGGAATGGTTCTCAGTAGTTACACAGAAGAGCTGCCCCTTGCATGTGTATTTAGTGGTGTAACCACCTTCTGCACCTCCTCAGGCATAGCAGAATGTTTGTTCCCTTTATTTTTTCAAAGGCTGATCTAGTCTTTGATCCAGTAACAGTTATGTTAGCTAATGGATGTGGAATTGCAGCCCGAGAGTGCAGATGTCATCATTGTGGTGACTGCAAAGGAACATGCAGGACTCCTACATCCCTCGAGTTTGAGTCTTGTCATTGTCGGCATAGAGGGAGAAGCAAGCTCTGGTGTGCTAGCCGGAGAGACCTGTTTACTGTTCATCCCATCGAAAGTATTTACAAGCCCATTTCAGCCCCAGCTGTCCTATCCGCATGCTCAGGAGATTTTAGCAGAGGAAGAACACGTACTTGCTGCCAAGGAGCCTGAAGTTGGAGTCAGTGGCAGTCTAGACATCAAGCGCTTCTCCCCTCCCACGTGCCGTTTACACATGCAGCCATCTGCACGGATTCCAGTCAAAGGAGTCGGCAAGACCAAAGCAGACAAAGTCTATCTTGTTTTGACCGCCTGAGGGAACCAAACCATTGAATGGCAGGAATGAGAGGGGGCAGAGAGGGGGGTGAAATCAAAGCTGGGTTACTTGTAGAGAACATTTGGAGACTTCAGGGGCGATTGAACTGGGTGATCAGGGAATCAGTCGCCAAGTGGTCCTAATCACTGCAGTGCCTGTAGATTCTCAAATGCTGCAGTTTCCACTGAGGCCTGGTGTTATTTAAGGTCAAGTGTATTTTGTCCAAGCAGCTTTTCCAGAATACCCTCTCTGTCTCTTGTCTTGTCATTATGTTGTCTGAACTGTTTCATTAACTTCTTTCTTTCCCCCTTTCCCCCCTTTTTCTCTTCTTGCCCTTTGGGGTAGAAAGGCAGTAAAACTGCCACCCAAGACCAAATGACTTTTATCGTGACACATTAAAAGAACAAGTAGGCCACGTCACAGCTCCTTCTGAAGGCTGCGTGGTGTTTTGTGCTAGTCCCTACAAGCTTGTGGTGGTAATGCTCATACCTTCGAAAACTATGTACAGAGGAGCTCGCTCCACTGTAGTGCCAACACCCTCTGACTCCACTGCACGTGTGGTGTCCTGGCACATTTCAGTTGCCTTACCCCAACAAGTTAACTTATGATACGTATTCTGTAAAGCAGTGCTCTGCAAAATAAGTGCTGTGCATTTACTTGTGTTAAAGTGAATGTCTTTTAATTTTCCATTAGTTTGAGGTGAAATAGCTTTGCACTGACCTTTGAGGCACTCTGGCGCATATTCTTTATTTGGACTGCAAACATGAGCAAAGCACAGTGTAGTAAGACTTACTGATATAGCACTTCTTGTCAGATATAAGAGCTGTAAGAGTATGGTTCACCACAATTTTCAGAAAAAAAACCCTAGATGTTGCTTGATAGTGTTTTCTTGAGAACGACTGAAATATAGCCTTAGCTCTTACAAGTATGATATTTCTGACTTCATTTTCTTAGCCATAATGCAAGTGCCAAACTGGTTTATTAGGCCAGAATGGCTCCCAATTATTTTTCCCATACAAGTATCAAGCTGCATTTAGCAAAACCTTCTAGTTTTATCATCAAATTATCTAACTGAGCAACTTAATCCATATTTGAAGTTGGCCCTGCTTGAACCAGATAACCTCCAGGGGTCCCTTCCATGCAAAATTATATTGAATGGCTCTATGAAGTTTTCCCTTTATGTTAAAAATTCAGATCCCTGAAGGGGTGCTCTAAAGGAATACTGAGTGAATGTCCAGGCCCTGTGTAGTTAACAAAGAAAATTAAGTGTCTATAACTGCAATACCTGTTCCATTGATGTTACTCTTATTTTAATTTGATGTTTGTACCATGCTTAACATCTGTGAATCCTTTTTAGTTGTTTATGAATGCACTTTTAATCTAGAGCATGATGTGGTCCTTAGCAGGCAGAGGATCAGATTAATTTGGGATGCTCTAGTTCTGGGCTCCAGCTGTTCAGCTCTCGGATGGGCGGGGGCACTGTGCTTGTGCTGCTTTCCATAGTGGCAGAGATCTGTCTGTCTGCTTTCCTGCCTGCAGTTATATTCGGGAGATCAGAGGAAACAGTGGCGTGCTCCTTCACTCCAGACACACAGGGGTCACTGCTTTAATTTGTTGTGTGTATTGGCTGGTGCACCTCCTGGGAGGAAGGATGCTTGAATGGATTAGGTGCAGTGTCAGCTCTGAAGATGCATTAATATTAATAAGATAAGCATGTACTTACATGTATGCAAGTCCTTAGTGCTTGAGGAATAAACCTGGGGGTTTGACACTTATCTTCTTGCTTAATAAGGTATTTTCCAAAATTTAGGCTATGTACTCTAACGGATTTGTCTGAAGAAGGAGTAAGGTGCACGTTTACTTTTTTTAGCAGGAATAAGGGGGACAGGGGGAAAACAGCTCTTTTACACAGTGCTGTGACATTGGATCACTAGCTTTTTCTTTTAAAATAATGTCAAATAAAGAATACAATACTTAATTGCAGTGGATATTGATTATTTAGAGTAAGTACAATAATTTGACGTACTGGAACAGGTTCAAATAAGAAGAGTGGGTGTGGAAGCTTTGTGCTCCACAGAAACTTATCCGTATTTTTTTTCAGGATAGTTTGTGTTATTTATGTGCACAATACAAAAGTATACAGCGACATGTAATGCATGATTAGTGTTTAACATTAAAAATTTGCCATTGTTTAATATGCAATTTATGTAACAGAAGAGGAAATAATGCCTGTGCAGCCATTTTTTGCATATTGAACAACCCAAATTTTCCTCTTTCTGGTAACTCACAGCAGGAAAAGAGGAAAAATTGTAGTCACTCTAATAGCTTTCAAATATTCTGAGGTGTAAATGCTTTCTTAATCAACTAAGGATCCTTCTTTAATTGCCTGTAAATTGAAGGGAATAGGATGCACTTCTGCTTTTTAACAGCGTGTCACATAGACACTCTGTGAGATTTGTGTATGGCAATTAAAGGAGAGGCATGTATTGAGAGAAGGGAAGGGTTGGTGGGATGTGACGTTCTGACAGCCTTTTAGGAGAAAAAACCGTGTCTTTACGAGACATCTTGTTCATGTCTTTCCAAAGTGCACCTACACAGCACGCCCATATGCAGCAGTCAGTTGCACGAGGCATTTTCTGGTGAATCATAAATTTAAGAGGTGGGTGGATGTGTGCACATGCATATTAAACTACTCAGTGTCTTCTAATTCCTCTCATTTGCATCTCCCCACTGAATTTAGATAGTGAGGCCAATGACTTCAGTTAGAAAGGAGATCTGAGTTCAAGGTGGGAATGAAAAGCCTGCCTGCCCTCTGAAACACTGTTAATTTGCTACATCACCAAATCTCTCATGCTGTTCCTGCAGTCTGAACAGCGATTTTTTTACTGTATCCAAAATCACTCATTTGTCACAGGGATACAATTTCATTTGCCCAGTGAGATGCCAGCGTTCTTGTGTTTCAAATGAGAGAAAAGTATACTGATTGCCTGTCTTAAGCATGAAATAATTCTTGCCATAACGGTTTTTGTTATAAATTATGTTAAAGCAGTTATTACCCAGAAATTATTTTTTAGAGACCAACAGTTTAGGCAAAGGAAATGAATATAGAAACAATTTGTGTGTCTCACAGAATACAAAAACATCCTCATTCTATAACTGATTACAAAGCTAAGAACCGGCATGCTTCTGAAGCACAGATTTGGGCAAACTTCAGATTAGGAGTGTAATCTCAGCCCTCTGGCATTGAGTCCAATTACAACCCTCGAGGGATTCTTAGGAAATGTTTGTCCCAGAGAGAGTTGTTCCATTAGTGTGAACGATCTGGAAGTTCGTTTAATCAGGAAGATATTACCTGATATGTCTCTTAACCTGTCATCAGAAAGAAGAAAATGTGTTAAACTGTCCAGCAAAGGGAGAGAAAAGCAGTGCTTGATCCTCTTTTCAATTATAAAGGAGACTTGGGAGTTGTCTGTCTCACGTAGTTTTCCACCTTTACTGTTTTTGGGGGAGGGTTAGTCAACTTTGAAATCTTCCTCCCTTTTGCTTTTCATTCCTTCCAAAATGCTAGTTTATTGATGATAATAATAACAGCACTTGGGGAAGAAGTGAGAAAAAGGTGCAGATTTTGTAGCCAGACAAATTTTTTTTGTTTGTTTGCTGTTTTAGTAGTGTACATATTTTGGGAAAAGGATCTTTATGGTTTTAGTTCTTTGTGGTGGATTTTTCGTTGGTTTGGATTTTGTGGGGTTTTTGGTTTTGTTTTTAATAGTACATAAATATTAATCCAGCATCCAGTGCAGTAATTCCTGGGAAAGTTGAAATGCACACTGATGATTTCCTCTAGACATAGCTCTTAGACTTTTAGAAAGCTTCTTTAGGATTTACCATAATGTTGTTTCTGAACAGTCCCTTTAAATGCTTCGGTAGTTTTCAGTTAATTTTCCAGTTTTGGCCATTTCTTGGCCAAGCTAATGAATGCACCAACTCATTGCCGGTGGAGTCACACTTACTCCTTTTTGAGAGCCAAAAATATTTTACAATAATATTAGCTAGTGATATACTATGCATAAGACTCAGGTTGCATTATATTACCTCTTTGCAATTAAGATTATTCATAATTAATCATAAACAATACAAGAGGTAGTTTTGATGCACTAGATAACCCAGCTTAAGAAGCAAAGAAGTACTATGAGTTGTAAAACAGAAAGTTCAGATTTTTTCATGACTCCTGTTTTTTTTTCTTACAGCTGATTACAAGGAGAGTTTTAATACCATTGGGAATATTGAAGAAATTGCATTCAATGCTGTGTCCTTTACTTGGGATGTCAATGAGGAGGCAAAGGTGAGGAAAAGCCATGCAGATGTTATCCCTTTATAAGTACCATCCATCGTTAGGCACTGTTCCACTTCTCTCCTTTCTGACAAATAAGAGGACTTGTTGGTAGGTGCCCAGTCTGAGAAACAATAAGAGATTTTTTTCCTATTTGCAATGCCAGGTGTAAGACACAAGCTGAGTGTTTTCTTTCTCTAAATTATCAACTTTCTTTCTACACTGTAAGCATCTCCAAAAATCAATATTCTGTAAGTTAGACTATGCCTTTCCTTGTGTTGGTGCAATTATTTTTTATATTGTTACACAGACTGTCTTTGCAATTGGAAATGAACGTATTTTTGAGGACCGAGTTTTTTTTTTGTTGTTGTTTTTTTTTTTNTTTTGTTTTTTTTAAATGGTTAAGTACCCTCAGGCAGGGAGTTTTTCATTCAGGAATGTGACTGTTAAGTGGACCTATAAACCAGGACATCAGAACACCTTAACTAGTTTCTTACAGATAAGGTTGTACAAAGGCTGTCAGAGTGCTTCCACTGCATGGACTAGTGTGGGAGAAATAAAAAACTGCCGGTAATTATAAGAAGAAGTTGGCCCCCGGAAAGCAAACAACAAGGGAAATAGGCTGTGTAAAATGAGTGGGGGTAATGCAGTACTCTTTGGGATGCAGAGTTAATAAACAGCAAACACTGAGCCTGGCAAACTCCTGATACTGTTTTCGTGTTGAATACAAAACGTCCAGTGTTCAAGTAAAGCTATGAATCTTTCAAATACAAAGCCATCTTCATGCACGATTGCCCACTGCATTTCTAACAGCGTTAGAGACATTGCATCCTCAGAGTGAGTCCTCTGCGAAATTGTATCCACTGAGTGGTAGCATTAACACTCACTGTCCTGACTTGCTGACTGAAGGTGCTGACTGTTTATGGTAACAGGAATTTTCATCTCTGATGCGCATCTTAAAAGAAAAGACAATCGTTCTGAAAATCACCCAGCTCTTTCAAAAGCAGGCCTCGGAAAACAGAGTTGTACTTGGCCCAGTTGCTAATGGTGCTGTATTTACTCATGTGGTGATTACACTGTCACCGCCCCAGATATTTCCCTATTATGTGTTTCCATTTCAAAACACAGCTGTAGGTTGTCCTTTTGCAGTCACAACAGGCCACTGTTGTGTGTGTGTGATCACTGTGCAAGCAAATACAGATTTGGGATCCCCAACACAACAGTCTTTCTCGGGGACCTTTACAGAAGCACTATCAGGGCTAGAGCATGGCAGTCTTGTCCCAGGGCTGGCAGTTCTCTAAGGCATTTGCAGCTTCAAGCCAGACTTAGCAAGACACTGTGTTGATCTAGGAACAAGAAAGTAACATCTACTAACATCAGGTGTTAGCCTCAGACGTTTTGTTCTAACCTCACACCATTCACCTTGCTCTTGCCTTGGGTGGCAGAACATTAAGAACACAACTTTTGCAATGAACACTAGAAATAAAACAAGCTAAGATTTTAAAATAAAGACTTACTGTTGCTGGATTAAAAAACCAGTAGGAGTGAAATTTAAGCTGCTTGTATTTCTGTGGGAAATAGTTATTAAAATGCAAATTGGCTTATGCATATTTATTTTGGGGTATTAAATATCTGATCTTTTAGGAGCTTGAACTGTAAATGTATTGATAAAAGAGGATTCATAACATGCTTTAGTGTTGGACTATCAAGTATAAATCAGGTTGTATGTGAAAGCTTATCACCTTGTCTGTACTAAAGTGTTTCCCTCCCCACACACATATGTGTACATGCTTGCTCCTGTTGGAAAGTCTAATACAATAACTGGTTGTACTGGGTCTGGGGATTCCCGTAGGATGCTCCTGCGGTGTTGGAAAGCTGTGGGTTCTGAGGCACATCACTGAGGGCTTTTTTTTCTCCAGCAATTACCTCATCCAAGGGAGATGAAGAATTTCAAGGCATAATTACAGACTGCCTCTTCCTAAGCTTTCTGAATGATGATCTTTCAACTGGCTCCATTATTTCTGTTCAGTATTGTTTTCCATTTTCACCACACTTTCAAGATTAAAACTTAACCCACTCACAGGCACAAAGTCTTTTTTTTTCCCAAGTCAGACAAAAGTGATGCAACAGTTCTTTTCGGGGCCTCTGAGATGGGATGTGATGAAGCACTCTACTGGCCCTGGAAAGAGCAAAGAAAACAAACTTCGTGTTGGAAGTGCACTGGGGAGTGATGTGCAAAACCAAACAGAAGCAGTAGAAATCACCTAACCAAATATCCCTTTCTCTCCTGGGAGACTAAATCTCACATCTAGAAGACCAATCTTGAGCATCAGATTTCTCACTTTCCTATTCCACCTGGATGGCCGCTGATTTAAAGCCTTATTTCTCCTCATTTGAAGTCAGACTTTTCCTCTCACACACAAGCAGAGCAGGCCCTCCCCTCTCAGCCCTTCAGGATGAGGGTGTAAGAGAATGTGTGTGGCAGCCAGAATCTGCCAGCTACCAGTAAGCCTGCTAAGGGTTGGTAAGGCAGCATCTCATGTGGATCTTAGTGGAAGAAACAGGAATCTGAGGCTACAGGCACAGGACTCTCTCTGTTGTCCCAGTAGTGTCAATGGATCTGGGCTGTTGGTTCCAGTTCACCGTGCTTGGTGTGTCATCTTCCAACTGCTGCTTGGCAGAACAAGTCAATGGAAAGGGAATAATGTACAGTATATGTCGAGTTGTGGAATAATCATACTCTTGCTTTCTGTGGACTAAGGAAACAGCACCAAAGTCAGAAACACCACTCTGCTAGTGTTTTCTCTGCTGTGCCTGATTGACAGCATCAGTCCCCTTGCCTTCTGGCAGAGCAGAGTTAGTCCTGGCACATCCTTACCCTTCTCTAGAACAACATCCTTTTCTGCTGGGGCTGTTATCTAGAGGTCACTTCAGGGCTTGTGGTTCAGAGCAGGATCCAGGGAAATGAGGGGAAGGCCCTATAGCCCTGTCACACTCAGTGCCTTCTTAAGACAAAAATGCTGCTGTAAGGGAGCACGGGTAGGAAGAGAAGAACAGTTTTGTACAATCCATCTTTGTTTCCCTCCCATATTTAATTCTGTTATAAGTATGTAACATTTATGGGTAAGGTGATTTGTTGTCTCCGTTTGGTTGAACCCAAATGCTATGTTTGGTATTTTTAAAGGAGTTCTTTAAAAAAAGATGAGGAAACAAACAACAATTAACAAGAACTGGCTGACTGTCTTTAAAAGTGTCTTTATAATATGCTAGAAGCTAGGTAGTTGCCTTGCTGCTGCCCTAGAGAAGATTTTGCTGCAGCATCTGGCAAGTTGACAAAGTTCTAGTGGAGGCTCTTGAACAGAGCTCAGCTTCATTTCTGATAGACATTCATCTGTCTGCTTGCAGTGTTAGTGCTGACAGAAGTTAGTTTGCAAGAAAGAAGATTAAAGAGGAAGAATTCTCTTGGTCAAAGGATAATATATTTGTCATAAACCATATCAGTTCCTTGAGATATGTCTTCTCTCTCATAGGTACTTAGCTCATTTAAATTGGCTGTGATGGTGTTACTTCTGAAACAACTGTATATTTTTTATGGAAAGTACTTTTTAGCCTTAAAATCAAAGATATGACTTCAATGAACAGTTGCTAACAAAAAATGTCACTTTAAAGAGACAAACAGTTTTCAGTGATATCAAGAGATTACAGATTTCTGCTAAGCACTGCAACTTGGACATGCAATAAACAGACATGTTTGTGGCTGTGTTATTCAGGCAGGTGCTGGCAGTTGCTTTTCAGTGAGTGCAGGAGTTGTGTGCTGAGCAGTTGTTGTGTATACTTGCGTGCAATCATTGTCCTGCTATATTTAACTGAAATGTAGATCTTTAATCCAAAGTATGCTGAAGCCTCTGGGAACCTTTCCAGTTATTTAATGAGTTTTGGCATAGCTCATACAGTAATAAGCTGTTTTCAAAGAGCAAGTGATTTGCAGGATTAAGTTCTTGGATATTGTGGGCCAAAGTGAGCTCCAATTCCAGTGGGTACAATGGCAAAATCAAGCTTACAGAGCAGCACTATCTCTAGCAGTGATTTGTATTGTGACAATCCATATTTCTTAAACATTGTTAGTGATACTTAGGACAGGCTTTGACTAGTATAAGAATTTTTTTTGCTTAACCATCAATTTCCTTCTCAAGTTACATAAAATTTAATTTAATTAGGAAGGAAATTAACAACATCTCTACTCTAAAAATGTAAAAGTTGAAGGAAAAGATGCTTCATTTTGGGGAGTTAGTAGCAGAAATTATGTAGGATTAGACTTGGCAGCTACTTTAATAAACCATGTCGGCATGTGCAAGTGTGCATATATATATGAGTGTATACATATATGCGAGACATGCACACACACATGTATATATTAAAGAAGAGTTAACCTGTGGTGGCACACAGTGTTGAAATTCAGTGTACACAAATGGCTTGGTAAGTATGCATCTGGGATTCAAAGCAAATGGCATTTTTATGTAGTTGCCGGGGTGTGGTGTGGGTTGAGGAAGCTTCAAAAGAGTAGTGTAAACATTTGCTGGAGACATTTGTATTGAAATAAAACAAAGGTCTTACCTTTGTGTGGGATTTATAAGGTAACGGCTGGTAGGAGAAACTATAAACCCACACTTTCTGTGTATAAGAGGAATGATGGGATTGATGTTAGTCATTTGAGAGACGAGTCATTTAACTCTTTGTTGTTAAGGTCTGGAGGGAGGAACCTTTCAAAAAAGGCTTTTAAAAGACCCGTCACCCAGGTTCTATGTATTGCCAGTATTTGGTAGAGAAATTGCTTTAAGTTTCTTATTTTGTGCTGTAACACACTCTTCCCTCCCTTCTGCCCTTGGCAGTTTCTGAGACAATGGGAGCCAGAAATGTAAATAGTAATAAAAGGCTTATATTAGAAGTTTCGTAACTGTAGACCTTTAAAGTGTACAAGCTGAGAGACCGCAGCAGGGAGTCATGTTGGCTGAATTAAATGATAAAAAAGGAAATGCACTTCTGGGCCTTGCTTTCTCTTTAGGCAGCTTACTGTGTTTGCGTCTTGTACATCCCTAATTATGCTGCAGTATTTAACAAACAGTATTTCTCATAATAGCAGCTACACCGTAGAGGAGTGTCGTTCCCAAAAGGCAGTGCTTTTTCTAGACATGCTCTATAACAAA
Source organism: Callaeas wilsoni (assembly GCA_013398955.1). Taxonomy (NCBI): domain Eukaryota; kingdom Metazoa; phylum Chordata; class Aves; order Passeriformes; family Callaeidae; genus Callaeas; species Callaeas wilsoni. The sequence goes on from VWPU01012597.1 coordinate 32,629, forward strand.
CAGAAGAGTTGTCGTTATATTAGGCCACTTGTGAAACTTCCTGAGCACCAAATGTTTCTCCAAATTAGTATTTAATTGCCAATGGCATGCCTGAGCTGGAGACTAGATGGGTGGAACTCTGCCATTAATTGCTCTAATCTAAGATATGCTGACATTAAAAAAAAAAAGACATCACTATAATGACAATTATACAATGTGTTCCAGATAGCAAAACATTGCTAAAATCCAGTTCGCACAGGAAAAAAAAAAAGTTATATCTGAATTCGGGTACAATCATAGTCACTTTTATTAATATAGTTCTAAGACAAGTGTAGACAGGGCTTGGGAGGGAAACAGTGATTTCTCTTCCTGCTACTGTCATTTGTACTTAACTCTGCATTTTCTAACCATGTTAATTCTACTATGCAAAAAACCACAGCAAGGAAGATCTTAAATCTGGGTATCTTCTAAGAAAGGTAGAGCAGCATTCCTTTTCGTAGCTGCTCATGGAGTTGTTTTGCCCCTTGTCTCACTGGGAGTGGGAGTACATGCATTATGGACAGGAGCTGGGAAGAAGGGGAAGGTGAGTGTTGCAAAGGGCAAAGCAGGCTGTGCTTGGACAAATGGCTGAAACCAGTGCTGCTCAGAGGAGGTCACAGCATTGGGGAGGTGGTTTCTGGTCAGACCAGGAGAGAGAGAAAGGGACTGTCCAGATGTTTCTCCACGTCCTCTTCACCATAGCAGCCTATTGCACTGGTGCAAATCTTTAGTCATGCAAAGAAAAAAAAAACCCTAAAATAAATAACAGAACCTATGTCCTGTTCCCTTTCCCTCTATACACCCCCATGTTTTCCAAATCCAAAGCCAGTGTGATGCTTTACAGGAAAGCTAATAGACCATTGCATGGAGACAGAAAATTTCCCCAGTATGAATGATCTGTTTTAATTCGAATCCGTCTGTCTATCTGTGAAGTGCAAATGATATGACAGAAAGGGTAGTACACTTCATGTGCATGAATGTGCAGTCATTGCTCCTCAGAGAGATCCTGATGTATTATAGTGTCAGGACAAGATATTGAGTCTTACAGCATCTATCTATTATTCATGCTGAATAATCTGTTATTGCTGTACGGGGACTCCTGAAACGATAAAGTCTGTCTTCCCCAGCTGCTCCTACTCTGCTCTGTGATTGTGGAGGCAGTGAAATAGATGACACAGTGTATGTAGTTCATTAAGGTGGGACATGATCTTTTTTTGCTTCTCAGCTGAATGTGCAGCAAGGGTGGGAGATGTACAGACTACTAGGTAGATGCAAAGCCTGCACATCTCTCACGTTTGAATGTACATTTTGGAAAATCCCTGTGCAGAAGTATGGGCTTAAATATAGGGAGAACAGATTCTGTTTTATGCTAGACTGCGTTCCATTGCTGTGTGTTCACACACACTTTAAACCGTTGCCCTGACACTATAAATGATTCCGAAGGCAAATGCAAATGCAGGCTGTCATATTTCGAAGGCGTATTCGCTGTATCTACACTTACCTTTGGAGCCGGAGGAGATCAGCTTGTAATTTGAAACAGAAATAACATTATCAGCTTCAAAATCGGAGTTTCACCTAGGGCCTTTCCCTGCCTCCCTCTTCTCTCCGCAGTTAAAGTTCAACTATTTCATTTGTAAATGCAGCTCTGTGATACAATCAGAAGCAGAAAGGAGGGGCCATTAGCTCAGTCAGGCAAACAAGCTGCTCTGGCTCCATCATAAAGACCCTGACTGTAATGTTAACTTCTGCCAGGAGGGTAAAGTATCCCCCACCAGGCCTGCTGGAGCCCTTCTTTATTCTCAGCTGTCTTTCTTAGGGATGTTGCATTCTGGTCACTCACGCTGTTGGTTTATTTTCCCTGTTTGTGGAATGGAGGTGGAGGAGGGGAGATGTCCTGCATGCACTTTCTTCAGGAATCTTCCCAGACCCCAGGGGCCTGGTGCCTTCTCCTCTGCCCGGTGAGGTGGGCATCAGGTCTGTTTGAGAGACCTGTTTGAGATCTCTTCTTTCCTGAGTGTCCTTATTCCTCTGGAGCAGGTTTCACATCGTCCTGGTTCAGGAGATATGTACTGTTTTCTCTGTCCTTTTCCTTCATTCACACTTTTGGGATTCTGGTTTGTTTGGTGTTTTGTTGTTCCTTTTTAAACTAAGGGCAAGTGAAAAGTAGAATCAGGTTAATACACAATTGCCCCAAATTATATTCCTCCCTGGGCTGAAAATTAAATTTTTAATCTAGTTTCGTCTCTTGAGTTTTATGCATGCCATCCTGACTGAAAGCTGTCAGTGGTATTTCAGTTCATAGTGCTTGCTTTACATCAGAATAGTCCTTGGGAGACTTTGGGAGACCCTTCTCCCAGGTCCTGTACAGATGAGACACACCTTGTCCTGTGGTGCCAATTGAGTTAAAGAGAGGGAGATGATTAGTGGCTATCAAGTTGTAAATTTTTGTTGTAGAAGGAGAGCAAGAGATGGATTTCTGAAGCACAGGCAAGCAGGGGACTTGCTAGCTCGGTTGGTTAAAGCATGATGCTAATAATGCCGAAGTTCCATCCCTGGATGGACCATTCACTGTAAGAGTTGGACCTGATGGTGCTTCTGGGTCCCTTCCAGCTTAGACGATTCTGTGACTCTCTGAATGCAATGTCAAGTTATGTGGATGCTCTGTAACAAAGAGAACTTCTGAGAAGAGGTAGGGAGTAGTTTTATGAATATTTGAAAAATTCCTTCCCAGTTTGAAAGACAGGGTGAGATGCATCTTTAAAATTGAGGAAAGACCGTGAAGGGCCCTTAAAGTGAAACACAGGAGTATCTATTGATGAGATGGAGAAAGCAGTAGTGTTGATTAGAGTGTGAAGAAAATTAAAAAAAAAAAAAAAGAGTAGAGTTTATCTGTGTCCCACTGAATTTGAATTGTGAGCTGTCAGATGAATAAGCCATACCTAAGGCAGCTGGAAAGGATGAAGCAAGATGATCTGTATTAACAAATAGTGAAAACATACAGAGCAGGTTTGTAGAGTGGAACAAGTAAGGGCTAAAGACCTGACATCCACATGAAGCACATTTTAGGAGGTTTTATCTCAGATTATCTTTAGTTAGTTCCCCTGAACTAAGCAACTGTGAGCAGCTGGAGGATCTGAGGAGTGCTCCTAGAACATATCTTTCTGGTCTGGCTCTTCCAAAAAGAATCCAATTCATGTATCCTGAGCTCTGGTCTGAACCAAAGCACGGTAAGTTGGGACAACCAGATGATCCACCTCAAATGTGAGCTTCTGATCCAAACTGAAGCACCAATATATGGCTTTCAAGTTTGTCCTTCTTTCCAGCATGGGAGTGTCTTTGCTGGACAGAAGGGGAGGATAAATGTGTGAATTGCCAGAGCGTGCATCATATCTGAACTAAAAACCTTTTTATTTTATTTTCCTATTTCTTGTCATGTATTTAAGGAAGTTTTAATTGTTGTTTGCACCACATTTTAAAAAGTCATCTCTCTGGCACACAGATTTTCATCACAGTGAATTGCCTGAGCACAGACTTCTCCTCACAAAAAGGAGTAAAAGGGCTTCCTTTGATGATTCAGATCGATACTTACAGCTACAACAACCGCAGCAATAAACCTATCCACCGAGCCTACTGCCAGATCAAGGTTTTTTGTGACAAGGTAAGTGGAAAGCACAGTTATCATGGATGAAGGAGGAATCTCATCTCGTTAGGGAGTTTATTGTTGCTGCTGTATTTTAGACCTAATTAAATACTATTTCTTTCCTTGAAGAATTGTATTTTATCATAGCATTTGGACCAGCTGTATCACAAATCTAACAGATTGTCATGTAATTATTTTACTGCTTTGCAGCCTTTTTGGCCCTAATTCCTCAGCTTGTGAGCAATAGTTGGACTGCTTAAGGACAGCATGGTACAGGTCATGATTCTGGAATATCAAAAAAGTAATAGAAAGTGTGAATGCAAAGATCTCTACTTGGAAGATCAGTGCTGATCACAGGCTCACATAAGTGGCATTCTGCTGATGTCATCCCTTCTCTTACAGCTCTTACAGCCAGGATAGGTAGCAGGTAAACTTCATGTCAGTTTCCCTGACAGAAAAATGCACTTTTCAGTGAAGGTCTGCTAAGCTCTCTTTTATGATGCAATGGAAAACAGCAAATTCCATTGACACAGCTGATGGGTTTTCCCCCGCCTTGCTTACAAACAGTTATTTTAGAAGCTTTTATGTTGCTAGGAGTTTCTTATTAAAAGTAAAATACAAAAATATATTAGCCATTCCCATTTTGTAATTTGGTAACTGTTTTTTTCTGTGTGCTCACACCCTCTTCAGCAAAATTTTGGTTTTTTGCAATAGATATGACTGCTCCTGTGTGGGAACTAGTAACATTTTTCAGCACCCAGACATAGATCATGCCTGAATGAATTAGACAGTGTCATGGTCAGCTGTGTATATCACCAGGTAGAAACAGTTGCTCAGAAATGTCGGTGAGGATTCTTTGAAGAGAGCGTGACCACTTTTCAGTTTTGTTTAGCATCTGCCAGCTGATGACTTTATCCATGCTGAGAAAGATCTTTCATAGGGGAGCTGACGCCTGGATTCTAGTCAAGGTTCAGGGATTCAGGAGCCTACATCATTTAAGTGACTTGGAAATTTATCCAAATTAGTCTTGCCATCCTACAGGTGGGAATAGAAAGACAAAGGGCCATGCCTCAGGCAAAACGTAACATTAACTTTTTAATGGAAAGGGTAAAAGTTCAACTGTTTCAGGTCTCTGTGTTGCTGCTCCTTCCCCCTTTTCAGTTCATTCCCCTGTTGCTGTCTTGACAACGAGATCTTGAGGGCTAATCAGTCAGTTGTGTTAGTGGAGGAAAATCGTTGGAAGTAATGAATGTAAATGTATGCACTGAGGTCTTCTTGCTGCCAGAATGCTATGCTTTTAATTGTAACTTTGAATGTCAAATATTGAGAGATTTGAAGCTACAGCTGGATGTTAAAAGCTCGGTAAATATCAAAGTAACAAGTCGTTTTCATCTACCTGTTTCTGAAGTGCAATTAGAAAAATTTGAATTATTTGAAAGAGGAAGGAATTTCAGAGTGCAAACTCATCAAGGGTGACCTCTAGATACAACTGGTGGAGATTTTGAATAATACATGTTCATTGCATCTATTGGCTTAATTGGAGCTTCAAATATCCAGACTAGAAAGCAGGAAATGAATGTTGAGTCTATTAATCAAAACTGTCTCAAAGTAGAAGGAAAGATCACGGGGCTAGTTAAAGTGTTATACACATCAAAAATGTATTGGAAGTGGGAACCGAAGGACTCAAGGGTACTAATAATAGGCTATATATCTGTTTAATATATATGTATACACAAATGTAGAATTTTTTAACTTAATGCAGGTGCAAAAATGACTTGAGCGAATGAAAATTATCGAGGTCAATTCACATGACAGTTTGTGCTAATTGGAACTTGGTAAGAGACGAATTCTTGCTTCTCCCCAAATTTATGCTGCCAGATCTTTTCCAACATCCCTTTGTCACAGGGCTTTTGTAAGTAAAAAAATATTTGGAGAATTTCCACTTGCTGGTGGCACTGGGAGAATTCATCCTGCTCAGAGGAAGGCAGCTGTTGTGGCTGGGTATCCTCATCTTTCCAAGGTGTCAAAATAGACGCCTGGCTCTGGTTAAGGTGGTGCTAAATGGTTCAGTTTCTCTTGCTAGCCTGTGACTCTCCCTCCAGTGACATGGACAAAGCTTGCTGCCTCTTTGGGAAAGGCCATGAAGCTGAGACTTATTTATTGCCCACCTCCTTGTCATGATCAACTAAAGAGGTACTATAGGATCATTAAAAAAAACCCAACAAACATATAATGATCTTTATAAATTCTGAAAGTGTGAACTGCACTGTTATGCCCCAATCTGACAACCTCAAAGAGAAGCTGATGAGAAAAGTACCTGATTTATTACAATCACCTAGACTAGTGGAACTGCACAGTAAATTCCTCCTGCCTAAGTATGAAGTGTTTTTCGTTTTGGAACTTGGAAGAAAAAAGGTTTCTGTGCCTGAGGTGTTATTACAAATGTTTCTTTCTGCAATGGTGGTGCCTCTTCAGGACCAGTAGGTGTATTTGTATACTTACATAGATAAATCACAGGTGGAGGTGTCTATCAGTTTTTAAGAACATTCACTGACAGATGTCTTGAAGCTGAAACACAGCATAGCTGTTGAAGAAAGAGTTCTCTTTGAAGAAATAAAACTGCTTTAGCTAAGTGGTACATATTATATATATTTTAGTATTTATCCTGGCAATTGCTTGATTTTAATATTAATTTACATATAAACTAGAGAGCAACACCAACTCACATCCAGTATGTGCTTTGTGACATAAATGTATGGAGATAAATGCTGCAAAGGCTGTAAATGTTGCTTAACAAATGTTACTTTACCTTACTTCCTGTTTGTTCTCCAATCTTTTGTCCATGTTTGTTTTCTAGTAGGCAATCTTCAAAGCATTTGTTACAGTCCACATCTTGTTTTCTCAATGCTAATTCTCTGCCCTTGCAGTATTTTTATCAGGTGCAGATCACTGATGCTGCATTATAAGAATATATAATTTTTATTCTTTAAGTAGGTTGTCAGGGAAACTTGCTACCAGGCCTATTTATATTTATATATTGCACGATGCTTTAGCCACTGCATATGAAGGAACTGGGACTTCAGAGCTATTTGATTTTCTATATGTGATTATCTTTGCTGAAAAGAAGCAGAACTTGACTTGACAAATACCATAGCATTGTTCCAAAATAAATTAATCCAGTTTTCTTTTCTGAAAAAAATACATGCTCTTTGGAATATATGCAGTTCTTGCCTCCTTGTTTTTGGTGCAGAACATCATAGAGAAAATGGACTATCATAGGGTATTGAGCAACTCTAATTGCCTATTAATCTTCAGCTTTGGAAAGAAGAAGGCTGATGTCTATGTGCCTGCCCAACTAGATGTGGAATGCTTTAGCCTGGAGCTAGAAGCAAGTGTACACATGAGCTTCAGAGTGGTGATGGGAGTGGTCCTTATGATGGCAAGGACTTTGTCAGGCTGGAGCTAGAATGCAAGACTTAAGTTTAAATGAGTTGAAGAATTAGGAAGAAAATACTTCGAATCAGCTGAAATTCGTAGGCTGCATTTTGCTAATGATTAGTAGCAGAAGTACTCCTTGCATTTATACAAAGCCCAGATATCAATGAAAAAATTAAGAACTCATTTCATTACTTCACTGGTCAGAGCACAGTTTATAGTCCCCTATAAGAAGGTTATTTCTTGTGTCCTGAAGAGATATGCAAACTGTGGTTTATTAGATATGTGTTGTCAGATGGCTCAGCTGTCAAAACTATGCCGCAGAAATGCTCTAGTATGCAAAACTCATTTTATGGTCCATGGTCTCACCCCTGTGACAGTGACATCCATCCTGTAGGCTTGGCTGGCTCCTGCCATGTGCTACGTGGGTTGCTCCAAGCTCAAAAGGGCTGGTAGGTAGTTTTGTGGATATTGCAGTTGCCACATTTGTGAAGTGGCTGTGGCACAAATAAACAGTGGTGGATGGGAATGGCTGCCCAGCTGAGGGATTGCCTGCACCCCAGAGAAGTTGGGGTGTGTTGCTTTGAATGAATGAATGAAGAGAAAGCTGTGAAGCTTCACCAAGTTCATGGTTACAAAGAATATTACAGAAAAATCAGTAAAACATATATTTTTAAATTAGGTATAAAAGGCTGAGTCCTTCTCAGTTTCTGCTTTCCTGAGAGGAAGCTCGCGCTTGCTGCCTTGTATGAAATACTTGGTGGTTCATCCCATTCCCTGTGAGCAGCAGAGCAGCAGCACCGAGTGCCAGGTAGGGCTGTGGCCACCTGGCAGAGCCCTTTGTGCAGCACAGGTTTCTCAGGATGTGCTTTTTGCCGAACAGTGGCTGTAATGTGTATTTTTGCTCCTTTCTTAGAAAGAACACTTGGCCCTAAAGGTTACAAATGTACCCCTAGAAACAATTTTGATAGGTGCACAACTCTGTATCCCTTGGCTTCTGAGGTTGAGGTCGGTGAGTGACAACTGGACTGGGCCCTGGTCTGGAGGCAGTGTTTCTGTTTGACACATTCATGTTTTTCTAAAGAGCAATTTCTTCCTCTGGCTCTTTCAGCCTCTGGAAATCTACTGATAGATCACAGCCAGGAGTACATCTTTCCTTGTACTCTTTTTAAGCTTGGTTCATAGACTCGTGTGAATTTTGCCATCTTGAGTGGATATTTTTTGCTTCCCTTGCCTTCCTCCCCTCCCTTTCTATTCAAGAAACTTCTAATTTTAATTTGGAAAAAAATTCTGCAATCTTGCATGCCAACTGTCTGGGAGCATATGGATCTTTATTACCCTTCACAATGTGATGGGTATTATTTATAAAGTAAATTAAGAGAACTTCAAAGGCGGTGTTGCTGCTTTTTATGTCAATAACAAGTTTTATTTTTTAAACTCGTCGAGAGTGTATTTACATAACAGAAGCCTGCAACTTCCCAGGAGTTCCTGGTGCCTAATAGGGCAGTGCTACATTGCTTTCCTATTTCTGGAGAGCTTCTCCTGGTTTGAAATGCCTGTATTTTTCTGCAAGAACCCTTGCAATGTTGGCAAGCTGTCAGCACAGCCTTCTTGGACTGTCAGTTCTCAAAGGCTCTGCACAGCTGGCTACAGTGGAGCAATGCCACCCCCAGACAAAGTGGGTGGGGAAGAGTTTAGGGAAGACCTCAGCGCAGACATGATGTAAGATGATAGCAATCCTGCAGGTGTTCTATGCCATTACATACACAAAATATTTGGCCTGAGCACTCTGTCCATTGCAGAGACACTGGGCTTGGGATGTCCTTTGCACAAGTTGTGCTAGCATCAGTCCTGCTACAGACTGCACACTGCCTGTCCTGGCTCCTCCAAATCAACATGTGGGTATGTTCCCCTTGCTGTCTGCAGCCCTGGGAGCTACTGGATGCACCAGCCTGAGTCTCAGGCACAGGTGATCCGTGCAAAGCCTGGTACCTTCTCAACAGACTGGACAGATCTGTGTTCAGTGAAATAACCAGTTTCTCTTTCAAGCATTTGTGATGTGTCTGTTGCTGTAGTTCCAGGCATTGCAGAGTACAGTGCTCACAATGGTTCCCCTTTGGGTAATGTCTGTGGGTTGTCTTTTTTGCATCAGGGAGCAGAAAGAAAAATCCGAGATGAAGAGAGAAAGCAGAACAGGAAGAAAGGCAAAGGCCAGGCATCCCAAGCCTCATGTAATAACGGTGAGTAAAGCGGGCCTTGCTGGTCTGGTGTTAAGTCATGCTTAACATGCCTCCTTTCACAACCCTGTGCTTTGTGATCCACCTAGCAGCTGAAGGGAAGTTGAGTGCACTCCCTCTGCAGAAAAAGAGTGATATCACCTTCTTCAAAACAATGGCTGACCTGGATTCCCAGCCAGTTCTCTTCATACCAGACGTTCACTTTGGAAACCTACAAAGAACTGGACAGGTAGGAAATAATGAGATGAGCAGGTGCCCACTTGCCACCTGGCTGCCTCTGCTCTGGGGCAGGTTTTAGGGAAATAAATCACTGTTCCTGGGGTTGGCTTGTTTCAGCTCTCATTTTGGTAAATGCAGTTTTGGCGCATCACTGATAGAAGACCTTACAAGAGATATGTACCTTTCTGAGTTCTGAGTGCGAAGGAGGAGTTTACACTTCTTTGACAACTGACTAGCTTTTTTTTGTTACAGTTTTACTGGGAAGAAAGAATGAAACGAATAGTCAAAAAATTTTAAATAGAAGGTTGATTTGTGACTGAAACAAAATCTGAGTGTTTTTGAGTGTGCTCTTTGGCTTGGTGAAATGAAGTGCCACCTTGTGGTAGCAGAGATCCCCCTCCCTGTCGCAGCTGAAAACAAAGACCAAGCTCTTACACGTGTAGGAAGGTCAAGAGTAGGGTCACTGAACACCACTACTCATTTTCTGTCAGCATCAGCTGGAGATCTGGAAATTCCTGAAAAAAATATTTTCACTCTTCCAAGTAAAACTTCATCATACTAATGCTAATACTCAGTATTGGCAGTTATTATCCCTAGCAAACATAAGGAAATCTTTGCTGACTTGACTCTTTTCTAGTTTATCACCTGCTGGGAAGTTGAAAACCTGAACTGGAGGGTCAGCTCTGACAACTTTTTTACTATGAAAGTGTTATTTATTAACATCTCAGGGAGTAGAATGAGGCCTTTGTGCATGTGTTTATAGAGACAAATATTTGATGAGGAAATTTAATATGCATCTTGCTGAAAAATAGTAAAATAAGGAAGATTAAATGAAACTGAGTGTTGGAATTGTCAATTGTTTTGAAGCAGTGAGAATTGTGGTTGAGCAAAGCACAAAGAGTGCAGACATTGCAATTGCAGCTGTCACTGGCTTACTCTCCCAAATTGGAAAGACACCCACTCACATATCAGTGTTGGGTACCTTCTGTCCTCATGGCTTTCAAACCAGAATGTGGATTTGTTTCAAAACAGGAGAAGGTGGAAGCATTCCTTAGTATATATATATAATCCTGTAAATAATTTTCTAAACTCACTGGAAGATATCCCCCTTTCCTAGCTCTTAGGCAATGTTCAGCCATGTCTTTTATTGCTGTAACTCATAGAGACCTCAGCTTTGCACACACGCACACCTCTGCGCTATTTTCATTGCACAGGTTCAGAAGCGAAGGCTCTCAGTGAGAGCCGAGTGCTCTGAGTCTTGCCAGCACAAGTGCTGGAGACCCGCCCGGGGTGGCTTGCCCTGCCCAGTGGGACCGGCTGCGGTGCCCCGTGCATCCGCCCGTGCTTGCACTGCAGCTCAGCAGCTCCAGGGCTGCTGCACTTGTTGGTGCAGACCTGCAGCTCGGGCACGTTGTGAGGAATTTGGCTGACTGTTCTATAAAGTGTTGGACAACAGATTGTGATTTTATACCTCCCCTGCTACTGTCAGCTGCGTTTGCTGCTGTTGTAAATTCAGTCCTGGTGACTCTGAGCTACGTGGATTTACATAAAACTGGACTTGGGTTTCTGCCCACAGCCTGTGCAAAAAAAATGTTCGGCTGTACCATTAGTAATTGTATTTCCATTAGGCCTGTAGTTTAATCTTGTTCTTTATAGTTTAATTAGATTTTCAGACAGTATTAAATGCACACAAAAGCTTGTGAGTGTTGTGGCTTAAACTGTATTAGAGGTAATTTCAGTCAGTAGTGATCTGATTTAGAGGATTGTAAAATAATTGGGAAAATGATATAAAGCAGGGAAGAGGGTAATGTCTCTCAAATAAACTTTGATATATTTCCACTAGATGGTATTTAACAGTTTCTCTAAGCCACACTTCTTCCAGGTGACAGTTAGAACTAGAGGTGTTTGTGTTTTATAGAACGAAAAGGATTTTTAACATATGACAAACTGCAAAACACTTGTTGTCTTTTCTCCTTTTCGAAATTATTCTGTTAAGCAAGTGTCTGAATTTTGGGAGTAATTGATTTTTATTTCCATCCTTCTAGGTTTACTATAATACAGATGACGAGAGAGAAGGGTAAGATATTTATTGTTTCACAAACTTTGCAGTTAACAGTTTGAACTCATGGAAAGTTGATACAAAATATGAAATCAGATAAAACTGATCCCCTTTCTCCCCCTTCCCTCATGTTCTCCCACATAAACTGTCTGCTTTTTATGCCTGTGTTTTAATACATTTCCAAGTAAAAGAGTCCTAAGGTTCAATACAGGTACAGGACAATATATTTGACAATGAAGTGCCATCTATGTGATGCCTTGTAGAGGCTGACCTGGAACAGAGGCTAGACAGAGTGAAAGGATAAAGGGCAGGTATTTATTGAAAGGCCATCACAGGGCACACCTTGGGCAGTGCAGGAGTCTCGCAGAGACTACACCCAGGATGGACGACAGTCACACGTTTTTTGGACAGATATAAGTTTTGTCCATTTGCATATCAGAAGTTAATTATCCAGTTTCAGCTTCAGGTAGTGGAGTCCCATTCCCCTAGTTTGCCCTCGCCCAACTCACTTTTGTTTACATTTCTCAGGGCCTGAAACAGTGAGGTGTCCTTGATTCTCAGGCCTAGAGAGGAATTGTGTCTGACAAAAATGGGAAAGCAGTAGCTAACACTCTATATAGAATTTAGAGTTATACACTAAAGAATTGCAGGATTACAAAAATATGAAGAATATAAAAGCTAAAATCCTAAGGCATCAATGTAAGCATAAGCGTTCTCAAATAATTTAAAAACCAGGAAGTTTTTATTGAAGCACTGAACTTCACTGCATTCCTGAAAGCTGTTCAGCAGTGCACACACATGTATGCAACAAATACAGGACCTGCAGAGAGAATGGCCAAGTGCCAGAAGAGAAAGGCAGAAAGAGAGCAGAGAACCTGGGAAGGAGGAGGGCTGGAAATGGGAGTACCCCCTATCTGACTTTGGAGGTACTGGAAGAATTGATGGAAGTCCCTGTAATAGAGATGCCATGAAATAAGGGTTTTAATATGGATGGCTGAACTTCAGCCCTCATTGTGTGCCAGCCCCTTACTTTTGTAAGTTGCCTGAATCCCCAGATGAACACCCCCAAGTCTGAGGTTCTGTAGTAACATAACTACACACCCATAAACCTGCAAAAAGTGACCTGTGATAGGGAGTGGCCAAGCAACTGCAGTTGACACTGACTTGAAAACACGAGGCCCTTTTTTATTTCTTTTTGAAACTAATGTTCTTCATAAGGCTTACAATGGAATTTGAGAAACAAAGGGGTTTATTGCACCAAGCAATAACCACTTCCCTTCCCTCAATATTTAAACAGTTAAGGGCCTTTGGGGTTTTCAAATTAGTGTGTAACATCAGAACATATTTTCTTGTCACCTGTTCCAGCCAGTCAGTTTCAGCAATTTAAGAGGCGTGGATAGTTCAGATAAGCATCAAAAACTAAATCCTTGCAGTTTCTGCTTTTGGTGCTACTTGAGTAGCTAATGGGTGTTTTTGCCAGAGTACAAAGTGAGTCATGACTGTTGCTGTTGTCTCTTCTGCTGTGAGCACAGTTTTACTGTGACATGGTCTCTGTTTTGTGTATTCTAGTAGCAGTGTCCTGGTGAAAAGGATGTTCCGGCCTGTGGAGGAAGAGTTTGGTCCCTCCCCTTTGAAACAAATCAAAGAAGAAGGTCTGAAAAGAGGTAACAGTCAATTCTTAGCAGTTAAAAATAATTCTGTGGGACTCAAATCCTCAAGCTGGGAAGGGCAGGTGTGGCTTGGACAGTCCGTTGTAAGATGCTAGTACAAATATGGATAGATGGGAGAAGAGATCTTTGCATCTGCCAGTCTGTAAGGAGGCATTTTAACAAATGCTAGAAATTACTTAAAAGAAAAAAAAAAAAAAGGACTCTGCTCTCTCAGAAAGGGATCAGGACACAAGTGTATATAAAAAAAGCTAGAAAGTTTATTGGTTCTTGGCCAAGCTACAAAGTTCATTAAAGTTCTAGTAGCAAATCTGTGATAGTCTGTTTTTAACTTTTGCTCATCTTTTCTGTTCCGTCTGGGATCACAAGCAAATATGCAAGATGCATTGGGTCAAATACAGAGACCTTAACAGGCAAGCTCCTGCTGACTGCAGAATTAGATTGGCTGGAATAAAATCTCAGAAATTTCCTACCCTGTTAGAAATATAAGACATGGAGAGACATCTTCCAGCAGATCTAACTGAATTGTTTAGGGGTTTGTTTCCCTTATCTATTTTTACTGCCCAGGTGGGTATTATTACAGTTGCGTTTCATATGCTTTATCAACTCCCGTTTTCCAGTCTGCTACAAGTGAAGCTTAAGTTGAATAACATTGAAGCAACAGCTTGGGTTGAGCTGTTAAACTTTGCACTGAAGGTGGTTTTGTCCACAAAGTCTGTTTTGTGTACAGTTACTTCCAGTGCAATGCCATCAGTGCTAACTTCCTACACTGTCACAATTACACACGCTGGAGAATATTTGCCATTCCTGCAGTCTCATGAGTTCTGTCATGTAAGTTTATTGACAAACTTAAGTAACTCAACTTGCAAGTATTTTGAGGTTCACCCATCAGGTTGTGAGACAACAAAGCAACAAGGTACAGAAGTGAACTGGTCTTTTCTTAGTTGTACCACTCGTAAGACTCCTTTGAGCTTTATAGAAATGACTTCCCACAAGCCCGCATTTACAAAGTTTCTGTGTTGGTTAAGGTGATGTGATTGAATCAGGGGAAGCACAGAAGATTATAGGATGGAGACTGATATCTTCTTGAAATAAATGTGAACATATGATTCTTTTAATTAAATCTTAAATTAATTACGTGAGGTCAGCACTGACCGCAGACTTGCATTTGGTTGACTCAAGACCTCGGCCAAATTCACACTATCAGGGCTCTATCAAGCAGAAGATGGCAGCCATGAGGGCTACATAGAGAACTGTCATTTCCTACAATTTCACCTGGGTTTCCCAGCTGGAAGCCTAGGAAGTTGCCTGCAAGGAGGTATTGGTTTGCTTTGATTATTCCTGTCCTTTGCTGTGGTTAGTTGTTTTGATATCATCCAGGACTTGCAAGCATTTCAATGGTAAGATTAGAAAGAAAAAAAAAATTCAGCTGGTGGAAAAACTATGTAAAATGATTAAATCCAGGAGAGGTACAGAACTAGAGAAGCTGGAGGATGCTCTCTTCACATCCCCTTCCTGTTCAGTGTTGCTCTCATCTTGGACTATGCTGGCTGGAGGCCAAGCCTTTTCCAGCGTGGCCTTTGCTCTGGTGAACTTCCTGCCATTCGGAACCCTGCATCTGGGATTGTGCTGATGGCGTGCAGCTCAGCGGAATCTACCCATTTGATAATGCTGTCTTTGCCAGAGAACTCACTGGGTATTAAAATGTTTTGGGTTTTTTCCCCCCAGCATTGCCATATTAGAAGCTTCTTTTCTCAAGATTTATTTGATACAGCAGAATCAATAACTCCTAGAGAGCAGGTATAGATGGGGCTCCGGTGTAATGTTTGAGAGAGAGCAGGTCTGATATGTGAAAAGATGCATTAAAAGCAATGTAATCCCAAGGTGTCTCATTAGCAGAGCAGTGCAGGGAAGTAGCAGCCAGTGAGGTGTCCAAGCCCTGCAGAGGAACTGAAGTGAAAGTGTGCGGCCTCACCTCTGCCTGCTGGACTTACTTGTAACACTGTCTGGTGGAAGTAAAAATATTAAGGGGCAGCCTTCAAGAGAACAGGTCTGAAGGGGTTTGCAAACAAGGTTCATAGTCTCACTCAGCCTCTTTTTGAATTATTCTTTCATCTCCTTGACCTCTAAGGGAAGTCCTAGTGCCCGACACAGAAATGTGAAGTATGTTAATCTGTACCAAATGTGCATCACAGCTAGTTACTTGGGTAGACTTGGCTTTTTCCTGTTTTGAGTTCTCAGTAAGTTTTCAAATCACTTTCCCTTTCAGATTTCATAGGGAGTTTCCCATTAATTATAAATCCAGGATCTGAGTTATAGATAGGTAGATTTCCAGTCCTGTAGTTCTCAGTTTCAAGAAAGTAATTTTTTTGTCTAGCTTTTATCTCTTAGGAAAATTATGTTAAACTACTCTGAAACATTTTGAATTCATAACAATCAGGGAGTTGAGAGCCATTCCTGTGAAAGGCAGCATTCACACTGTCAGCAAGGGAATTTGTGCCTGGGAAATAATGAGAACTCCAAATGTGAGAAAGGAAAGCCAAATTACAGCTACCAGCCCTTCTTTCCTTGACTAAGATGTACCATATCTCCATCCGGAGACCACTTAACAGAGACTGTAGTCATTGTTCATAGGGTGCCAGTCACAGCATTGGTAGCGCCCAGGCTCAGACCTTGCTAATGTCCCAAGTCTTATTGTCTTGTTGTGTCTTTAGTTTCATTTTTCCACCTGTATGTTGTTGTTAGCAATTTAAAAAGAGGTCTCTGACATTGTTGTTCTACATTCATACATGAATCCTCAGTTCAGTGGCCTGGCTTCCGAAAGTCTCACTTGTGCAACAATATCCCTTGCCTTGAGCAAAGGCTGTTTGTCTCTCTGCAATTTGGGTGTATTGGGACTATTTCTTCAGTAACTAAAGATAAATTTATCTTCCCTCATCTTCTGCAATACTTTTTAACATCTAAAGAATATTAAGGTCTGCAGTGGATTTCGGTGCTGGCAAGAAGGTTAAGAACTAAGATCAGACAAATTTAAATTTATCTTTTAACTTTCAGGCAAAAATAGCTCATTACTTTGTACAAGATTTTCCCCTTGTTCCCCTCCAAATCTTGTAATTTGTATTATTAGAGTGAGCCCATCTAGATGCTATGAATGTGGTGACAGGAGAATCAGAGGGATTTGAGTTGTGTTACATGGTCACAGTCATTCAGTGGCAATGCTGCTGCTGAGCCCAGTGGAGCCTTTGCAGCCCCTTTCCCTTCACTCTGGCTGTGCTCGCCTCTCTGCTGCTCTGCCAGCATGAAGGTTTGTGGGACTGCATTGTACACTGAGGCAGGGATCTGATCTGTTTGAAGAATAAACTCAAAAAAGCATTGTTTTTTCACTCACATCTGCTGTTTGAGAGAGTTTGTCACTCAGGAAAATTGAGATGAGCCAGAGTAAGAGGGAGTAAGGGCAGGGATGAGACAGGTGCTTCCTAAGGCTTCACTGTCACCACAAGTCACTTGTGGTAAAGTGCTCTACCAAATCAAAGCCAGGGTTTTCACACCTGTCAGGGGAAAGAAAAACCTAACAACCCCCCATGTGCTTACTAATCTTGCCTCTCTGTGTGTATAGTGTTGCCTGGCACACCAAGCACAACAGAGCTGTAAAGCTCAGCACTGGGATTGTGAAATGTACCCAACTTTAACCTTGGACCAAGTGATTTTTTTTTCTTCTTTCAGATATGTTTGTAATTGTTAAGGCTGGCAAAGCTCCAGATGTTTGTAAAGCCAGGAGTTACAGGACAACCCTCTAATCACAAGGAAAAAGTTCACTAAATTGATAGAAGTGTTAGTACTGGTAAAATTAGCCCATTGAGTGAGTGCTTGTTCATGCTATTAAACATATCAGCCATGGTAAAATTAACTCCTGGTGTGGAATTTTTTTTCTTTTACATTTTAACAGTTTAGGTTGTGACCCAAAGTTGTCTTAGCTTCTAAGTCCATTAAAAGGATGTTCTCAGGCCAGGCCCCAAAGAGTTGCCAAAATATAGGTGAAAAGCATGTGGCACTGCATGCTGTGGTGGTAGCAGTTTCATGGCTCGTTCTTCTGAGTTGAAGATGCGAAAAACCCAGCATTGTCCTGCATGTTTGGTTTGTAGGCCAAGTCAGGGGACTGAACTACCGATGATTTTTTTCCAGTCATTTCAAAACCTGGGCAAAGAAGCTACAATTCTCTGTTAAATGGGCCCGAGTCCATCCTGCTAGTCTTGGCCTGAGAATTAACTTCTAAGCAATTACTTCTGTTTGAAAAATACCATCATATTTTTTGGTTCATCTGCACATCATCTATTGAGTTACCTGGTGAAGATATCTTTCGGACCATGAGAATCTGCAGTTTCAAAAGATGCCCTTTTCTATCAAACAAAAAAAAAAAGTTACCAATGTAATTTGTCACACAGACATGATAGTGTATGTGTATTTTTACCTCATGTGCAGCACTGCTATTTGAAAGGGCAGTTTATTTAGGAAACAAAATAAATTGCAGGACATCTTATTTAACCTGTTACTTATCAGTCATGTGAGATGATGCCTAAAACACTTCTCTAGTGTCTATGCTTACATGCTTTGTACCTGTCTGCTTTGCTTTTGCCATGTTATAGCAAGTTTCCTCCTTTTGCCTGTACAAGTGTGAAGAAAACAAAAGCTAGAGAGGGCAGGGCACTGTGCCTGTGGACAACTAACAACTAGCAGGGCATCTGAGGGAGGAAAAGGAACAGAAATGGCATTTGGGTGTCTAAGCGGGTGGGCACACTGGTAAATGCCTGCCTGCCAGCTGTGCTCTTCAATGTCTCCCCTGCAAAGTCTCAAATTACTTTGAACTCATTTTTCCCAATGTTTATTTTCATACTGCTCAGGCCAGTCATCTGCATGGTAATGTTAAAAGAGAACTATTTCTTTACCTTTTCTTTGATTTTGCTCTCAAAGGCACAGCTAAATGCAACCTAGACTTGCCTTTTTTGAATGTCCTTTCCCAGCCTTTTAGATGAAGCCTGGAGAGGTACAAGCCAAGACAGAGGTTTAAGAAGACCTAGCCTGTTGTTTTGTCCTATAACCAAGGGACAGGGCCCCAGTGCTTTTTAGCTTCTTTCTGTAAATGGAGATTTGTATTCTGGAAGACAGAGATTCTTCACATTAGATTAAATTCGCTGAATTTTCAATACTGTATTTTCAATGCAACTATGATGTGTTGTCCATGTCTAAATCACTGATGATATTAAAGGTACATCTTTTTAAGTGCAAACCATCTTCGGTGCTTCAGTTTATCTGTCATGGATTAATATTTGTTTTTCTATTCAGTGTGGGGTATTTCATCTGTGCAATTGACTGAACCTGCTCCAAGTTTGATTTTTTTTTTTCTATTTCAGTGCTTTTGTATGTGAGGAAGGAGACAGATGAAGTGTTTGATGCTTTGATGTTGAAATCACCCACAGTAAAGGGGCTAATGGAAGCTGTAAGTATCCAATGTCCTCACACTGTTTGTCTTTCTTGGCAAGAAAATCTTGAGGCTTTCCATGTATTATTGAGATAAACCATAATATAAAGATGAAGTTATTCTCAAGTGCATTTAAAGCATTTCTGGAAGGCTTTCTGGTGCACAGCTCTGAAATGCTGGCATTGTCCTAATTCAGTGTTGTCAGCAGGTTACTGAGTTTAAACAGCATCACAGAGCTGATTATTGGAGACCTGAGCCTTGAGGAACAGCAGTAGTTAACCAGTGTCAGGGAAGGAGAGAGATGCAAACTTCATTTTCTGAAATGCTTCTTTCTGAACTGATGGTTCAGAGCCTGTTGAAACTTTTCTTGTAATGCTTATCAGTGCTTCCCAGCCTGGTTTCCAAGAAGAGGCCCAAGAATGCACGGTTTCTGTGTGAATTTCATATGGCCTTTGTGCAATTGCTGTTCAGCATGTAAGAGGCAGGTGCTGAGCCAGTGCAGCATACGTCATTCATACGTTGTCTCAAATTCCTTCTCTAGCCCTCACTTAGAGCATGACCTACCTACCAGTTGCCTCTTTGCTGCTTCTTTGAGTTTTTAGCTTGTTACCCATTTGCTGTCATCATAAGAGTTGCTATTTCCATGTTTAATCCTGTTTATATGAGCTGATGGCTCGTGCCATTTGGTAAGGGAAGAGTTAAGAAATAATCACGTCTCACTGCTCCAGTGGGGGAATGTGAGACTGACATGTGGGATGCTGAATTGATTTCCAGCCTTGTTTACACATACAGGAGAAGATGGAAATGGATGAAAGTGCCCCTAGAGAACTCAGCCAAGTGCTAGAAGTGTGTGTATTCATAGTCTGTTAAAACTGTCACAGTATCTTGTTGCATGTGCAGAACACTTTTAATGCAGTAAAGATTGAGTTATTTGGTCAATATCTGGCCAGCAGCAGAAGGCAAAAAAAGATTTGTGGGTTAGTGAAGTTGTTTAAAGCACCTATTTAGATGAGGGTGTCTCTGAGGAGAGTCAGTGGCATGCTAAGGATGTCCTAACTGTGCTTCTGCCAGTGCTGTTTGTTAGCTGTGACTGCAGCTAACAGTCACATGTGTAACAGAAACCAGGCTTTGCCTGAGGAGGCTGCAGTCTGATTCATGGTAAGCTGCAACACGGTTTCATCTAGCCTTTGTATGAAAGTTAAAAGTATGTTATAATCCTTATATAACTGTTCAAGTTAGCATGAATATTTTATCTTTAGTAGTCTCTCAGTCTCCATGCCTCTCTATGCCTGTTCTCCAGCCACCATGTAACAAAAACAAAGCTGGTGCAGAAGCAGGAAAGGTTTCTGCATACCTCAGTCAGCGCAGCTGCTGACTCACTGGCGTGTTTTCGGCACCAGAGAAATCTAATCTGTTGTAAAATGTCCCAGTTCACTGGAAGGAACACATTCAGAAAATTTTAATTCTCTTTGGTAGGATATTGTGGATAAAACAATGCCAAAAAGGTGTCAAACTGTATATTCTTAAATATTCTCTCTACAGTCATTGCAGCAAATCATGTAATTTTGTAATTGTGCATATCCTAAGTGCTCCATTCTAGTCTCAGTATTAAGAATTTAGGAACTGAGCTTCTGAGTATTACAGAGCCCCAGATCTGAAAGAGAGCTCCAGTGATCCTCAGTCATACCCTCCTTCTCTGTTTATGGATTTTACTTTTTTTTTTCTTTTCATTAATCACTATTCCTGATCTTTGACTTTTTCCTAACTTTCTGTTATTAATGATATGGTTTTCTTGGATCCTATGTTTATTTTATTCTCACACATACCTCCATTCCAAATTAACAATTCGATTCCTTCTCAGATATCTTTCTTTTGGCAAATATCTAGAGGTCTTAGGTTTCAGAAATACAGTACATCTCAGGAAGTGATGCAGATGTTTGGTTTTCACTAGTCAGTCTTGATCAACAGAAAATAGCAAACAATTGCCCATCACAAAACATCACACACATGTGGTGACTGACCAGCTCTACATCCTGCTTTCACCCTGATCCAAAGTCAGGATAACTGTGGATCTCAGTAGGTACCTCAGTCTTACATTGTGCAAAATTACATATTCATTCAAATTACAGAAGGCAGTTCAAATTGGGAAATTCAAGCATCTCCCAAAGTCTTGCTATAATTAAAAGCTAACAGCTGAGTTCAATAGAGCTAGCTTAGACTATTAGATACCTGCCTGTATATGTGATCTTCCAGCCAGCATAGGGCAACAGACTAGACCGCTTCATAGGGATAAGCTGGCAAAGGTGTTTTCTTACACACCTTGAACCGCCCAGATATTGCCCTTTCTGGCTTCCTGGGTCCAGCAGAGATCATTTCTGGTGGCTTGTCCAATCAGACAAACTTGCCATGCCAGGGGACTGCAGCCCAAAGGGACACCCAGACAGCTATTTCAGTGCCACTCGGAAGGCTGTCGCACTGCTTCGGGCATCCTAACAGAAAGAGATCTCTGCTCAGAAGACTGACAAATGGACAATGGAGATGATAAGGAAAAATATTCCTCCAGATAAAGATATCTTTTTAAAATTTAATGTAGCTTGTTGGATTTCAGGTGCGAAATCCTGCTGTTTTGTATGGAAGTTGGCAGTAAGTGGTGTTCCCCCTGTGCTGGCAGCAAACACCCTGAGAAGAGGGTGTTAAGTGAGATGCCCTAGCAGATGCTCACTCTGCTTTCTCCAGTTCTGCAGCAGGACTTAGCACATTTGTACTGGAGACTGTGAGGGGGAGGCTCTCCCATACCCCCACTTTAAGCCTTGCTTCCACAGCTTGCTGTTTGGTATAATTGGTTGAATCCCAGGGGTTCCTGAGAAATGTGCTTATTCAGTCAGCTGGAAGTCTTTCGCAAAGCTCACTAATCCCTGCATGTTATATAAATCCTACACCTGTCATAGGCAGTGTGACAGGCAAGGCTTTCTCAGCCCAACCTCTCATAGTTTATGTAGGAAGTGATGTCCCAGAGTCCCAAACTGCTTTGAGCAACATTTGGAATGCATGAGTGTTAGGTATGCCAGATATCCTGGGGAAGATTTATGCTGGAATGTGCAGAATGCTGTATATTAGCTGCTATTAAGCCTCCTTGGCAAGAAATGTTTTGCTCGGCTTGTTTATTTGCATGGAGTCAGTGAAAAGTGTCTTCAAGTGCTGATCTTTACAATATCACTAGGCTTCAGAGTTAACAACGCAGAGAGGAAGATCGTTTCCTCATGTTCACACAGTTGTGACACTTTCTGCAGTTTCAGGTTGCCAGTTTTTCTGCAATGCCTGTTAAAAAGGACTTTTTCAACTATCTGATGAAATGGAGCCATTTTTATTATTGCTTTACAGGAAAACTTAAATTTAGGGGTACAGCAGAAGCACAGATACAAAAATTCAACACCAGATTGTTTATCTGATGTCATTCTGTTCATGATAAGCAAAGTCAGAGAATAATAAAGAGTAAAAGAACAGTGAAATATGCTGGTGCAAGCGAAACTGAAGTAGCAAATACACCCAAATTCAGTTTGTATTTTGTTCTCTGCTACATGGAAAACTTACGGAATGGATGGGTCTATAGTACCTCATCAGTTATTCCCTTTTCTGTTAGCCACAGATGTATGCTAATAGTCAGAGGAAACTGTTTTCAGTGTAAAAGAAGTTTTATTGGTTCTTTAGAATCTTGGAGTTATGCTATAGAATGCCTGTCAAGTTGATACCCTCATGCATTATTAGGGATAGTTTTTAAGTACAAAATTGTATCTCGGCTATGATGACGACTATACTGTTATGGGTGATGTAGACAAGTATAGGCTAATTAATTCTCTCTTTCAGAGAATCTTGGTTGTCTGGATGGGAGCCATGCTCGATGTTCAACCTGTGGCTCTTTGAATCTATCCTCGGTGCTGAGTTTATCCATTCCATTTTCTCTTTCGTGATAATTGCTTTAATGTACTTCTCTGCTTTAGTGTACTTGTCTAAAATACCTTTTCTCAACAGAACTCTGAATGCAAACACAAAGAAAGGATTTTACAGTGACTGATGTTTTCCAGTGTTAAATGGATTTTTAATTGTGTGTTTCAGTTCTCTAATGCAAAAGATAAGTAGTCAGATATTTAGGTGCAACTTCGTTTCACCTGGGAAGAGCTGGAAACTTATTTTGCTTGGCAGTAGAGCACTGCAGAACATTAATCACTGGGGGGAAAAAAGTCATTTTTCTGTAACTATTTTGCCTTTTGGGACAACCCTCTTCTAAAGTGTGAACTGTGAGACCTGTTCCCTCAAAGAAGAATCATAATTTGAAAAGCAAACCTGGTTCAGATGAAGGGCCCAGGAACACCATCTTCATAAGAACACCACAGACTCACTGCAGAATAGACATCCAAAAAAGTTGCTAGTACACTGCTGCAAAGCAATGCCAAAACACCTCAGTGAAGTACTTGTTGGCATGGGTAATTTGTCAGCTAAGTAGTTCTTCCTTCTAAAGTTTTACTGTGTTTTCTGCTTTATTGTTTTAGTAGCTGACAAGAAGTTTATTTTACAAGTCCTTTACCTTGATAACACACTTCTTTGTGACATCTCATCTCGTTATCTATACACTCAGACGATGTTTTGTGAGCCAAGTAGTGTTTTCATTTTGTTACTCTAGTAGTAAACTAGGCTGAGTCACCTTCCCAACAATACAGAAGCTTCTTAATCCTGCATGCAGGATGTTGGTAGCCCTCCCACAATAAAGGTGCCTTGAAGATACTTTTCAGACAAAAGTACCACCATGGAGAGTCCTGTTAGCTTAACAAACCTTGAAATGTCTTTGAGAAACAGAAATGTGTATGTTTTTGTCGTTCCATCAGTCCATCAGCTCCTGTTGGGTTGCCATGTGTCTGCCTTCTGCCTGGTGGGAGAAGCCTTTGCTTCCATGAGCCCAAAAAATCAGATTAAGAAACAGCGGAAAGATCAGATTGAAATTCCCATAAAATCTGAAGCTGGGAAGAGCATTGACTCCTTGAGAAGAGTGCTAGGAGATGCTGGGGCAGTTCTGATGACTCATACCCTATAAACACTATAGTATCTGAGTTTCTGGATGGAGACAATTGTGGGTTTTGATTAAGCTGTTCAGGATTATTGCTCCCCAAAGTCATCTTTAAATGAAAGCATGATATGGTTGTGACACACTTTTCTGTATAGCTATCTTGTCAAAGTTTTCAGAAATTTTGTTTTAATGTCTTAAGTTAAGAGGTGATAATTTTATATTTCTCATTCATCTTTAGTGATATATTTTTTTTATTTTTATTATTTCAGATCTCTGAGAAATATGGGCTGCCAGTTGAAAAGATTGCAAAACTTTATAAGAAGAGCAAAAAGGGGTAAGTTAGTTACCTAACTAACTAAGGATCTTTTGCATGATCCTTTAGAAGTACTGAGAGATCCCAGTCATACTTGAGGCCTCATGATGCTGGGCAGCACAAACTCTTTCAGGAGACATACCCATGTGCTTGAAATCTTCATGTCTATGGAGACTGTAAGGCATGGCAGAGGAGGAAGCATGAATCTCCAATCTGTGTCTGACCAGTGTTCATAAGCTTACTGTGAAGAAAGAGTTTGTGGATAAGATATGTGGATAAAGTATGTTTTGTAGACAGTATGCTCAATAACATCATGGAGGGCCAGCATGGGAGATGCTCCTTTGCTGTGAATGCAGTATGGAGCTTTCCTGCACTGTTAGCAAGAAGTAGGCTTCTGTCCTACGCTGAAGGACAGACAGGCAATGTTTGCTGCAGGGGTTTCAGCTGAGTAAATTTGGACATGAACATCACTGCTGGACTTCTAGAATAGCTAGGCTTCTGCTCCTTGTCATAAAACTAAATGTCTCCACTTCAACTTTTTTTTCTAGTTTTATTTAACCACAATATTGTAGTGATATAATTTTAAACCAATCATTTATTTTCAGCTGTAACTCTAGCTTAGGACATTGTTGTGTTTGGGGACTTCTTTAGCTTTTGAGAAGACAGGTGAAACTTCTTATGTTTTGCTTCTTTCTAAGTGACAGAAGAAACACTTGGAGGTAAAGAGAGAGGAAAACACTCATACACACTTCTAGTAGTCATTGTCAATAGTCTTATGCCCAAGCTGAGTTCTAAGTCTGTGAGCTGTGTGCAAAGCAGAAATTACACTGCTTCCCTGTATTAGCAACTCACACCGCAGAGGTGCAGCAGCTCACATGGCATGTCTGAGGAGTAGCATGGATGTGTCCCTGTGGGAGCCAACGCCAGGCATGGGAAGCACCAGCTAGCTGGGTCTGCCACGGATCTGAGGTGTAGCTCATCTGTAGGTAGCCTAAGTGCGTTAACATCCCAACACTGGCGTGTCTCTTACCTCAAATACTCTGGCAAGGAGCAGCCTCTAATCCAAAGACTTTAAGGAACTATGGGGCAGATCTTGATGATAATTCCCACTAGTGACCGTGTACTGGCATGTGCTGGAGTCTGGTTTTGTGTTGTAGAGAAGCAAGTACATGTGGCAGAGTGTACAGCTTTCCCTTTCCCTTTTCTATGTCCTGGTACATAAAAACATTGATTTCTGCCTTTGTCACCAGTATCCTGGTAAACATGGATGACAACATTATTGAGCACTACTCCAACGAGGACACGTTCATCCTGCACATGGAGAGCATGGTTGAAGGCTTCAAGATCACACTGACAGAGATCTAGCCTCAGGCAGAACCTTTTTGTAAGGAACCACAGCATTTCATCCTTCTTGGAAAGCAGAAGATTCCCTGTGAACTTGACAGACATTGATCAGAGAAACTGTTACAAGACTGCATTGAAAATACTGTCCATTCTGCACATGTGCACCCACTGCATATAGACTTGGGTTTGTCAAGCGCAAGGCCACTCACGTTAACCTGGTCCCTTATTTATTGCTTCCCACTCTCTAGTGTACAAGCAGTTACCAGCCCCCAGATTTGTAACCAGATGACCCACTGCAAATGTGAAATGCAGCATTTTAATCCATACTTCAGTGTGGATAGTTTCATTCTAAAACATGTTAAGTAACTATGCTGGTCTATTTTCAGAAATCTAGTATAAATCACTTTACCAGTAGTTGTCTCCGTCACTGCTAAAAATCTGTTGCAGTGCTAAAGATGGGGAAAGTGGCTGACAGTTCACTTGCTCAGACTGATCCATATCTCTCTATACTGTATAGTCTTGCCAAATACCTCTGGTAGTTCTCAGCACGTAGCAATGAGGACTTGTAAGTAAGGCATTCAGCTACAAATGTCACTTGTAAGTAAATGGTAAAGAAACCATTTTAACTTTGTATATAATGTTTATAATATGCAATAATATATTTTAACTACTGTATGTGGGCATGTTTACTGCCACTATGTTTTTGTATGTATTTGGTTTAGAGTTTAATAGAATCTTTGCTAGAGGATTAAATTGCTGCAATCTGTTAAGGAGTGTGTACTGAGAAACTGATAACTGAATCTGTACTTACATGCTCCATCCTTGCTCACACAGTTGTATATTGAAATATTAGAGCAGACTCTGCTGCTGGATCTTGGATGCTCTGGCACAATGGGGCCCACCTTAGGTGCCTGAGTCCCAGCTGTAGATACCTGAGTCTCCCATCCAGCTGTAACAAAATCCAAGAGACACCGTGTGTCTGCTGCCTCATTTGCCTAGAGGTACAGAAGGGACTTCTTCCTGATTGTCTTCCTTTGATGAAGTGGAGGCTCCTAAAGTGGCCTTTTCTCAAACCTGTGGTGGGAAGGTTCTTTCCGCAGCAGCCTGTGCATCAAAGCATTCCTCTAGACTGTAAGAGACAGGACTTCAAACTCTTCTTCCTAAGTGTACTTGCTCTTGTATTTCCATTGAATGATTCTGTTGTGATTCCTAGGACACTTGGGTGATGTGTAAGCCTGGGCTTGATGTAAATATTTTATCAAAACTGGAACAATTTTTCCAGTGGAGACTGAGTATCCCACAACTGAGGTGTGGAGATTGGTCTCTCTCTCAAGGGCTGCATCTGAACTCAAGTTGAACTACATGGTTATTCCATCAAATTCCACAACTGTCTTATGAATTCTGTGAAGAGATAAAGTTGTCCAGGCTAAAATCATACCAGGAAAGGGGTTCAAGGCCTGAATGTCCCTATGACATCCAAACCCAGCATCTCTCTCTCTGTTTCAGCTCCTCTGCTGTTGTAAAGAGCTCCTCAATCAGCATATAATTCTATGAGTTTCAGTTGCATTTTATTCTCTATGCACTGTACATGGATCCTGTGTGACAGACAGAAGTGTGGCTCCTTTCCTACATGCAGCCTTTAGAGTTTATTCTTTTCCTTCTGAAACCTTTCCTCCTTTAGTCACACAGCCTTTATTATTTGGTGGTTAATGGCAGAAAGAAACGCTGCCTCGTTTAACAGGGCTCATGTAGTGTTTTCAGCTGTGTGGAGCTATTTACATTCAAGCAAAGTAGCTGGGATAACTGAGCAGTCTGATTTGGCCATACCTGCATGAATTGTCCTGCAAGTTCTTTGCACACTTTCTTAACTTCATTAGCAGTAACATCCCAATAAAATCTCCGCTTCTCATAGAAATGTTAGGTACATGTGAAGGTTTCTGTGGGACCAGAAACTATAAAATGTTCAGGCTGGTAGCGTCATGACTAACATACCCAGAATCCACATATGCCTGTAAAGCAAAATGTATATTCTGTCTTTCTCCTGCCCTTTTCTTTTGTCATGCACTCTTTCCCCTTCTGATGTGGAGTTCTGTAGTAATTTCCTTAACTTCATATAAAAATGCACTCCAGCAAAGATGCTCTTGCTACCCTGCTCAAGAGCAAACATCCTGGGAATACAAGAGATTTATGATGGTTCAGTTTATTTCTGTTTGGCTCAGACTGAGATAAAAGGTCTATGCTGACTTATCCCAGATACTTTTTTCCTAAAGAAAAAAAGAGGACAGTTTGGACAGGAGGCATCAGGAGCTGGGACCAGCACACAGGACTGGTGAGCAATACTCTTAGTACTTGTATTTCTCTGCTGATGTTTGGGATCCTCAGAATATCAGCTGGGATTTCTCAGTTGGTCAACATGTCTGGGCAGAAGTGGCAGGTGAAGCATAGGAGTAAATGTGTGGAGGAGTTGAGCCCTGGTTCTGCCCCCAACAAACCTGCTGTCCAAGGGAATGCCTGTTGCCCAAGGGAATGCCTGTTGCCCTTGGGGCTGGCCTGGTTTGGAATGTGCTGCATTAAGAAAGGCCAGCGAGAATTTAGGGATCACAGAGAAGGACAGGCTGTCCTGGCAGCACCAGCACTCAGGTTAATGGGTTGGTTTTGTCTTACATTTGGGTGGAGATGAGATGAGCTGAGATCTGTTGGGTGCTGCAGCATCCTGTGATGAGGAGCAGTGTACGATCAGTGAGAAGCACAATGCTCCAGGAATGCTGGGGCTTAAGGACCTATCTTTCCATTGTCATTTTAGGAGCTTTCAGTCAGCCACTGTCCAGAGAAGGAAAGTTGCTTCCAAGAGCACTGAAAGCTATTCTAAATACATCTTAAAGTGTGCAAATTCCTGATAGTAGAAAGCTGATACTCCTGCCTTTAGTTCCTTTTTAGAGTCTCAATGAAGTTATCAGGAAGGCAACTAGATTGGTGGTAAGATTATTTTAAAACAATAGCTAGAGCTAGGTAAGGATGATCACCCTGAACTTTATCTGCCAGAGTCTGAGGGCTTTGTTTCTCTGCTCCAGATGCAGGTGCATCACAAGCACTAAGACATTTGAAAGAGTATTCATGCTGCACCCCTCCAGTTGTAGTTATAGCATCAGCTGCTGGAGGATCACTGAACCTTGGATGCTGGTTGTGACAAGCTGCAAGCTCTCAGGGTTCACCTTGCTGGTCCAAATCAGCCCATCAGAGTGGTGGGAAGGGGGCAGTATGAGTAATGCAAACGTCTGAAGCAGTGGCTGCCTTGTGCCCTGCTTGACTCAGATGTTCTGAGGAGTATATAGTGCTTACCTGTATATTGTTTAAAATGTGCATGTTGCTTTTGTTTGATAAAAAATATTGATTAATTCTGGATCTTCCAAATATTATGAGTTAAATGGAAGTGAGATTTGGCTACTGTTCAGCAGGGGGACAGGAATATCTGCCTTGCCTCCTTTTGTCTTTTTGTGGCACTGCTGTGGTTGCTTATTTAAAGGAACAAAATTCTCATTTCCTTTTCTTCTTCAAGACAGCAGTCTTGAATCTTAACTAGTGCAGCCTGAAGAGTGGCTTGCTGCTCAGTGCATTTTCCCTGTGAAGAGTTATAGCAGTGCAGTGTCTGTAGATGTGTTTTGAAAGACTCTGATAGAGATGTACAAAAGGAGAACAGTCTTCTAATTTTCGTTCCTGCTGCAGATTTGGTACTTTGTCCGTCCATTTGATGTTTTATTATGAAACCCCATTCAAATTCTCAAATTCTAGTTCTTTCTCACAGTCAGGTGCTGATATTCCCAAAATAAAGTGCATCCTTTGAGTGAAGCTTTGTGGATGTACGGTGATATCCCCATCAAGACATTTTGGAGGATTTCTACCACTGAGTGTAAACTACAAAGAAAATAAATTTTTTTCCTGTGTGTCCTCTCTCACAAAGTTTTTGGTCAATGGAATTCAGAGATCAAATATCTTTCTTATATATTTTTCTTTTTCATTCTATGAATTGTTTAAATGTAAATTAATTCAAACAATTAGTAAAATCTAAACTCTCTAGCTGTCAGAGATGCTGTATATTGATTGAAGTGGAACTGGAAAGGAGTATCTTATGACTTATAAAATGTAAAGCTTATTAAATGTTTATATGCTCTTCCATTTCCTATTAATTGAGAAAAGATACAAACAAGAATGTTTGTGCCAAAGATTGTGACAAGCCGTCTTTCTGGCAAGCAAGGAAACATTATGTATAAATAGTGTGCTTTTATATTAAGAATATAGCTCAAGTAACTTAATAGTGTTGCTACTGGGAGAGGGGTTTGATAAGCTGTAAATACAGTTATTTTATTTTTTGTACATTTTTAAGAAGGAAAAAAATAAATATTCCTATGTATGAGATAATATTTCTGTTGCTGTGGTGTGTATTACTACGTCTCTCCAGGCGAGTTAGTATCAGTACGTACAAGGGGGTGTGGAGAGGATGGAGTCGGGCTCTTCTAAACGATGCCCAGTGACAGGACCAGAGGCAAGTGGACACACGCTAAAACACAGGAGGTTCCCCCTGAAATCAGGGAATGCTTTTTACTGGGATTGTGACTAAGCACTGGAGTAGGTTGCCCAGAGAGGTTGTAGAGTCTCTATCCCTGTAGATATTTAACAGCTGCCTTGACATGGTCCTGGACAACCAAGTCGCACTTGCCCAACTTGAGCAGGGGGATGCTAGACCAGATGAACTACAGAAATCCCTTCCAACCCCAACTATTCTGTGATTCTGTGACTTGTTGGAGTGTCCTGGGAACCTGGCTGGAAGCACGGACACTAACATCTTTGAGACTCCTGGGCACCTGGGATGAGATCCTTACCTGCAACTACTCCAAAAGCACTGAAGCATACCTGGACACACATCTTGCAGTAAAACATTTTCATCAAACATTTTATTCTCTACTAATTGAGTTTGGCTTTTCAAACAAGATTCAGGAGGTGAGAACATCTTAGTAGGTGGGAAGTTGCTTGGGAAAGCATTTGCCTCAGCAAAGGGTGATTCCCCAAGAAGTAGCAGGGCAGCCCTGCCTTTGAGTGGGGTGGCGGAGTTCGGTGCTCTGGATGAGCAGTACAGAGCGAGCCAGGATCAGCTCCCATGGAGCTCTTTAAGGTAATCACATTTCTTGGGCACTGCCTGTGATAGATGTTTAATTATGTTTTATAGGAAGTAGTTTTCCTGAGTGGCTCTTAAAATGCAAATACTTTAAAGCTGCGTGGTTGGCAGAGCGCCATGTGCGAGGCCATGGAGGGGTGAGGAGAAGTGTTGGGAACCACTGCACCCACTGCATGCTCAGGGGGTGGCCTGTGTCTGGCATGGCTGAGGCAGGCTTCAGCAAAGTGACTCGGGTCACCTTGAGTAAAGGTCTTAAGAACTGACCCCCTCTCAGGAGCAGGGAGCAAACCACCTCTAGCTCCTGACTGAAACTTTAGGGGACTCACTGGAGCAGCAAAGCTGTGGTTTCCGGCACCTTCCCAATCTCTTGGCTCAATTTGTGCTGCAGAAAACAGTGATAGATTCTGGTGCGTTATTTCCCAGAAGGGGCCATGAGCCGCAGGATGCAGGTTCCCTTTTCCCTGAGATGATGGGAGGTCCAGTCTGGGGTTGTGGGAGTGCAACATGTGCTCCAGTGCCTGGGGCAGAAGCTTTGCCTTTGCACAGCGAGATGCAGAGATGCTGGGACAGCAAGCGTGGTAAGTGGAGGATTTTAGCACTCCCATACAAATAAACACCTCCTTACACCCCTGTCTTTTTATGCTAAATCGTATGATGGCTCTAAGGGGAGGGTGAGGAGAATGTACATCACAGGGAGTCTGGCACACCAGAAGCTTGTGTAATAAAGCCAGTTTGAGGTTGCACTGAGCACAGGAGATACCTGGATACTATAACTGATGCTTTATTCAGGCTCCAGCCTGTCTCAAGCTCATATTAACGTGCAGTTCCACAAATAGGCTTTTTTTTTCAATCTCCAAAGGAAATAGGCACTGATTTCTGTTACCTTACAGTAGGCTTTAAACTACTTTTTGCACTCTGCTAATCCCAGCTCCAAATTTAACCCAGGTAAAAATCTGAGGAGCTCAAGGAGCATGCACAGAAGCATCAGCCAGCCCCCTACAGAGCCTGTCTGAGGCTGGCAGGAGGCCCTGCTGTGACAAGCTCTGCTGCCGCCTCATCAGCCACATCTCAGAGCGACTAACCACAGCTACCGCCCTGCCAGCCCATGCTCCCTTGCCACATCCTGCTCCCTTGATGGTGTGATAGTCATTAGGGGATAAAAAAGTCCCCTAAACCTGGAGAGGGATTTATCTAGAGCAGGGAAAGTTGCTGTCAGTCAGCTAAGCTGCTCTTTCCAGCTTCAGAGGACCAGGCCTCTCAGCCTCGTGCTGTCCTTCCTTTGCTTTTATAACCCACTCCATGATATCCCACTCCTTGCCCAGCTGCTGGCTTTAGCTACTGGGGGAAAAACCGCGTTAGCAGTGGAGCGCGCAGCCGGCTGCAATGCCAGCCCAGCGCCCGTGCGCAGCTAAAGCCCTGGCTGAGCCCTCCACAGTGGCTGTCACGGCTGCTGACTGTGCCCGCAGCGGTGAGCGGGACAGGAGCCGTGAAGGCAGCAGGCAAAGGCTTCTCTGGGGTTTTCTCACCAGACCAGGGGGTTACGTGAGGCTTTAAGGCTCCACCCTGAAGGAGTAAAGCGCATGGCACACCATCGCTAGCTGCAGCAGAATGTTTATTAGTAGGAAAGAACATTTAGGGGATTTCAGTAGGTGAATTTTTTTGAACTGTTGGTATCCACCGTACATTGGTTTTCATCAAGATTGTTCAAGGTCACATATTTATATAAGAAAGCAATAATTCATATTTAGGTGCAATCAGTAATTCCAGTATGAAAAAGCACCGTGTCACAAAACAATTTACAATACAAAAGTCTTCAAAATCTAACATTTAAAAACAATATATTTGTTCAACAGTAATAACAATACAGTAAAAAAATTCTTATTTCCCTTCAAACAATACTGCTTATATATTTTGGCACTCAAAAAGAAACTGTCACAAATGTGCCTTTTTAGCCACACAATGCTGTTTCGTGAGTGTCTATATAACATGGAAAAACATGCTTTTGAAGTCAGTCATTTTGCCAGGTGAAGTTTGAACTGCTTTCTCCATTAAAAAGAAAAAAAAAAAAAACCACAAACCTGAAAGAAAAATAACTCCTAAGCTGCAGCATGTCTTGTCTTTTGGCCCACAACACAGTCTGGAGAAGCATCTCAGACTCAGTCCATCTAGTAAGTCAATCCTGCCTGAAGGGCTGGATCTGAGCCCCACTTTGCTCTCCAAACCTGACAAGAAATGTAGACCTAAGCCATCCAAATGGTCCTGTCTTTTAGGGACCGACCCCAAGTTCTTGCTATATTAAGCACCCCAGTAAGATTCTGACCCTAAAATTGCTGCTCAGACTCTTCTTTTCCTTAATTCCCCTCAATTTTAGTTAATTCATTTTAAAGTCACTTGCACAAATGGTCTTGCAATGTGAGCCCACCGTTTTTGTCCTGGCACAGCCAGCAGTTCCAAGGAAAACCAAGTTCCAAGGAGCATGCATTTGGTGAGCTATGGGGTGAGGCAGCCTGATGCCAGCGGGGTGCCCCGGGTCAGGAGACATTCCTCCCAGGTCTCCTCCTGGAGCCAGGGCTGGCACACAGCATGGGAGGGGGAAGCTTGAAGCTGAGAGAGGGAAAGGCAAAACTAGACTTTTCAGGAAGAATTAGTTTCCACTCAAAACTGACCCCTATTAAAAGAAGAACGCAGGTGCTACGTGCCGGGTGAAACACCGGTGCCTGCGTGCAGCTATGACAGCCCCTGAAAAAGGCTAGTTCTAGTGAACATGCAGTCCTTGGTGCTATCTCTAAAAGCTGAACAATAATAATAAAAAAAATTTAAATAGTTTTTACATCTTACATCAAAGATGCCACTACAAAAACACAATAGTATCACACATTAATTACTACAGTCTTAAAAATGCAAACCAATGCCGGTAAGACTCCCATACATTCTGCATATCATATGTACAGAGAACAGCTTCTCGAGAGGAGAGGACAGTCACAGAGAGATCATCTTCTGTTTTCTGAGTACGTTGCATAATACAAATACATTATCAGCATAAGAAAACTTTATTCTAACACTAAGAGCTCAGGGAAGGTCCTAACTGGAAGTTAATAGCGGGGGGAACCGTGCACGTGCTGGGGGGCACAAAACATACACAACTCTCCGCCAAATTCTCCATCTCCTTCAGTGGCCTGATCATCTGCTTTCATTTTACCAGGTAAGTTTAACATGTTGCTCTGGTACAGACTCCCAAAGCATGGAACAGCACAGGCCCACATCCCCAAAAGCTGCCCCTGGTGTGCTTGAAAGCCGCTCGCCTCTACATGTCCTTCTCATGGGCTTTGCCTGGCGGAGAACCAGCCGGAGACTCAGGATACCACCAGATGAGCTTACAGCAGAACTGGGGGGGAAATTAACACATCACAACAACTACAGGCAACAATACACAGGACACTGGCAATTCTAGACAGCCATAAGAAAAATATGCGGACCAAATTAATTTAATTCATAGTTGTCCCTCTCCTTTCTGAATAGTAAAAGTCTTCCTTAGGATATGTAGGTTTGCTTACAAAGCATTCATCTAGGGAGGTATCTAATTTTGCCAAGACGCAGGATATGCTGAACTCCATGCTGCTGCAGTGAGTCTGCTTGTAGTAAATCACTAAAAGTTCAATTTGTTATGTCTATTCTATGCTGCAATGAGGCAACAGCCTGATGGAACAGAGAAAGCTCTCCCTGTGGAATGGTCATGGACTTAAACAGGAACCGGACACTTTGATCCATTCAGCTCTTGGCCGTGTTTTATCTCAATTTATCAGTTTCTACAGCATCAAAAATATCTGCCCAAATTTAAACAAATTGTTGTGATTTAATCTCAGCCAGCAACTAAGTCCCACAAAGCCACTCATTCACTCCCTTCTAGTGGGATGGAGAAGAGAATGGAATGGGTAGAAATGAGAAAATCCGTGGGTTGAGATAAAGCCAGTTTAATAGGGAATGCAAAAGCCCCATGCACAAGCAAAGCAAGGCATTCATTCACCAATTCCCATGGGCAGGCAGATGTTCAGCCATCCCCAGAAAAACAGGGCTCCATCACAGGTAATGGTGACTTGGGAAGACAAATGACATCACTCTGAACATGTCACACTCTTCCTCCTTCTTCCTCCCACCTCTCTATATGCTGAGCATGACACCATGGTCTGGGGTATCCCTGGGGTCAGCTGTCCTGGATGTGTCCCATCCCATCTCCTTGTGCACCCCAAGCTCCCTTGCTGATTGGGTGGGGTGGGAAGCAGAAAAGTCCTTGACACCATGTGAGCACTGCTCAGCAATAACGAAAACATCCCTCTGCTACCAACACTATTTCCAGCACAAATCCAAAACTGACCCTCATTCCAGCTACTGTGAGGAAAATTAACTCTATCACAGCCAAAGCCAGCACACAAATGTGTAACTACTTCTGCATCCATCACATCACTCACTCGGCAATATTTAAGAATCAAAAGGTATTAAGTACTCCTGTCAGAGGAGGACAATATTGGTCACTTCAGGTTCAAGAGCAAAATAATGCTGAATATACAAATATTAACTACATGACTGCTTGGATGGAATTGAAGTGAGCAAGTGGAAGAGAGAAACATATTGAAATGCAGCTCAATTTGTCTCTTTGAAGCAAGTGTGCAGACAAAAATAATCCCTAAGGTAATTAAGCTCTTCATTTTTACCAGGCACGGTGTGTCCACCTTGCTAGTAATTGCTCAGTCAGTTCTGCTCTGGGGATGATTGGGACTTCTGCATAGGAGCTGAAGGACCAGCAGGGCTGAGTCTAAGAGGATCCAAAATAATGAAATAAATCACAAACACGCCTAAAACATGAATAAGAAAATGAAACACAAAATACCAAAGAAAAATGATTTTGTGGAGCATTCATATGGCTAACATTGAGCATGATGTCTTTAGTAACCTTCCTTAGATCCTTATTGGATTGAAACCCTGGATTTTTTTTTCTTTTTCTTCCGGATACTAATAAAAAACTATTTGGTTGCCCTGGAAATGGGAATAATGACAGGAAATAAAAAGGTGGTGGTGGCAAGGAACTGCAAGTTCTCCTCCAAACAACCACATTGGACCCATTAATGGTGCAGCCAGTGAGCAGCACAAATGAAGCTTAGAATCTAAGAGGATTTTCTCAGGTGGGTTGACTAATCGCCATCATCCTGTCATCCCATTTGGTGGGGAAACGTGAGGCCAACCCTGAACACCGCTGAAACCCCCGTCCCCAGGAAGGAGAAAACCAGAGGTCACGCCCTCAACGCATGTTTCTGACAGATAGCAGGAAGAGTATCCACCTGATATTACTATGCCAAAATTATCTCTTGGTCCACAGCATCTGGATGCTCCTGCAGGACTGGGGCACTGCACGGTGCATGGAGATGCACAGGGATGCACAGGAAGGTGCTGCTCCAGCCTGGAAGAAGCCAGCTCTCTGTGGAGTAAACCAGGGCAGCAGAGAGCGAGCACCAGGCAGATTCAGTCTGCAGTGCCTCAACAAACATGTACATGATAATGAAAACCATGTTGTTTCAGAGGTTCAGGGTGCCCTTAAATGTTTAATACTGCCATTACTTATTAATAGGAAATAAATAGTGTGGTACATAGAGGTGGGCCAAAGACAGGAAGCCAAATCAGAAGCTGTTCCATTTAAGTGCATCAAACTTGGCTCCTCCACATGTCAAGGGCTGGTGTTTGTTATTTGTTCACACAGAGGCTGGGGATGGCAACTGGGAGGTGGCTGCAAAGACTTGGAGAGCTGGACACCCCGAGCACGTGCCCTGGGAGAGTGAGAACGTCTTTGGTATAAGGTCAGGGCAAGACAGGAAGATCTAAAACATCTCAGGTGCACAGTAAGTGAATACTGTGCAGAGAGTGGGTGGCTGTTGTGTGCCTCAAGATCTAGGAAGCCCTCAGCCTGCCTAATAATCTCAGATGACCGTGTTTGTGGCAGGACCCAGAGTCCCCAGCCTCACCACAAAGGGCTGAAGCAGCCCAGGAGGTACCACAGACTGGGCTGGCGCAGAGGAGCCGTTCTGTGCTGGCTACTGCTAAGAGGGTTTCACTGTGCAAATTCAGACCCTGGGCTACAGGCAGGGATGTCTTTACAGTTTTTCATTTCTCTAGTCTTTTCACATTGTTCACTACAACTCAAGCTCTTTTTTTGCTTTGCTTATTAGTCTGCATTATTCAGCATTTTACAGGTGCTAGCTTAATCCCAACTATACATTAAAATTACATAACCTGTGGGAAACAGTGAGAAACCCCTTGCATCTGGCCTTTCTGGCTTGTTAAAATATGGATGGTACATCTGAAAAGCTTTACACCTTATCCTGTGAAAATCCTCACCCCTGAAACAACTCAGTATGGATAATTTGGAAACAACAGCAGCAAAAACCAGGATGGAATAAGGAATGCTGTCGAGATATCCATAGTAGACAGAGATAGTTTCTGCAAGGGGCAAGGAGACTGTGCATCCAACTGATGGTTCTACTGCTCTGAAGGCCAGAGGAACCTAATGGCTTCTGCAATCCCTCAGCAGTGGTCCTGGTTTCTAATGTCACTGGTTTCCATGCCAATTTACAATCCCTGCTGTCTTTTCTATGTGCTTAAAACACAGCTGTTCTTTCCACCTTCCCTAGCCTGCAAAATGACACCTGGGCTTTGAGAGTCAACGGAGCTTTCCCTTCTTTTCTACCATGACCGGGAATGATCCTACAGGCAATGTTTTGTCCTCAGCTGCACTTAGGAAGAGCCTTATGCTCATCCTGGGAGCTGTTTGTTTAATGCCTGCCGGGACACGGTGAACAGCTCTGCTGCTTAATTTCAGAGTGTATTTTGTCAGCGCCTCTGACGGAATATGCAGCAGACAGAGCTGCTCACATAGAAGGTGCCATTTCTAGTCAAGCCCTATCTCGAAACACATCGCACCACGTGTCTGACGTATCACTGCTGTTTATCTTATCTGCCTACTGCACAATCAATGGAAAACTCTGCATGTAGCTCTGAGCACTGCTCAGCTATCTGGCACTTGCCAAGTTTCTCTGCATTTCTAAGCACAAGTTCTGCCCATGATACCAAGAAAACCAACTTCCCTCATTTTAAGACTCCTACATGAGATCTCAGTAAGACATGGAGCGAAGAATGCATCCAAATACCTCTGCAAAGGGCAGGTGAAATATTCTTCTTCACCAGTCTCGCACCAGGTACCCAACATCTAACTGCTGAGCCCAAGGACTGCCATGCCAGGAAACCGAGGGAGCACCATGAGAAAGACGAAAGGAGGTGCTGGTGTACCGGATGTTCAGGAAGACTTGTCCAGCCCTTCTCTCTGATTGTTTCACTTGGCACTTGTAGGCTAAACTGCAAAAGGAAACTCTTGAAGGATGCCTCCTTGATCCTGACCTGCTATATTGCTATTGTGTTGCATCTACACCAGCGGTGCTAAAAAAAGAGAGTGCTTTAAAAGCAGGAGGCAGCTCAGCTCAGGGCATTTTTCCTGAGGCAGGAGATTCTCTTCTCACTGCCACATGTCCCCAGGGACCTGCCAGTTGTCACCATGTTCTCTGGTTCACATGTACTCGGACATACGGCCAAGGCCGTCTTCTCATCTTAACTTTGTCTGCAGATTAGAGCTCAACATCAAGTCAGCACAGCTCACCAAGTTGCCATGAGTCAGCTGAGACAAGGTTCTGCCCACAGCAAGTGCAAGGTAATGCGACTTAGCCTGATCCGCAGTGAAAGAAAATCAAGCTAAGCTGCATTATTGTACTTTTGCCATCAGTGAAGAGAGAAGTCCTGGGGCTCATCCCCCAGAGGCAGTGTTCAAACCATGAGGACTTGGTCATGTGTGACCACTTCGTGTGCTAGTGTGCAACATTTCTGCACACAGACCTCATCCAGCTACGAAATTTACACACTTCTGGCTTGCTGTTTTAAGCAGCAGAAAATGTGGAGGTCATGCCTTGTAACACAGAACAACAAAGGACAAAAAGCCCCAGGAAGAAGATGAAAATCCTACAAACTCCTAAGAACTGGAAGGGAACAGCATAGCTCTGGTACCTCAGGAACATCATTGCTGTGAACTGACAGGGCTTCAAATAATATTGAAACATAAATATTTCTTCAGTCCCTCTCAAACTTTAAATGCTCAAAGAACACGTGTTGGTTTTACAAGGGTTGTGCTCCCTTTTCCCTTCCCAAAGCACACTAAAACAAAGAGAGGCTACTGCAAAACTCACAAGTCATAGACCTCACTTCACATCTTCTGGCCCAGAGTTTGACAAGCTGACTGGGAACATCAGATAAATGGGACTGGCATTTTCCATGAGTTCAGTCTACATGTGTGATGTACTCATTAATTCCTTTGGGCAACGCATGAGTGAAGGCTGCCTCTTGCACATGCAACTAAAACGAGAGAACGCATCTACAAAATTGAGAAGTGATATGAAATAGTATGTGCTGTCTGCCATCCTTCCTGTATGGAGATACTGCTAATGAATCACTCAGAAGTGTCTGACTTGCTGTGCTATTTTATACAGGATGCATCACTTTGCCTTCAAAAGCTTTATGAAGGCAGTTATGATTGCAAATGCAAATGACAGCAAAGCAGAAAATTTCAATCTGAGGCGCAGCACACAACTGCTGTCCTGATGGTCTGAGGTCTACAGATGTTCCTGTCACAACTCCAGCTATGAATCACTCTTTAAGTACATGCAGAGGCAGAGAAAGAAAGGGATAGTTAATAATTTAAAATAATACCAATCATCAGTGGCAGTCAGGTAAAAGAATAACCTTAGTTCACTCTGTAAATGTTTATACAATAGCCTTATCTGCAGCTATGTCCTCTGGAGCTGTAAGCTAATTCTTATTATTCCAAATTTTGTGAACTGTGGGAAGCATTACATCTCTGCTGGCCTGGAGTCACAGCACAGGTTGTGCTTTCAAACATGCGTTGTACAGGAGTAACACGGGAGGTGAGCCTGGCCCCAACACCCCAAAACTACTGAGCAAAAACAAACTGAGAGATTAGGTTCTGAGCCAGAATTATCTTGCAAAATTAAAAAGAGGTGGTATGCAGTCACTTAAATAAAAGGCAACATTTTAAAAGCTTCGGTCACATGCAGCTGCTTTCATAGCATTAAGAAGAAGACGGAACCATAGAAGGTATCCAGGTTCACCTTCAGTAAATGCCAAATTCCATAGGTCTGGGCTGCTTTGGACTTGGGGGCCTGCACTGAGTCGGGAGGTTGGAAGTTCAGCAGGGATCCTCTGGCATCTCCTTGTCCTGCCCACACAGGGGTGGTGATGGAGCACCCCTGGAGTGCCTGGGGCGGCGGCACTGGTCATTCCCACCTGGCAGAGGGGGTTGTTGATCAGTGTGTGCCCACTGACCTTCCTTCCGCAATACCCAGCAGTCTGGCCAGGCTTCTCCTGCTGAAACACAACCCTAAAGCACATGACTTTCAAAATCCATGGTGATGGATATGCGAGAGAGGGCCAGAACCTCTCCAGGTAAAGCAGAAAATTACCTTGAAGAAGGTAGGCACAGACTCTCCTTTGAAGGGTTAGATTTGTGCACGTGGTGCCTAATGAAGATTTGGGAGAAGGAGATAGTGAACATTTTCATCAGCCAGAAGAACTGGTGCAAAGCTTGCCAGTGTTGCTCGTAACACCTGAAAGCGCTGGGCATGAAAATCTGTTTGCGTCTGTGGTTGGGCCCCCTTTGCTTTCTTATTTTCCCACACTCATCTCGGCTCAGTATTTTGATGAATGTAATGGAAATATATCAATTGGATTTTTGTGATTGTTTGAGACAAAGGTGTGTGCTCGAAGACATTTATTGAGTGTCATTAGCCACTCATAAAAATTTTAGTACAACTGATTAACAATGTTATTTTCAATTTACTTTTATTTTCTCCTAACATGCTTTGCACTTCACACCTGGCAAAGCAAATGGTATGGAAAAATTAAGTATAGGATTGTTTCTGTCAGTTATTGTACATGCTAGCTAGTGTTCCACAGAATATTATTTATACTCAACTACTTTATCATGACTTCTAATTAGTACTTAGCTAATCATCATCTGCAAAGCAGACTTCTTTTACTTGGTTTATTTTAAATTAAGGCTACTGGGGATTAGCATCTACAAGGTCACTTGACAAAATGCCAACTTTGCCTGTCAGACAAAGGTTACTCTAAGAGCTCATGAATTCCCAACACCCGTGCACTGCCTGCATGGGTACCTCTCCAACAGGATCACAAAGCAGACTTCAGCTAATGACTGTTTAATGCCAATTTAGTCAGCATAATGCCTCCTGTTGCTAAAGCTTTTCCAGCTTTTCTTTTGCAACAGTGCTTGTAAAGTCCCTAAGAAATCCCACGTGTGTACTAGCTTTGCATACAGCAACTTTGACCACAGGGTAAAATTTTGCAGCAGCAAATTTCAGAACTCCTCCATCTAGGCGAAAAGATAAACATTCAACATTTCTCTCAAGAGCTGATCTTTTTTTGTTTTAATTTTTATATATAAATATATCATAAAGCGTACCATTTCCTCATTTCAGTACAGATTTTTTGAACTTTACTAAAATAAATGAAATATAAATGCTACAATTTTTATGTTTAAAACAAGTTTTGATGACAGCCTTCCCCTAAGAGCAGGCCCAGAAACTCTGTTAGCTACATGGAGAGAGACAAAAACACCCCGAAAACTTCCTGCTATGCAAGAGCATTTGGAACAGCAGGTGTGCCTTAGCTGGAGCTGCTTGCAGGTGTCCGTGAGTTCCTCACGTCAATGCCCACTCTCCTTAGTAGCAACTGCTTTAATACTAACCTGAAAATTTCACATTCAACATGTATCTCCCTTAAATTCATTGTCAAGACCCAGCTTTTCATATCTGTGTCTGCTTTTGCTGATCCCAAACGGCAAGAGGTATTGTCTGTTGTGGATTTGGAGATCAGGATTGCAAATTGCTGAATTTTCAGATAAAGCCATATGACTTCAACCACTGTAAACCTAGAAAAAAAAGTCAACCTTCCTTTTGTCCTTTCTCCTTCACAACCTGGAAAGTGTTCACAGCATTGAAACAACGAGGCATAGGAGTGGATGATACACCCCACACACGTTTTGCACTTTCATACTTCTTCCCAGTCCTGTCTTTGACCTTAACTGGTGCCTCCTGGACAGGAGAGGAGGTTCCAGGTGAATCCTACCCCACCCATCACAACCCCTTTGGTTCAGCCTTACTACACTTTCAGGTCCTGCAGGTGAATACTAAACAACTAAAGCAGCAATCTAAAATCTGTCAGTGTGTCTTGCTGCCAAGGGGTTTGTTGTTGGTTTACTCCTCCTCAACACGTACTTTCCAAAACAGACACAAACAAACAAACAAACAAAAACAAAATGAAATTTTAAAAACAATGATAACACCACAATATCTGTTTAAAACAGTACTGCCCGTGCTCTGGACAAATTGTTAAGAGCAATTCAGCATTCTTATAATTAATCCACAACAAAATAAGCTATAAGATGCCACAAATGAAGGCATAATTGGCCATACAGAGGCAACACTACCATGAATGTTGTTTGGCAAGAAAAAAAAAAGAGCAGATACATAATTCATCCAAAGGACAGGTTCAGAACTGCCCGGCACTGCTGGGATCACACTGGAGGAGACGGACTATGGATGGATCACTCTTGGCGCCTCGGATGAACTCTTCCAGAGAGAGCTTTCCTAGAAAAGAAACGTTTATTTAGCGCATGTGGTGGGTTGCAGCACACTCGTCAAGCCTCTGGACAAGCGTCATAGAAGGAAGCTGGGGAAGCCAGGAAAATCCCTGGGAAAGCAACCCTGCAAGGTGAAGTCCTGCCTGCCTACACCCTGCTGGCCCTGCAGATTGTCCCATGTGTCAGGACACCCCAGCCACCCCACCTGGAGGGTGCCTACCATCACGGTTGGTGTCCATCTGGCGGAAAATCTTCTCGGTCCTCTTCTCTGGTGTTGACTCATCTTCTGGCATCTTCATTACAGAAGAAACCATCTTATAGATTGCCTGTGTGATAGATAGGAGCAAAGAGCTGGTAAGAAACACATCATCTTAATGGAAGGGCACAATGAACTTCTCGTGACAGAAACAGGCGGGAAATATCCTGGGACCACCAGCAAGACCTGCTCTTTGGATGCTGAAGGGTGTTGGGTGGCACCAGTACATGCCGCTTCCCTCTTCAGTGGGACACTTGTCTATGAAATACTGTGTTTCTTTATTTAGCCATGGACAAACACCATCTGGGTTTGGACTAAAGTTACATTTTTCCTTATTAAAACAGTCTTTGGACAAATTTATCATTTGTACAACACATTAGGCAATGGCAGCTCCTAGAGCCTGGAGGAACAGACCACCAAGGTCTTGTCCTGTGCTGCGATAAATCTCCATGCTTTGGCCACACAGGCTTCGTCCTCACCACATCTGTCTCCTCACCCTGCCTTTGCTTTTCCCCCATCTCCTTTCTCTCCCTCCTTGTCAGCATCCTGTCCGTGGGGAGAGCAGTGACTAACTTCCTTGTGTTTGCTTCATCTCACAGATAACAAAGACTGGACCATCAAGGAGGTGTCCTTTTAATTGGGGGTTGGTGTGTGTGCACAGCTCAAAATCCCTTTCACAATTCGCTCCACAGAGACCAGATGTTCTGATCCCACAGAGCACCACCACCACCCATAGCTGTTCTCTGCACACACAAACGCATTAGTCACCTTTGGTACTAGCTGCCCCTGAAAGAGGGGTAATGTTAATTTTGAAACAAGGATGAGGATCTGTCTCTGCACTGGTTACCCAAACCTTGCCGGCAAACATAAGCATGCAGCACCAGTAAACTCCAGGGCTTTGTGTTTGGTATCTCTGCGGTGCCGCAGCTGGGAGAGCAGCAGCACCCAGATGGCTGCAGGGTGGTGGCCTGGGGAGTTCCTCCCAGCCATGTGGAGGGACAGCACAACCCAGCCCAAGGCAGCATTGCCCTGGTCCAACTGGCCCCTTCTGCTGCCCACTGCAACTCGTTGGCTGTCACCTGCTGTCACCTGACTGCTTCAGTTACTTGTTCTTCCTTTCCCCCTGCTTTGGGAGGGAGGTCCTTGGTGCAAGCCAAGATTTCTCATTGGGTCACCCCTCTCCCCTCTTCCCCTTCATGAAGGCACTCTGCCTAGCAGCTCAGATCATCTGGCTCAGGATCCCCAAGGACTGGCTCCAGGAATGTAGCAGCACAGACAGAGGATGCCACTAAGCAGCACAGACATTTCACACTCAGATTAGGGAGCATCTGCTTCCCTGGCCACCTTGCTGGCTTCTCCTCTGCCAACAGCTCACCTTTCACATCTCCTGGGCTTTAAATTACTGAAAGACTTACACCCTAAGAAAGACATTTGTCTGTTTAATTAATTATCCCTTGCTTATGCTCAGCATAATCAAACATCTGCTCCCAGTTATGTCACCAAGAGTGTAGCTGTGGTTTTCAGGTCTGCCCTCCGGTAAGTGTAACACAGGCTATGGACCTGAGAAGGGAAATAGAGGTGAACATTTCAGCATGAACAGCTGCTGGCTGAATAGGAAACTGGTGGACACCCTTTTAATCACCATCATCATCATCATCATCATTTGCACTGCATGAGTGTCCAAAGGCTCCTAAGAGAATTAGTGTTCCAG
Source organism: Callaeas wilsoni (assembly GCA_013398955.1). Lineage (NCBI taxonomy): Eukaryota > Metazoa > Chordata > Aves > Passeriformes > Callaeidae > Callaeas > Callaeas wilsoni. Next base: position 76,997 of record VWPU01012597.1, read on the forward strand.
AGTACTGGGCAGAGCCTCATAGAGGCAGGGATGCTGTCCACACAACCATGCTACTCTGATACCAGGAGCACAGAAGAAAGGATGAACATGCAAGCATGTGAACACAGGGATAAGGGAGCCTGGGGAAGGAGGCGGTAGCAAAGTAAAAAAATGGAGAGGGTGGACAGTGAGAATTTAGACCTTGCTCATCCTCATCAGCATGCAAGGCTTGCAAGGGTCAGAGCAGACATGAGGCTTATAAATCTGCCAGTGTTTAAGCATCTGAAGCTGTCTGGCTTTTGTCTGGGGTAGGAAGAGAGGTGGAGGGGTCACTCCCTCTCTCTGGGTGAGAGGACACGGCAAAGCAGAGAATCTGCATTGAAAGTGTGGGAGGAATGCCCCAGACCGGGAGTGAGGGCGTGTTTACCCTGATCAAAGTAACCATAGTAAGAATATGCAGATTTTTAGGACAAAAAAAGCACTTCAGGATGACTTCATCCTACAGGGTCCTTTTCACAGAGGCGTGTGAAGAGAATAACAGATGAGATATTCTAGGAAAGCCAGATGGGAATAACATAGTAAGCGTTCCTTTCATGCTGAAAATGGTTACTCTGGACAAATTCTTATGTCCTTACTCAGAAGTTCATTGGGAAGTTTTCCCAAAGTAAAAGCCAGCTAAAGCTGATTAAGAATCTTGAGACTTGCCCCATATTAATTCAGCGCAGCTACACAAAACTCTTTCTTGTATGTTTGAAAGAGCAAGCTCTGAAAGGAATTTGGTTTCATGTGATAATTACACAGAGCTGGGCTGTACTAACTCTGGGCTAGGACCTGGGACTGAAAGGCTACAGGGGTTCCACTCCACATGGAGTGCGACTCCTCAGCTTCCCAGAACCTGGTCCGAAAACCATCAGTGGCATTCAGCACTGGAAGTTGATACCTGTCAAGCAGTCTCCTGAGTCAGGGCAGCTTTAATAGGTGAGCTTCTGTCAGGAGTGCTCCTTACAGCTCCTTGGCACCCCTGAATGCCACCAGGAAATTGTGCCTCCAGAGCCCTGTGTACGTCACTGGAGCAAGCACAGGCTCTAGCTTCATCTGCTGCCCTGCTGAACTCTCTCCTTTGATTTTCTAACTGCATGAGGCGGAGCAGCAATGGGTGATTTTAGGGTAAATCTCATCCCTTTGCCCATTCACACAGGTTTTCCTCCCAGTTGCTGGCTGCCACTGCTGCACTCAGGCCAGAAGCTTTGGTGAGGGCTGCATTTTCCTGGTGTACTTGGCAAATTGTCAAAAAGCTCTTTATGGTGATGGCAGCAGCAATGATAGCACAAATTTTCAGTCGATCCTTTTTACTCTGTTGAAATAAATTCTGATGGCTAGAAGTCTCATGAAGTGAATGACTGGCCTGAAAAAAATTGTTTTCCTCTCAATCTTGTGGAGATTTTTGACACTGTCTTCACAGAGCCATATCAGCTTTTGCTTCTTCCCACACCAGCTTCTGTTTTTTCCTGGCTTGCAAATAAGCTATCCCAGCGAGTGAAACGTGTGTGCTCTGTTTTTATTAAACTGAAAGTGTTATTCTTGTCTCTGCTCAGTATTCTTAAAATGCCTTTTGAGTCCATACAGTGAAAAAATGTATCCTTAGAACAAGGTTTCCATCTCTCATTTGAACTCTTATTTTAAGAGACTAGCCAAATATGTCCTGTTTCAGCAAGGGGAACAAATCTTCTAAGTGGTTTGCAGCTATTTTTGAGTTGACTGGGCTATTTAGATTATAGGTAAACATATGGGAGACATGAAAAGGCTGAGACATGAATCTGAGAGGAACTGTGACAAGGTCTGTCAAGAGGGCAGGCTATGAAGCCTCTTCCCACAGTAGTCTGCAGATGTGCTGTGCCTGGTAAGTGTAGCAGTATCCCATGGACTTTCTTTTTCGAGGCTCTACAGCTGTCAGCTCACCACTAAAGTCCTTCAACTTCCAAACTGTGCAGTTGGCTCCATGCGGATCTCTAGGCAGGGTTTTTTGGAGACTGGCCTAGGGATGTTCCTGGACAGGCATGGTGAGCCTGCACTGGGCTGCGCGGTTACGGGCACGGTGTACAGAGCTCAAAGGAATGCAGGTGCTTTGCCATCTAGCACATCACTTTGCAAGGAAAACTGTTAGGACCATTATTAGACCAAAACAAGGCCTTAGAAAACTGTTCTGGACCGTTCTCGTTCATCTCCTTGGCAGCTGGCTGGTCACAAGGGCTCCTTCACCAGTAGTTCTGCTGTTCCAGTGCTGCTGCTACCACTGTTACCCCAATCTCCTTAATGCAATGCAGAGCAAGAGTGCAATGCCTGCATTGCCTGCAGTGCTGTTAGATTAGACCAGAGCAATGGAAAGGAAATGCAAGGAAGCATCAGCACAACAGTGAAAATCACTGCAGAGAGAGGGCTTTCAAAGCACGAAGAAAAGCAGACTGAAAAAGAAGAAAAGTGTGCCTTGCCCCTATGCTATTTAAAATAGAGTAATCCCACAGTAAGAGGGACAGTTACTTTTCTGTGAAACTAAGACTTTTAGACTAAAGGTGTTTCTTTTAGCATTCATTTTGATGTATTGTCTCAGGCAAAAAGCCCAATGAAAACATAATCCTGCTCTATCAATTTGCAAATGTATGCTAGATAAGGGGCTTGCAATAGATTCCTTTGAGACATATATCAGAGATATGTCAGAGTTCTGATTTTCACTCTCAGAGAAAATTGTGATGGCTGAGGGCCCCCAGGAAGACATTTGATACAGAATCCTGTCATTCCATACAAAAAAATAATCATTTTTCATAAATGAAAGTGATAGTTGTTTGCTGGCTTTTTGTATCTAATCACTCTACATCAAAGGAACCTCTCAACAAAGCAAGAAAATATGCTCATCTACTTCAGTTTCAGATACCAGCTGAACACATTTCCAGAGACTACACAACAAATCCCATCCCACTGGGAGGAGCTACTGGTGACCAGTGAAATGCAGGGAGACCACTGCATCCAAAACAGCCTGAAGGAAGAGAACAGGGTGAGATCTACCAGCACACTGCCTTATGGGAAGCTCCATCACAGAAAGGGCAGCTTTCCTGATTTAAAAATTGCTGATAGTCCATGGTACAGAAATAACTGTTTTTCAGGCTGTTCACTCCATAATTGCTTTTTCTGTGGTCCCTCAAAATTGGGTCCCTCAAAATGAGGTGAGATTATAAGCCTCATGCAGTTGAGTTTCACATTCAGTCTGAAAGGAGGAGAGAGCCAAACCTCCCAAGCAGTGCAGTGGGATGGCTGGAGCGCCAGGCTGAGGGCTGTGCACAGCCACAGTGCTGCTCGGGGTGACAGAATGTCACCCTACGCTGATCCCAAAGCTGCAATTTTGTTTGATGATGGCATCATGGCTATAAAGGACAGTATTATGATTTGGTACTGACGTCAATATGAAGAGGAAGCAGAGCATTTTGGCCTCTAGACTTGCTGGCAAGCAGATCTGGGGTAACTGGAAAAAGCTTCCGGCTTTGCTGGTCCTCCTTTGGCTCACTACAGAAAATCCAGCCACCGATATTTTCATTTCATTTGACATGAACAAATTTGTGGCCTTGTTCTGCCTGTCTGTAGATCTCCTTGCCTGGGGGTTTGTGCTGCCTCTCGGCACGGCGCCTTCCCAGGCTCCTCGACAGCAGCAAGGGATCCTGCAGCCCCCGGGGTCTCTCCTCCTCCAGAGGAGCAGGCTGTCACCAGGCTTTGGCTCCTTGTGTTTCCTATGTACTATGTTAGTTCTTTTGGGATTCTTTTTGTTTTTTCATCAGGAGAAATACAGCCAGAAAAACAATAATTGACAGGCTGTTTACCCTGCCTGGGGGAGAGGAAGATTTGTAAGGAACAGAGGATCTTCTAATGCAAATATTCCATGGGGTTTGTCACGGCACAGACAGGGAGGTCCTGCTCCTCAACTCAGACACAGGAAAACAAAACAGACTAAGTGAAAGATGACACAGGAACTCTAGATTTGCATCCGAGCTTTGGATCTGGTCTTGCTGAAGCAGCCCAAGTGCTGATATTGGCCACTGTTTGAAGGATGTGAGAGGGGCCCTGGTAGAAAGACAGGAGCACCACACGTTAGGCTGACTCCCTACGTGCAGCTTGCCATCACAGCCTGTAATTTTTGTGCATTACTTTCCCTTGGTTCTCAGCGCAAATATAAGTCTGAATAATACAGTACATTGTTAGCACTTCAAATTTTCCAGGGAAAGGAAAGGATCTTGATAAGAGGCTTTCTTTTTTTTTTTAAACAGTGCTGCATTATACAGATTCAAGCTGTGTAAATACACTGCCGTATAAAAAATGTTTTAAATCTTTCAGTAGAGTGATGTGCCTCAAGGGCAAAAACATGTTAGAGAAAGCCAGTGACGTGGGACTCTTAGTAACACCACAAGAAAATACAACCAAGGAAGCTATATATGGAATCATCATCTACCCAGATAAGGTTTATCTATACTGTCAACTTAGTATGCAGACAGCTAGTATGATTCTAATAATGCAAACCTCACTGGAATTAGGCAAACAAAACACCTTTATAATATATGAGCTGTTTCTTCATAATAAAATGATATCAAAGTAGATTTGTTTCTTATTGTGGAAGGAGCTTGCCTTCCTTAAAAGTACACTGCCTGGTTGTTCTAATCTACCTACTTGGTTCGACCGTAATTAATCATTATTAATTGACAGGGTTAGAGAATCACATTTATCAGCAGGTTAGTTGCAGTGCTTGAGCCCAACTGAGCTCCTAGGGAAGAAATATCCATGCAGCCTGTTGCTCAGGAAGAACTTGCAGTGGATATTAGGCTGTAGTTCGAATTGTGACACGATCTTTGCCAAATGAAATAGCATTTTATATCCAAGTAGTTACACAAGATTATGAACCAGTGCTACCAGTTTTTCCCTCAGTGTCTCAGTGTAACATTGCTTCACAATTTGCTCTGAAGGAGGGAGCCTGGGGTGCCTCTGAGCAGCACATACCTGTACGATTTCCAGCATCTCTGACTTACTGATGTAGCCGTTCCCATCAAGGTCGTACATACTGAATGCCCACTTCAGCTTTTGCTCCAGTTTTCCTCTTGACGTTACACTCAAGGCTATGATGAATTCTCTGAAATCTATTGTTCCATCTCCATTGGCGTCGAAAGTGCGGAATACATGTTCTGCAAACTTAGAAGCGTCCCCGTAAGGAAAAAAGTTTCCATATATTTTTTTAAACTCCTCCATAGATAAATGTCCACTTGGACAGTCTCTCAAGAAGCCTTTGTACCACTCCTGGATCTCATGTTCTGTAAAGTCTGTACTTTCTAGCAAATCTTGCATGACTTCAGGGCGTAGTTTGCTGTTTTGCTTTCCCATATTGGAGTTAAAGTATTACCTGCAGAGCAAAAACAAACACATATGAATTATTATTAATTATTGATACTGATTAGCTTGGAGGCTGTAGAAGAACAGTATGCTGTATTCTGAGTTTTCTGATGATAGCTCACTCTTGGGTATCAACTGAAACCTTGGACAATGTCCAGTACTCCATGTATACGCTGAAAAAATTAATAAACGTAATCTACATGTTGTTTACATTGTTTTTTGACAGTCTGGAGAACAGTAATTACACTGAATTTATCGCCATCCTATTCAGCCCTTGAAATCATGAGGTAAGCAATGGATGTTGCAAGGTACAGCTAACCAGTAGCTGTGTGTTGCCCTCCATCCCAGTCACCCAACTGTCCTGAGGACCTGGCCTAATGACAGACAATTTTTGTACCTCTGGTGGAAACCAGACTGGTGCAAAGGCCTATATTCCCCGGTCTTCTTTCAAAATGGGATCAAGGTGCAACTGCAGTGTACGCTGAAACCAGTAGCTCCAAAGCCCTTCTACACATATCTTTATAACCAGAAAGCAACCCAGAAACTGCCTCTTTTGCTGCATGGACCAATTCCCATTTTACTTCAAAATTAAGATAAAATCTGAAGAGATTTTATCAATGGTGGATTCCCCCACTCAAACTATTACTGTGTTTTTTAATCTTTTGTAGCCAAAAACTGGATCTATTACTAATAGTAGTCTGGGTGGTCATAGCTCTTTGAAAAAACCTCTTTAAAAAAAAAAAGAAAAAAGAAAAAGAGAAAAAAAAGTACCCAGACAATGAAATTGGAAATTCATTTCCCTTAAATTAACCATTAAGAAGTATTATTTGATACAGTCTCTGCTAAATCACCTTAATTACATTTCATTTGAGGCAAGTTGCTGCATATCACATTGTGTAGCACATTTACTAATGACTGATGCCTTTGGGTTTTAAGTTTTGGAGCCTGAGTGTGATGGCACCAAAAGGCAACATCGGTTTTACTGGAAGCTTAACATTATACTGATTTGTGGGAAGCCCCTCTCCACTGACAGAAACCTGCCTGAGAATCTGTCATGCAAATGACAGTCACAACTAAGATGTGATGTATGGATAACTAAAGTAGAATTGCAAAATAATTTAAACATGACTCACACTGCTGTCAGAATGGAGTCTCTGGTCCAGAGACAGATTTAATAATGATGACTGGAATGGCTAATGAGCATTCAATAAAATGGCCTTTCTTAACCAGGATATTACTTTTTAAAAAATGAAGAATAATACAGTATTGATACATGACAGAAGCAGCTACTGAGAAATGTACCACCATTTGAAGCTAATCTACTATCTCTTCTGTTTGGCATTGGGAAGAAAAAATTGAGGTTCCCCTTAGCTATTTTTTTTTCTTGTGGGAAGTTCTCTTTCTCCCCAAGGACTTTGAACTCTCCAAGGCAGCTAGAGGACTGATTCCTTAATTTCCTGTGTTCTTGGACCAGAATGACCAAAAAGCTGTATTTTTCTAGTGTAAAACTACGGGATCCATCCTAGATCCATCCATGTCTCCAGGATCCACTAACGGCTGTCTGGTAACATATAGTTTGGTAACTCTGTGTCCTGTCTAAACACATTGCTTACATGGTTCATGGAGAACAGGCTCCCCTGTTCACAGACAGGAGGCTGGGAAGGGTGAAGAATCCTGCCCCATGGGGGGCCTATCCATCTTCTGACAGGGGCTTGGTTGACTATGTTGACCAAACAATATCTTTTCCTCCAAAGTGTCTCCAAAACACTTGAAAAGTGGAAGATGCCACCTCAAGGGCAATTTTTTCTACTGCCTTTTGTCTTTTCATCCTGATCAAAACATGCTGTACAGTTTTAAAGTAATCTGAGAGCTTAATGCCCTGAAAATAGCAAAAAAGTCCTTATTTCATAGGCCTGGTCCAACAGCTGCCAAGGCAGCTGAATGTTGTGTTGGGGTGTTGGATGGGGCCCATAATAAACAACCTGGGAATTAGCTGAGGGAATGGATTACATTAGGGCAGCCAGAGGGCTTCATGTCAGGCAAAACAACATGATCAGGGTCTGCCAGTGGGATGGAAGAGCAAATGGACAAGGGAAGTGTCCAGGCTCAGTTTATAGTGGCACCAGTTTAACACAAAACCCTCAGTAAAATTCCCAGAGTAGGGAGGAGCTGCCCACATCCCTGGTCAGAAGCTCTCCGCAGTGCCAGGGGCAGCACACTTTCTGACCATAGAGTAGGGAGGGAAGATTGCTGACTAAGGTGCAAGACAGCTGTGGTAGGAATGAGCTAGAATTAGCCATATAATCCCCTCCTGCTTTTTAATAACTCAAACATTTGAAAATGGAAAGCTCAGCTTGCACATTTCTAGTCCAGAGTCTTCTGAAAATGAAATAGTGAGGTAAAATGAAGGCAGTGTCCTTCAAGAGGTGGCCAATAAGACTGTATTTCACTCTAAAAAGTAATGCCTTTACAGCTGCACAATGTTGTAGGTGCAATATATTTTCACCAAATAATAAAAACCACAGAAGAGTAGAGTGCACTGCCTTGAAGAACATCACAAGCATAAAAATCTGTGTTCTCCAGGCAGAAAGGGAGAGCCAACCATATGTGACTTGCAGGACAAGGCCGAAATCCACAGCTGTTGTGATGTCAGGTGACGCAGTCAAAACTAGCAGCATTATTCCTGAGTCCACTTGTGATGAATTTTTACCATTTTTTTCGCCCTCCAGATTGTTCCTTTTTAATAGGCGGTGTTCTAGGAACCATAACAATGGGATTTATTGTGCCTATTCTATCTATCAACAACAGATCAAAATGCTTTTGCAGTCCAAGTACAGAAAATCACTGAAGATGCTTGAAGATCCTTGCAATCACTTCACAGACTGCTGTCTGACTCTTCACGATAGATTAGATTATGGGCAGAGTGCAGTGAGCTAAGAGAATGTCAGCTAACAATGACAGCAATAAATGCACAGAACAAAATAAAATTGAAACTGATTTAAGGCATCTTTTCACACTTTATCATTCCTGTAGATCTTTCAAATTTCTAATAAACGATTAAAAGTTCAGAATACAGCAAGTAAATAGTGAACAGCAATCACAATGACAAAGTAAAATATGGACAACACTGAGAAATGGATGTTGTAGGTGTACAGTAAGAAAGACAAATTAAGTAGTTAATGAATATGTTTAATTGCATATCTACAATTTCTTCCTCTGATACAATGGTGTTAGATACATATGAATGACTTCCTACATAGAACAACACATTAAAATATTAAGGTCTTAATTCTTAAGGCAATATTTTTTGGTAAAAGAATGTGATGTGTTTATGGCTTGAAAGGTTGATACCATTTCAGCCAACAACTACAGAATATCAGGAAGTAAAGCGCCACTGCTGCGCAGTTGCAATGGAAAGAATCCCTGTGCCCTGATTATTGGAGGAAATGTCGCAGGCGATGCTCCTTAATGGAAATACTTCAAGATCCTCTATTCAGGTCCATGTGCGGAGTTTTTAAGATGAGATGACAGAGTTGTTTGACAGACAAGTGGCCTGTGAGGATTCAGCATAAGCAGAGAGTGACCCTCTGCTCTCCCCGCAGAGCAGCAGACACATTGTGCAGACCGGACAGCGCTGCTGTTGCAGCCTTCCCCTCTCACAGGGAGCGGCGGCTGGGCAGAGGGGCACTGAACACCTATGCTGTCATCTGCACCTTGCTGCTGCTCACACACAGTTGTTATCTCAATCCGAAACCTCAGCCTAAGGCAAACACTGCCTCCTTAAGCAACAGCCTTGCAGGAGCTGGAAAGCTGCAGCAAGCAGGAGCACGCAGCCAACCCACTGCAACGGGTGCAGCGCAACGCAAACAAACATGCAATGCAAACATCTAAACGTATTTCCTTAAAAGAAATAAATGTTTTCTTTTTTCTGTTGAAGGTTTGCTATAATAAGCAAGTTCTAGCAACATATTTCTAACAGTGCTTTTACTCTTCAAACTTCACACCTATCATATAAAGAAAACTCCATGCATTTTTTTTTTGATTGAGCTCAGTCTGCCAAAGATGACAAGACTTCTTAATTTTCATTTAGGCTTAAATCTGAGGGGAAGTCCAGTGCTGGGAAAAATTATTATGAGAAGGGGGCATTTGTGCAGGGAAGGCTTGCTCTAAAAATGGAATTTTAGGCTATTGGGTACTTCATAGCTAACAGGGTACAAAGCACCTCAAAGGTCTAAATAATCAGTTTGAAAACAAGTCCTGCCCAATCTGTTTCCAGTGGGAACAGCAAGGTGAATCACACCATGGGCTGGGCTACAGACACCAGCTCTGTAACAATGAAAGCAGAAAACTTTTTGGAAAGAAGCAATGAAAGTTCCATTTCGTGATTTTTGTCTTAAGAAACTTCTGTTTCTTGGTTTCTAACACTCAGTTTGACCTGTTTTTAAGAAATAATCCATTTATGGGTGCAATGCTGTCTTTAATATATTTCTAACACATAATTTGAGAATTTTCCCGAGACTAGCAATCGTGGGATTTCAATCTCTGCCAAGCAGCTGCACAAGCTCCTGATGAGTGCTGGAATGAACTAAAGTCTGAGCAGGACAACAGCATCACTCTGAGCCAGCTCTGCTACCTGACAGTGGTGAGAAAGCAGTGCTCCAGCATGAGTCAGTCCCCCATGGCAATGCCACTCTGAGGTATGAGTGTGACTCTCCACTCACCATCACTGCTGTGGTTTTTCCTCCTGTCAGATCATTACTGAAAACTTGGATGTGTGACAAGTGGACTCATACACTCCATCTATCTCTCAAACTGTCTGCACATCTGGAAATGGCAGGGATCTCACCTTCTTTCATGTCCTACCCACCAGCAGTCTTCTGTCACTGCATACCAGCCTCCACAGATAGGGCTCTGGCAAGCGAAATTCTTCTGCCATCACTTTCTGCCACTCCTACCAGTTCTTTCTCTGCCTGTCACTGTGCAACTCAGCTCTGCCACAAGCTCAGACAAGGGGTGCTGCTCTGTCCTGGTTGACCAAACCTTGCAGTAGGGCATCCCCTTACGCTGCAATAAGTGGAGGGATATCAAGGGGAGACTGCAGTGCATCTCAGAGCATGAGACTTTGTCTGGGGATATGTTCCCAGGGCTTCCAGGCCAAAATTTTGCCCTGTTATCGAACTTCACCGCCTTAGAACTACTCTCTTCCTTCCCCTCTGCCAGCTGCTCTCATCGTTTGGTAAAGCTGCAGACATCAAATACCAGTTCACCACAATGTGCCAGTCTCTGCAAACTCTGTTGTTATTTGTGATCCAGTGTACACACGCTTTCAAATGCAGCTCTGGTTCTTCTATGTCCATGCCCTTACAGAAAGGGGGAATTATGTGCATTTACAAAAGTCAAGGCTTGGTGAACACAATCTGGTATAAAAGCCAAGTTTCTTTCATAAGGTCAGTTATTCCTTTGGGCTGTAATACTGCTAACTGCTGTACGAGCTATGTAATGAGACAGTTCAAAGCAACAGCTATCTCAAATGATACCTTCCCTTCCCATCTGTGTATGCTGCTTCCCTGTGGCTGGAACATCAGTGTTGCCACGGCTTCATCACGAATGCAAACCCAACAGTAAATGTGGCCAAAGCACTGTCCTGTGATCATGGAGCTCTCCAGTGAGACTTGGTGAGCAAGGCAGGGACATGTTTGCTGATCTCTGGTGTGCTCCAGCCCAGGAGACATCATGATCAATCCCTGAGCTCCCGATTCACAGCCTCAGAGCCACCCCCAGCACCGCTCTCCACGGTCCCACTGGAAATTCCAGTGCCAGTGCAGGACCCCGCTGGTGGGACAAGTGCATAGTTGCAGCAGCAGCAGCAGCTGTGCTGGGAAGAATAACTTCCCTGGTTTTAGTCTCCTGCCGTGAAGTCTAAGCGCTACCTGGTCAAGAGATTTTTTTTTTTAAACTTCCATCCCACAGGAAACAACCCCCAGGCTCTTGGAAGCAGCCACTTCGCTTCCTTCTGGCCATTTCTAGTTTGTTTTCACACGTTCATTTGAGTAACCAGTGAGGAGATGCTTGCCAAGAAAGGCTTTTGCTTAATTTTTTTTAACAGCATCTCGGAACATATTTTTGAAGGAAAACCAAATTTATTAAAAACCACACAGGGACTTAACAAAAAAATAAATACATGCAGAATAAAATTTTGAGCCTTGCCACCCTCCATTTATCTCTTTCTACTGGCAAAGAGCAAAAACCGGATGAAATTCATGAACAAGATTCATAAAAAAAATCTGACATTCTCTTATTAATATTCAGAAGGAACAGCAGTAAACAGATTTGCAGTGCAGTAAAACAAGTACCCAAATATGTCTGGCTAAAACTATAGCTGACATCAAAGAAGAAGAATGAAGACTAATGAAGAAATTAAAAGGAAAACTCCCAAGGAAGAGGTGTGGATAGGATCATCATTCAGTATTTATGCTTTATTTATCAATAGACGGAAGAGGGGTGATGTGCCCTCTAGTTGCCCACTGGTACTTCCAAACCTGTTCATCACAGTATTCACTCATTTTGTATCAGGATCTTAGTTTGATTCCAGGATCCTGACACTTTCACTACTCTAAGTTCCTGTTTTGTTTAGTGTCACCTTCCTGTTTCTCTAGCCCCTTACTGGGGATCCTTCCCCTGCCAAAGGTGCCCCTAATTTCTCCTTTGATGGTATTTGTCCTGTGCTTTCCTGATACCCCAGGAGAAACTCAAAACAAGAAATAAAAGCAAATCCTTTATAGCTCTGTGTTTTGGTTGAGGCGGGCAGTCCAAGCAGGAGCAGCTGCACAGAGTTCACACGTTTCAAACTGGGAGGTGCTCATGGGTAACATCAAAAGCCCAGGCTCTTCTCCCTTCAGATTTGCCCTGGCAGAGAAATGCTACAGCTGCTTCATTTCGTCTCCTCTTTCTCTTTATCACAATTCCTTTGTGCATTTTAGCAATGAGGGCTGGTGTGAGGGTGGAGGAGGGGGATGCAGCAGAAAGGCAGTGCCCTGTCAATAAATGCTAGCACATTACTGCTGGGGTCTTCAGCACCAGTGGGTTAAGCAGAAAACAGCCTAGTGCTTATCACGTTACTCTCAGCAATGCCCACAGTCTCGGCTGGAGTTGTTCCAGACCAATACACAGTGTTTCAGTCTCAAGCAGTGAAAGGGTTGATGTGCACACCCCTCACCTTTGCATCACCTTCAGCATCACTGGGCCTTCCAGAAAAGGTCTCTGTTTCCAAAGCATTTCCTGTAAGGTGGCGTGTGTAGTACAAACAGGATGACTAGGCACAAGCATTTCTAATATTGGGAGCTGGGGAAAAGAGCATGTTATGTGCGTTTGTACTGCGTGTCACACTGCAGTGACTCCTCTCTCATTCATGGCTGGTCACTCTTTCCATCTTAAAGCCCTGCATTAGGACTCAGAGCTTGTTTCTGAAGCTGCTCCTGACTGAAATTTGGTGTCTATCTATCCACCAAAGAGGAGTGTCTGTAATGGGCTACCTCCACCCATTAGATTTTGATTGCATGGGGCAATCAGGTCTGTCCTCAACCTTCTGGCAATCAGGTACTTGGTGCTGCTGCACCAACAGCCTGGCTGTCACAGAGGGGAGATGAAGCTCTCTCACTTTATACAAAATCTCTGCTGCTTCAGACAGCACACCTAAGCACCTTTAGGAAGGCTGTCTGCTCAGTTAAGGTGTAACCTCAGGCAGGGTAGACAGGCAGTGAAGACACATGGAAGAGGGGCTGCTGGAGATACATATAAAGCAATCCATGCTCCCAGATCCTACAGTGACCCTCCAAAGTGTAAGAGGGTGTAAATGCAGACTCCTCTATGCACATGGTGGGGTATCTAGCACTTCAGCCTTTCTCAGTGTCCTGGGCTTTGTCTGGAGCCCCTTTGGGAAGTGCTGCCACCACCCTATGAGCAGTGCAAAAAACTATGCAGTAAGTGTTGGACAGTCATTCCCCAGGGCCAGCAAAGGCTTCACCCATCCAGAATGGCTTGAAAGTAACCTTTTCTTTCTTAATGAGAAATGAGAAAAAAAAAAAAGAAACATACAAAAGAGGAAGAACTCATACATATTTGTTTACCCCTCCTCTTATACTCAGAAAAGGTCTTGCTATTTAATTTCATTTCTTCCTAATTCTTTTAGAACTCACAACAATAAAAACCATGCCAATATTCACATGCTTTTTTGGTTCATAATCATTCATTTGTGAAGTTGAGAAACAACACTTTACCATATGCTGTGTAAGAAAAAAACACAACATTTTGCTCATTAACCCTGGGTAGAACGATCTAAGGTCTTTTAAATAACTCACTCTTTGCCTTGGCAGACTTCAGATGACTCTTTTGGGAATTAGATATGTATTTATGTATTTGATTTCTTAAAACGCTATGGAAATAGTATTTTTGTAAAAGTATGTTTGCCTTTGCCTAATTTTGTATGGCAAAGGGCAAGAGAGACTTTGCTAACAGTACATTAGAACATCCATCCTCAGGAGGCTGCCTTTCCAGATTTTACTGCATTCAGCTGTTTCACTAAGCACAGGATATCTGCAGTATTTATAAACATTGGTGTTAAGCCCACAGCAGGGGAGTTGGCAAAATCTCTCACCTGTTCCATCTGGAGGTGACTTTATCTATCAACATTCTTTCAGAAGACCGTATCTCAAGATCCAAATGATGGAAATTTTCTGCAGTTACTGTGTCTCCTATTAAGCAACTTGTGAGCCTAAAGTCTCTTTGGTTAACAATACCTTTCTGGGCCACATTTCCTAAAATGCTCAAGGTCACATTTTTCCAAGTGCTCAGCACCAACAATTAAGCTCAGGCTTCTCAAACAAAACACGCTTTCCCTTTGGGCACCTCTGCAATAGGTAGTTTCCCAAAAAGCATCTGTATCCAGTAAACTGAGACCTGCCAGAAAGTAGCACCACTGATTTTGGTACCTAATAAGGGCCTGAGTGCTTTAGAAAAGCCACCCTTCCTACACACCTGCGTCACTGCTGTTTGCCTTTATCCTGATACTCACGTGTCTAGCCACGTCAAACCTGGTTTATTCTCCTTCCTTCCGCAGGGCTTCTCTCCTTTGTGCAGGGCACTCACCAGTAGTAACATAATCTTCCCCAGTGCACCTGAGCACACGAGTCATCAAACTCATCCAGCAGCAACTTCATCGGGTTTCTAATCTGTCCTACATCTTGTTTGGTCCTTTTATGTAATCTTATATGCAATACCTTGGTGGAGGGTAGTGGAAACTAAAGCAGAAAGCTACTGTTGCACAAAGTAAGATGAGAAGCTGATGTGAATTCATGATATTGATTTTTTTATCTTTGTAAACAAATAGCATGTGACTCCAAAAGAGTGACATTTGTGCTTAGACTACCCTTAGAAAAATTTTTAACAGATGGTCTCCTATCCCACAGCAGAGACTTGGTGTTGACAGAAAAAAAAATGAAATCCTGATACTGGAAAAAATGGAACCATTAGCTGGCAAACTAGTTATTTTTTAAGATGTTCTTATGATAGGGAGAAGAATGACTGTGAAGATTCCTACCTAGAGAGTAACTGTGAGTTTTTGCTCCATATTGAAGAGAGTTACTGGAACTTTCTCCAGGAAAATAGGCAATCCCAGGAGATTGGGAGTGGGAGGTTCTGGCAGTCAGGACCAGAATTTTGCTAAGGAGATGGAAACAAGATGCACCAAGATAATGTCACAGTTTACACGTTCATAAATATGAAAGTCCATGCCAGGGATGATTTGTCCAGCACTTAGCACTCTCGAGCGTGTCTGAACAAAAGAGAGCTAATGTAAGAGAGATCTAGATGACTAAAAGAATCTTGTGGGAGTAGTAGGAATTTTTTAAGCAGTCTTCAAAGATATTCCCAAACTGCAGATATCGTGTTAATTTTCTCTTTGTGCATGTCTTATTTCTTGGAATTTTTACATCCTTGAACTTGCAAGATGATCCTGTACATTACTGGCCCTGGACAAACAGCATTGGATGAACATTTTTTCAGTAGAACCCATTTCCATTAGGTAATGCAGCTTAGCTGAAATCAAAATGTTTTGTCACATTCAAGAAAACAAATTCTGTAAAAATGTCAGAATTTATAATTTCAATTTAATATTTTCCTTTTAACATGGCAAAAAAGTTTCAGTGTTACTTTATAGGTTTATTAATTTTGTTTTGCCATTTATATTTGATTAATTTTAGAATTACACTGGTTTGATATTATTGAGAAAACAATTCAATACGAATGAAGTGAAATAACTTGGTGTTTCCAGATCATTTTTAATATCCGTCCCACTGGAAAATTTCGATGTTTTGTTCCAATATGCAGTGAAAATAAATACAAATGTCAAAATTTCCTTTGGAATGGGAATTTCAGATTCTAACCAGCTCTAATCAACAACAAAGCCATCTGCTTTGTATTAATGACTTAGGGCAGTATTTAATGCTGCAAGACAGGGTGATATTCTACTGTTCAGCATTGCTCATGGAAGTCAATGACATATGGCAAGTTTCTAGCTTCTAGTTGTCGAGGGGAGTTTGAGGCTAGCCACTTCTATTTTATTCCTCATGCTCTATTGCCAAGTTCACAGAATTCATCATTCAAATCCAAGATTTTCCTGTGAATATATGAGAAAACATCCTCCCAGTGACATATGGCACAGCCTACAGCTCCTACATTTGAAAGGAACTCGTAATTCCCAAATTGCAGCGCAGTAAACTACTTCCATTTTACAAAGGTTTTAAATTGATAATTTAAATAGTATATCTGCTCCATGATAAATGCCTATTTTTGAACATTAACAGTTAAATAAATCTATTTTATTTCAAAAGTTAACTTCATCCATATGAGTCACAATATGAATTCTATTTGAGAAGATATGCTGACATGAAGGATTTTAGCACAAATGAAAAAAGCAGTATTTCAATTTTGTTTTTAGACAATGTCTTTGCTGTTTTTTCCTAAGACCTCTTCTCTGTCTTCACATAGAACCCTTGTGCTGCAGATAAGGTACAGGAAAACCATACAACTGCCCCCAAGCTGGTCCAGCAATATGGTCAGCTTGCAAAGCTCAGCCATAGACCCCAGCTCAGGAGCTTTGCTGTGCCCCCTGAAAAGTTTCCATGGACAAGGATGTAGTTACCATTGGTGATGACAGTATCTCTTCTTTCTCCTAACAATCTGATGATTACTCAAGCCACCTTATAGCACCTCCTTCTCCACACTCTACATGGACAGCTGACCCTGGATCTGGGGGTGTACAACAGCCATTTAATGTGGAGATTCTGTTCCCTCTGAGCACCATTTGTGTACAAACTTGAAAAAAGCCAGCTTGGGAAACTTAGCTTGGATATAATCTATAAAGTTACTGGAAGAAGATTTTGATTTGTATTCACTTTGAAAGCCAGAATGACATCCAGTCCTGACAGCCCGCTGTGAAAAACGCAGACCCGTGTCTTACCCAACTGCTACTTCATGCATAACACAGTGTGCTGCCTGATTTTAGAAATTACTCAACAGGAATGAATTTGGGAGTTTGAACAACATGGTTAAGGTCGGTAAGCAAACTCCCTTAAGAGGCATAGAAAAACATCTGACAGATTAAGTGCAAAAATAATTTGCCGTGCTTCTCTGTCTCTCACACACGTGTAAACAAATGCTTCTATAATCTTGATGTTCTTACTATTGCCTGTTATCAATAAACAAAACTCTACCAGTTCTCAATATTAAGTTAGGTAGTAGACACTCGTAGACAATACTGGTTTACAAAGGAACTTTTGAAATGCTATGTATCATAGAGTCATTATACAGAGTGTAGTAAAAAGCTGTTTGCATGAATTCAACAAAATTTTTTTACAAGCTTATAGCATCGCACACATTGCAGTGAGAAATACTGCATAAAACCCAGGTCGAAATCTAGACAGAAAAATATGAATTATCAGATCGAAAACTTTTCTGCCATCACAGAAAATTTTCAATAAATTCAACTAAGATGAACTCCTTCACAAAAGAAAGGGTTAACAGCACTTCTTCCTTCACTACTAACATCCTCTAAGGAAGTAAACAAAGTCCATCAGATAACTGTCTTCAAACAAACGAACTGCTTTTTCTCATGTGAACAACAAACAATTTGTATTACTGTTGTAGAAAAGTAGAAGTGGCAGTACCAGAAAGCTTCTTTCCAAGGTTTAACTTTAGCAAAACCAGATTCTATCTAACAAAGAATAAAATGTCACTATTCACCACTTCCCAGTTACTGTAAATAAACAGAAAAGCTGATCCTGTTACATTTTTAGGCCAGTTTACTTTTGCCTGTTTGCTGTTCTCAAGATGTCAGCTTCTCTGAGATTTCTTGTATGTGAGTTTTAGTGCCTTTCCCCATTTTTCATTTTCTAGGACTCTTATTTATTGTGTTAGTATATAAAACTTTGTCCTTTCTTTCTTATACTTTATTTATCTTTTTCCCCTACCTCTTACTTTCCACTACTATTCCTTAGCTCCCTAAAACAAACACAATCTTTCTTACTTTTCCTATTATCTTTGAAAAAGTCTGTCATATAATTTCTCTTAACTTTTTCAGAATTTCCTATGCATGTCCATTCCTACTATTAGCATTTGCAAATAATGGCATTTTTCACGCCATGCACCGTCAAAACAATATCCCAACAATGAAATGTACCATCTCTGAAGGAGCAGGGTTTGGAAACCTTAGAAGAAGATCATCTATGCTTTAATCTCTGTGTCTCTCTCTAGTTAAATCATCCAAAAGAAATATGTAGCAAAGATGTATTTGGTATCTAATGAATAGAAAACTGTTACCATTTCATCTACCATGATTTGCCTTGCTGCTTTTGCCTTAATGGTAGAGTACCAGTACTGCTGTTTTTAAGAGCAGTTTCTGAACTCTGAACAGCATCATCACCAATGTTCAATTACAAATTCAGATTTTGATGATCTGATTCCTTTTCCTGGGAAGCTTTACTTTTCAGATATGGAAAGGAGTGGAAATGTACGTAAGCATGAGAGATGCTGACTCTAATGAGAATATTTTGCCTGTGGCTAATGAAAGACATTACCTGATGGTCAATATTTCAGATCATTTCAGTGACATATGCTGTTATGCAATCATAATGTCATCAATAGAGAGTTCTGTCTCTGACATCTGTTCCAGTTTCTTTTCTTGCTCTGCGTGCCCCGTGTGACCCGTTCTTACTACAGTAATGACCTCTTGCATTCTCAGTATCCTGCCTTATAAAAATAAAGGTCTTATATTTTAAATGTCTCTTTCTTCCTGCTTTTAAGATGACCTTAAAATATCTTCAACTGACAATCCTCACTTCCACATCATCTTCACCAATAATTTCTGTCCCAACCCACTCCTCAGACATTCCATGCGTCCTCTCACTTCATGCATCAAGTATTTCCTAATTCTCTCCTCTGCTACCGATGTTCTGAACACCAGTGAAGCTCCACTGCTTAGAAACAGGATGAACACTGAAGAATCAGCCCACTGTTTGTAAAGTGCCATATAAAATCACCGTACAAATCACTTATTCAATAATAAAAGCACATCCTGTTTTATCAAGTAAGTCTCAGATCTTGATCTTCTAATGAATTCACAGGAAAGTCACTTAAGTCAGTGAGCAACACAGGGATCCTCCTGTGAATTACCAAAGGAATCCTCCAAGAAAGATTAAGAAATTGATAACTATGCAAATATATATAGAAAACTTCTGATTTTCTACTTGCTTTTTCTTTATTAAAAGAAGGATGTACCCCATGAGGCTCACTGCTTTTCAATGAATCTTCCAGGAAAGGGAGCCATTCATGGAGCAACAGTATCTATTTCATTGAAAGGTGCTTTAAAATCTACTGCGCGGTTACATTAAAACAAGGATGTTTTCAAATTAGTCTCCAGAGGATGATAAAAAAGTGACTTATGAACAGTTTACCCCCCAGCACTTGGTAATAGTCATTTGATCTCAATCTAAATGAAAGATAGAGTATCATCGTATCATGAACATGGTTCAAACCCACACATTGTTCATTCATGTGTGATCAGATGGGAACTGGTTTCAGTGATCTCATACTGATTTGTGAAACCTCCTATTAGCATATATTGTCATTACTTCTTTTAAAAGGTTAGCAGTAAAGTTGGCTTTGGAGTTGGTTTTCAGGCACTCGAAAAAACAACCAAAGAAACAAAAACCCCAACAAACAAACAAACAAACAAAAAACCAAACCAAACAAAAAAAACCCACAAAAACACCCCTACCCAAAACAAAAACAAACAAAACAAAACAAAAAAACCCCAACCAACCAACCAAACAAAAAAACCCCCCAAAAACAAAAAGCCCCCCAACCACCCCCAAAAAACTAACAAAAAAACCCCACACAACAACTTTGGGAGAAAGCCAGAATTTTCTTGGAAGTTTCCTTGATGAAGGAGTATGAGTGGGATAGGGAAATATCCTTGATTTAAGGCAGCAAGCCTTTCTTCTGGCAACTTTATTAAAAAGCCATTCCACGTCATGAGTTATCAGCAAAGAGCTGGTATTTTTGAGTGCGACTGATGGTCCTCCCTCTTCTGACAAAATTAGAAACATCAATAATTCTTAGATTAATTACTTAGAAAATTTCCAAGAGGCAAACATTTCCTTATTTTTAGACCCTTGTTTTCTTCTGTAGTCAAAGCAGTGGAGGCCAAAGTTCAACTACATGTACTTCACTTAAATGACGGGATCTCTCTACTCTCAGTTTTATATGTGCACAGAAACAAGTGTGCACCACTGCTATGTGGGCAGGGGTGTCCCATGCTGAGCTCTCAATTCCCAGTCCCTGAATAAATCCTGATGTTATCTCACAGACAGCTGGAAGCAGTCTTCATGCCCACATATCTACAGATCCTTCCAAAGGAGTTGAAGACATGGACATGCTAGGACCTCTAGCAGGGACTACTGGCTACCAGGAGGACAAGATGCCCCATGATGCCACAACGAAGTGCTGCATGTGGCCAGCAAGTGGTAACGAACCTTTATGGGCCAAGGGTTGAGGATACCTGCTAGCAGTGACATGGTCTGAGGGAGTCCTGGCACAACAGTTGCTGCTACCTCAAGCACAAAGTTGAAAGTTGTGGAGCTGCTGTGAAATAATGCACACTTCACCACTTAGATTTTTCCTGTTCCTTATGCAGGGAAAAAAAAAAAAAGGTCTTTCTAAACAAGCTCTGTGTACCCTTATCCACTCACTGCTTAGTTATGCACCTGAGAATCCAATAATGGAGTTGTCTTCTGACCAAAAGTCTGTATTAGTGCTCCCAAGAGGCTGCACGTGCTGCTCCTTGGCAGAGCACCAGCAGGTAATCCTCACCAGCACAGAGCATGGGTGTCCTCACCAGTACAAAGTTTGGGTGTTCTCACTAGCACGGAGCTTGGGTGTCCTCACCAACTTTTGCATGTGATACGGACAGAAAAGGCTAAATACTGCAGAACTGGATGAGATGGGTTAAAGACCGCTGCTAAGAAGCTGTGTTTGTGAAGGAGGGTCGTAACAAATCTTTTATCTGACCCCCTACTGAGGTAAAAATACATGGACTCTCTCAAGTGCCTTAGCAGGTCAGACAAAGCAGTCAGCCCTGAGATAAACATAGGAGAGAAACAGGTGGCCTGTAAATTTATCATTGTTAATGCACTGTAAGCATGACAGAAAAGAGTAATTAGCACATTTGGAGCAGAGAGGGATATTAGTGGAGAAGGAGGTTGTCACTAACCTCTGTGGAGCAGTCTCACCTTCATTCTAAAGGAGGCAGATGGTGCATTAGAAGATCTGTATCCTATCTGCTTACAAATACATCTGGAATGCACTGGTTTTGAAGACCGTGGGGGCTTTGGCAAGACCTGATTTCACCTGACACTTCTTGGTTCTTGGAACAATTGAATTCAGATGATAAACTAGGAAAGGATAGGGCTACTTGAAACCAAATGGGACACCTCAGGAAAAAACTTATTTCCAGGTGTGACCTCATACCAGCTCAGGAAGAAATTTTTAAATGATCTACATATAGATGCCAGCCTGCAACACTCAACAGTATATGCCATACATTCTGCTGTTTCACAGCATGTAAACTCACATAATAAAAATATATCATCTCCCTTACAAGTCTCTTATACTGTTAAATCATCCTGGTGACAGCACCTGTTTCACACTATATGAGCACATATGTCCATGCACACATGTGATCACTTCTCTAATTCTTGACTGATGACAATGAAATATAGCATGAAGAAAAGGCAGAAGGCAACCCTGAATGGGAACATTCACCTTGCAGACAAGCAGATGCTCAGTTTTGTCATCATTTTATCAACTAGGAGGTGTAAGTCAGAGAATCACAGAATAAGCTGAGTTGAAAGAGACCCACAACGAACGTCAAGGTCAACTCCCGGCCCTGCTCAGCACCATCCCCAGGAGTCACACCATGTGCCCAAGAGCGTTGTCAAAACGCTTCTTGAACTCTGTCAGGCTGATGGTGTGACCACTTCCCTGGGGAGCTGTTCCAGTGCCCAACCGCCCTCTGGGTGAAGAACCTTTACCTAATAATCCAACCTAAACGGCCCCTGATACAACTTCAGGCCATTCCCTCAGGTCCTGTCACTGGGACCACAGAGCAGGCATCAGTGTCTGCCCCTCCTCTTCCCCTCATGAGGAAGTTGAGGTCTCTCCTCAGTGTCCTCTTCTCCAGGTTGAAAAGAACAAGTGATCCCATCTGCTCCTCATACAGCTTCCCCTCAAGCTCCTTCACCATCTTTGTTGCCATCCTTTGGGTGCCCTCTCATGCCTTTATATCTTTCTTATTTTGTGGTACCCAAAACTGCCCCCAGCACTCGAGGTAAGGCTGCCTCAGTGCAGAGCAGAGCAGGACAATCCCCTCCCTTGCCTGGCTGGTGATGCTGGGCCCGATGCCCCCCAGGACACGGCTGGCTCTCCTGGCTGCCAAGGCACTGCTGACTCATGTTCAACTTATTGTTGTTCATCTATGCACACATGCAGGGGATTTATTTCCTTGTGCCCCAAGGCAGAAGGCAGAACTGGCCTGCCTAGTCCAAACATCTTCCAAAAACTTGGGGACATACCTCTGCATGCCCTCTGCACCAGGCAGCATGTGGGGCCTTACACTGAACACAAAATGTGCTGTCCAGCTCCCCTTGGACAGTCACAAGCATGGATATCTCAGTATTTCACACATTCCACCTAGAAGCTAGTTTTACTCTATTAAATAAATATCAGATCTTTTAAGCACAGCTTTGAAGTGGGCCCAAAGTAAACAAGGGTGCTCAGGGAAAATCAGACAGCTCAGGTTTATCATTAAAATATTCTTTCTTCAGAATATGTGTGAGATGCTCAAAGAAAGGAGCCTATGTATGTGAACTTTAAAAGTAGTCACAAACAAAAAAGCATTATTCTGTTGATTTTTTTCCTGCAGGAGTCTGTCTCAGCAGATTATCACTCTTGTATCTATTGAATGGCCATTTAAGACATCAACTTTTTTATTTGGGAACTCTAAAGCTTTTATATATTCTGATCCCTTTCATTTACAAAGCTAACTGATAACAGAAGTATATTTAACTAAAATTTGATCAAAAAATGTCTAGAATAGAACATTTACAGAAGAAACTACGGGTCCTTGATGAGATGATCTAGAAACACACTGAAAGGTGTATTGTAAAGACCATGGAGCACGGATGCATCTTCTTCATTCTGAGAAAGACACATAGATAGGATTGTTCAAAATAGAAAGCTCTCCAGATCTTTTTGAGATAGTGACAAGACTCCAGCAAATGGGCAAAGTTACACTTTATAGGACAATAATGCACATGAACCCCTTGTACACTTAAACTATCTGCGGGGAGAGTTGTGGTGTGATGCTGGGCAGATTCCACGATTTGCAAGACCCTCTCTGCTTGAGCATGCACTGAATTAAAAACTCTGGGGTGTGCAGTGTTTGAATCGTAAGTAAATTCCCCCTCTCTGAAGCCATCTTCCTTAATCACAAAGAGACCCCACCCTTGGATTTCTGCAACGACTTTCCAAGGGGTGTCACAAAAATGAAGCATATTGGAAAGGCATAGCTGACTGCACTAATATATTATATTATATAATATATTATATATTATATATAATATACTATATAATAATATATATGCTCCTATTATATGAAAGAGATGCACGCCAGAAGAGTTGAGAGAGAAAAGCACAGATCACCCAAATTTCAACTTTCCCAACTATTTGAATTTGAAAATTCGCCTTTATCTTTTCATGTAATATACGCATATGTACATGTATGAACTATATACATGACATATGTGAATACATACAGCATTAACTAGATGGACGCACTTTCAAGAGGAGAAGACAAGACGCCCCCTGGTTAGGTTACCGTGTAGGTTAGTACAGCCCAGAGCGGGGAGCAGAGGTGGATGCCACACTGAACTGTGAATGCCCTGAAGAGAAAACCAAAGAGTCCTTCAGAACTGGTAGATGGGACAGATCCGAGGTCAGCTGTCACAGCTGCTTTGCACAGAACGCACTGCACCTTCGTGTGACCTTGGCACTGCAGCTCTGCTGAGCTGCTGCAGCGAGGGATGTGATCAGTCATGCATGGAGCGTGAAGCAGATGTTGTAAGCAAGGCACTTCTCTTCCATCACTGCAAGCTAAAAACATGTTTTAAGAAAGGGATTGCCTAAAAACGTGCTGTCCTCTGAATGGATGCTCTCCTGCCTCCTTTCCTAGTCAAGGGTGATTATGCTTTGATATAGGCAGAAGACTGTTTCTGTCCTACACTGACTCAGCCACACTAGGTGGCTGGATTA
This sequence comes from Callaeas wilsoni, assembly GCA_013398955.1. Taxonomy (NCBI): domain Eukaryota; kingdom Metazoa; phylum Chordata; class Aves; order Passeriformes; family Callaeidae; genus Callaeas; species Callaeas wilsoni. The sequence goes on from VWPU01012597.1 coordinate 101,318, forward strand.
CTCAGGATAAGTCTGTAGCATTATACTACTATTCTAGAAGGAATGAGTTCCTAAAGCCCAAAGCTCAATCTCCTATTTGCTGAACTCACTGCCACCACGGAAATGACACTGATATCTCTGAGAAACAGGTGAATGGGAAAAAGTGTAAGGAACTGAGAGTTTTGGATAGTGCATAGTGTACTGTAGGCATGATATGAGAGGGGTCATATTTGATTACAGACTCCGCACAGGCAAGAGCAGCTTTTACAGCAACACAAGAGATTGCAACTTAGCAAAATAATTGCATAACCAAAAATAAAGGCAAAAACATGACAGGCAAGCTTCACATGGTCAGAAGAGAAGGGACTGTAGTCAGCCAGCACTCTCTCTGCGGTGGCTGAGAGGCATGTCCATTGTTGGCCAGCTCTTCCCCTGCCTGCCCAGCAGCAGCTGTGTGTGGACATTCTGTAAACATCACATAGCAGGAGGGATGCTGAGAAGCTGCTGAACACTGAACGCATCTCTTATCATGCGATTTTCTGCAGCCACTGACCTCGAACTAAACTCCCTCTTTTGGCACCTCTGTTTCCATTTGGGGTTCCAGTCCCATGCTGGATCTCCCTCCATAGTGTGACCTCTGCTTTTGAGGGGAAGACAGCACTGTCCTCTGCTCCAGTTTGCAAAATCTTTAAATCAGCGTTCATCAGCATAATTGTTGATGAGAATATGGTCATCTTAATACACTAATAGCTTCAAATTAGTAGCAGCACTAGCTACAGCAAACTCCACCACCAAGAGGAGCTGAGCAACAACAGCTAAGCAATTAAATCTCATAACTCATTAGGAAGCTGATACCTAGCAGCTCTGAGACAAGAAAACTTAAGAGGATGTTTAACAGCATTGGTCTAGAACACCTAACGGTAGAAGAGAATGGGCGAGCAACCTGAATATGGAGATATGAAATCACATCTCATGATTCACTTCTCTAGGGCATTCACCTTCCCAACACTTCAGTACATCAAGGGAAGTCTTTGGTGAAGACCTCAGGCACAGAGCAGCAAGACACAGATCCAAATAAGTTTAGACACTGAAAGTAAGAGTGGGATGAGAAGCAGGATTGCTCCATCCAAACATGCTCAAGCCAAACACCCAAAAGTCCCTGCTCAGCAGTCATTTGTCCCTGGAAGTGGGTAGACATCAGAGGCTGCCTTCTTGTGACTTTTCTCAGTATAAACCAAGTTACATACCAGTCAGTAGGATTCGGGACCTGCCTCATAGTTGATCTTTCTTATAATCAAGTTGTTCCTTTGGCCTGAGAAGAGTCTAGCGGGGAGGAGTGCGCACAGGGAGGTGATAAAGCTTTCATCACATGCTGGGGTCACCAACATTACAAACAAAATGTTAAACTTAGGCAACTTTGAGTCCAGGAAGCTTTAATGAACAAATCTTCTATACTGTGACACAAGTGGTAATGTTGTCTAAGTAAAGAGGAACATATCATGAACAGTCCATGAGACATCTAGGGGACCACGTGCCCTGCAGTCCTGTTGGCTGAGCAATCACCTGAGTAATTACGGTCTCTATTCACAAACCAGAAATGCCACAATGCGGTGGAGAAGTTTCTGGTGAGGTCTCGTGTTTTGATAAATCCCAGAGGATTGTACACACAGTGGGGATGCTGAGAGTCACAACACCCGGGCAGCAGGGCCTGTGCAGGACTCTGCTGGTGATGTGCAAATACATGGCTCTGGCTCAACAGCGTTTCTTTGGGTGGAAACCAGAGCGCTCAAAGGACATTCTCAATCCCTTGGGGTTGTCAGTGACCAGGACAAGAATTGGTTATATTTTCTACAGGATGGTTTTCACCTACCTCTGATTAGTGCTATTACCAATCTAATACCCAGTCTTTAAAATGCCACGAAACTGCTTTCTTCACCTCTACTTAGAAGTTGTAGACAAAGCGCATACTGGCATATATTATTTAACTTCTGCTATTTTTCTCTAGGAAAATGATGAACAATAAAAAAGGACTTTTTTTACTGAGGACTTCTAAAATGTCATCTGTACCTAGTGAATGGAATAAGAAGAATGTAATTAAACATCTGCTCTTTCACTCCTCATAATGACTTTAAAATAGCCAGAAAACTCTGAAGGTTGTGGCCATGGTAACAGACACCAGCTTAGGAAAAAGGAAATACCTGCAGTTGTAATTGAACATAGAGATTGCTCATCTTCTTCTCTAAGCTGGAAGTTTACAATCAAAGTTTTGATGTGTGTGCTGGTTCCTCTAATAGAATTTCATCCTATGCCATGTGGCACATTTATTGGGAGAAACTACCAAGTATGAAAATATGTATATGTAGTTCAACTGCTACATTCACTCTTATTTAAAGGAAGAAAAACTGCTCTTTTTTTGGCATGGGGCTGGAGCAACTGCTGGTAAATACTTTTGTGGAAAATGACAATGCAGCATGATGGAAAGGGGCCAGGCTTCCCCTAACATGCAGCTGTCTCGCTCCCTCAGATCGGCAAAGTAATTGCTGCTTACATCAGAATGATGTCCAGCAGCTACAAGCAGCATTTCTGGAAGATCCTGCAGAACTGAGCCTAGAGATCTCCTTGGCTTGGCTGAGAGAGAACTGACAGAACTGATTAGATTCCTCAAAAATACCTGACCCTGCCAGACCCTACTACCTGGCCTACTGCCTCCAGTGCCTCCCCAAACTCTGTCCTGTCTGTGGCCAGGGTCCATTCCACCTTGCATCAGTTCCTCAGACACATACAAGTGGAGAAGAACAAGGCCATTAACCAAACAAAGCCCAATAAAATAAAAATCATGGCAGAGACAGAGAGGATAAGCTGAGACAGAGGTGGAGGGGGGTAACATGGGTGTGCTGTGCACAGAGATGACAAGCAGCTCCTGGAGCTGTGCAGGATGACTAGAACCACTTGCAGCAAGAGCCAGCAGTGAAGGAAAGGGCTTTTCAGAGTGTTTTACACACCTGTGTGATAACTGTTTTAAATGGGAACTTGCAAGCAATGTGCATATTGGCCAAAGAATCCAGGCAAAAAGCATTTGTCCACTTTAATGCCTAATATCAACCTTGGTTCATAAAAAAATTGCAAACACTCCTCTTTGAAATGCAGATAGTAAAATACTATCTGAAAATAAGCAGGCAAAGGAAGGCCCGGGGAGCTGGTGCTGCTGAACCCTACTGAAACCACCAACTGGTATCTTTGAAGGCTTCCTGTAAACCTTGTCTGAGGTTCACATCTAGAACTGGGGTGAACCTCAGCTGCTGGCTGGAGGCCAGCTGTGAAGCTGGTGCAAGTAAATAGGTTGTAGCAGTCTTCTGCGCAGGCAGTAATTATGAGCAGGGTATGAGTACCTGAAAATGTTACATTTTATTGGTGTGATTTCCCTTTGAACAGCACTCTAAGCACTCAAACAGCACAAACAGTACTAATTTATTTGGATTTTGGTAACAGAGAAGGTATGGATACTTTTTCCCCGAGAGTTTCCAAGCGAACAAGATGCCACTGTCTCCTCACTGCAGATGCTTTCAGTACACTGTTCGGAGCATCAAACATTTTGGCCTTCATAAAGGAGGACAAGACACTAACACAAGGATTTATTTTTGTCCTGACCAACGGCTTAAAATTATATTAAACTAGCACATACCAAGCACATTGCTGGAGCCTGCAATGTAAATGCTGCCTTTTCAAATGTGAAGACAACCAATTGCTCAGAGAAGTCTGGTGGAGCTTGAGAACTCCCTTAGCATGGCCAAGAGAAATAAAGCTACTGCCACCAGCATTACATGGGCTTCATGCCTGTGGTTTCTAACAATACCATCCTTGCAGCATGGCCAGATGAAAATTTAATTCAGTGAAGTTCCAAGAAACTCTGGTCTCACTAGCAGTGCAAGGCAGCCCAATCATGAATAGAAATCAGTGACCTGTTAAGACTTGGGGGTTGGACTAGATGACCTTTAAGGGTCCCTCCCAATCTCAACTATTACCTGATTCTGACTTGTGATGCCTTGAGGGACACCTGACTGCCTCTCTGCACAGCTGCCCCACGCCCACGCAGCCACCTCGTGCCCTGGGGCTTGACCACGCTGTGGTAGGGCCATTCCCATCTCTGAGGCTGCAGAGATGGACAAGTTCAGCAGTTGCACTGCTGAGGTGCAAGCTGCCATCCAGCGTAAAATACTCAGCTCCCAGAGTTTCCTCACTGGCTGCAATATCTATCCCTCAATTGCTGCCACAGGAGGCCTGTGGGTATTGAGCAATCCCCAGACACCATCTGACCTTGTGTGATGCCCAGTGCATTCAGCCCTCCCCGACCCCAAAACATGAACAAAGGTCTGAGATGTCCACCCAGCATCACTGTGCCGCAGGTTCTCTCTCTCTCCTCCTTCTGCTGCTGAGCTGCAATAGCCAGTGGGAATCAGCATCTCATACGCCACCAGTACTCAGAAGTTACTCCTGTTTCCAGATCAAAGGTGCAGGGACTGGACTGGCAGTGCTTGTGGCTATCTGAAACTCTCTGGAACAGCAGGGTGGCCGGGAACTGTTGCAGAGGAGGGGAGGAAGCAGACAAGGGGAGGCAGGTCTTCTCCTGGTGCAAGACAGCACTCCTCCTTATTTTACTTAGAGGGCTTCTGAGAGCCCTGCTCCATGTGACCTTTCACGTGAGCTTTGAAGAGTGACCGCAGATGCTGGTAGCCAGAGGGAGGGGAGGTTTAGTGCTGCTCTATTTCCCTCCCTGGAAAATTTGCTTTTGTAGGAGGAGGCCAGAGATGCAGAGCAGCAACCTGAAGGAGGGCATTCTCGCCTGCTCTTCTTAAGGACTGGAAATTGAATGGAGTGGAGTGTGCCACGAAGCCTCACTTCACTGGAGCTTTTATCTTTTAAAATTAGGTTAGGAAATGTATTGCTACAGTAGCTTAATCCCACAGTGCATTGTCTGTACACATGATGGACTGGAATATGAACTAATTCTGTCAATAAAGTGACTGCCTGCATCTCGACTGTCAGATACAAGGAATTCAGTCTTCCTTTTGAGATGCTAAGCAGCTGCAGACTGGCACACTCCCCTGCCTATGCTTTTGGTTTGGATGCTTCCTACGTTCACGTTTCCTAGCAAGAGATGATGCAGTGGGAAGAGAGGAAAGGGGGGAGAAATTTGGTTCCAGGCACCTGGCTGCACACTGTGACCCTGCACTAGCCTGTGGGAAGGCGTGGGGACAGTCTCTGACTGATACCATGAGCTCTGTACATGCTGGGAACCCAGCTGTCTGGCTCTGCTCATCTTCAGTCTGTGCCCTGTACTGACAGGAGGGGCACAGAGCAGCAAAAGTGTTCTCTCTGAAGGTTCAGATCAGCAGGGAGCTTCCTTGGTGGAAGGGATCCACCGCTGGGCACTCACAGCCACGGCGCCCTGTTTTGCCTGAACAGAGTTAGGGGGCTGGACTGGGTCAGAGGATGTGTGCAGGTGCACACTGGGTGCTTTGAATCTAGAATCAACCTTTAACAAGATACATCCTTCGACAACAGCTCAGGAGGGGATTGTTTTAATATCAAGCTCTCCACATTACTTACCTGCAGAAAACTCCAGATTCAGAAACCTGAATTTCACTGTCTCTATACAAGCTATAGAAATCTAGTCAATACAGTCTCTGGAATCTAGAGAGGGAGTGAGCAAATTACAAATTTATGGGTTGGCAGAAACAGAAATATGGGAGGCTAGTTTCACAAAATTGCTTGAGCAGAACACAGTCTCAGTTCGCTCAACATGGAGTGTCAGATTGAGTTATGTAATTCTTTCTTGATGTGAAGTTCCTTGATTTTAGCAAAAATAGCTGGAAAATTCAACCTCATGACAAAATAAAGCCTTTTCTACCTGATTGCTCAGCAGACAAATCCTCAAATCAATTATTCTTTGAGCAGCATCCAGGATAACTGGTCTACCAAACAAGTAAGATGAAGTCTGGAGTGTCACGAGAGTATCTGGTCCTTGGCTTTACAACATCTCAGATGTAGGCACTAGGTGAAGGCTTTTCAGCCAGCCCTCAATATGAAAAGGTGAAAGCTTATTCTTCAGATCAGAGAATGTTCCAATGTTCATATAAAAAAGTAAAATTATAAGCAGGGAACAAACTTAACTAGACTGACTTGGTATTTCTGAAGGTCCTTTCCTCTTCTTTTTCCTCTTCTTTTTAAAGGAACTAGTTCTCACTCAGTTCATTCAGTTCTCATTTATACAACATATTCAGAAGAAGTAGCTGATAACATTGAGAGATATACAAAACCTGAACTACTCATGGGAAAGAGGACAAGGACTGATTTTCCTATCATCAAAAGGGCAGCTAAATGTTCAGTAATTTCTCCTCTGTTGGTCTACTTGAGCCCGAAAGAGAAGTAGCTGTGTGATTTGGTTTGTGAGGTGTCACCACCAACTCCTCCAAAAGTCCCTAAGCCCTTTGTCACAAAGAAGAAGACAGTCAGGTATTTGTCAGACTTCACAGGGAGATGTTGGGGAAGAAATCTCACAGTCTTAATTGAAGAACAAGCAGGAATGTTGTAGGACTACAACATATTTATAGTCTCACACATTTTGAATGTAAAGGGTACAAATATCACTTTTGCTATTCCTCTGCAGGCCAAGATATGAGGGACACATGCCAGAACACAAAGGAATTTTCACCCCATTCCAAATTCCCATTTAAAAAAAAGTGTACTAAGTCTGAAAAGTAAGTGTAGTTATTTGAATTATGAATTTGGCTTCCTAACCCACTGGGAGACTGAAGCAGAGCAAAACACATCTGCTAACACCCCAACTTGAGCACCACAATTGGCAAGCGCTGCTGAAGAGAGATCTCAGACTGAAGTTGTAGAAATGTTAGAGGTTAAAACTGAAGTTTCTTGGCAGAACTGACCTAATATGGAAACTCTGTAGGAAGTCTGCCTACACTGGCTTTCCAACCAGTACATAAGCATTCATTTGTAATAGATATACAGATGTATATAGAAAGGCTAATTCAAAACCACTCGGGTAAAATCAAAGCAAATCATTCCTCTGGGGATGTGCTGGACAGAGTAAGGCAGATGTTTCCTCTTTCAGGATCATGAATTGAAATCAACGGAGAGATCTCAGGTGGAAGGTGGTTACAGTAGGGCTGTTCCAAGCTGAGTCTCAGGATGGATGTAGTAGTAGTACATTTTCATTAATAACCAGGATGCATAATCTCAAAGCAGTGCAGTTACTGATGACATCAAGGTGACAGGCACCACCAGGTGGACACCAGACTACCCCACAAGATGAATGGGACAATCTTAGCACCGGGATAGTGCAAAGGGATGAAATTCCCTATTGCAAAATGCAGTACCTGAGGGACCAGTAGCAAGAACTGATGTTCTTAACTAGAAATGATGGAGCAGGAGGAAGAGCTGGAGGACTTATATAGCCATAAAATAACAGGAAAATACCAGTATGATGTGTCCTGCAGGAGACAAATGATGCTTTCTAACGAACCTGCTGAGACTGATCTGTTGAGTTCAGGGAGGGTGAAATACCAATGCTATTAATGAGCCGGTTTTGGAAATATGAGGGCTCACCTGGATTACTGCAGCACATGGCCAGGAAAACAAGCTGAGGAAAAGGGATTTTGGCCTGCAGTGGCTGCAGAGCAGGGCTATTAAGCCAAATAAGGGAATGGAAAGCCTGTGCTCTCAGAGGAGACCAGAGGCACTTGGCTGTTTAGCCTCGCTAAAGAAAGGCCAAGAGGGGATATGGTTGTAGTCTATAAATACATCAGAGGGGGTAAACACTAGGGAAGGAGAAAAGCTGTTTAAACTGAAGGACAATGCTGGCAAAAGAACAAATGGGTACAAACTAGCCATAATAAATTTTGGCTGGGAATGAGAAGCAAATCTCAAACCACTAGAGCAGCAAAGTCTGTGCAACAGCCTTCTTCAAAGATCACAAGACGAAGAGCCAAAGTCATGGGAAAACGCAATTTGAAAAATCCACAAACAGGGTCTATATGACATGGATACCTGCAGTGGACTGGGGGAGTCAGGAGGTCCCCTAGTGTCCTGACTTCTGGAAGGGAAACAGCATCCAAAAATACAAGCACGCTGCTTACAGCAGGCAGTTTTTCTGGCACAGAGGATCACCACAAGGACAGCCAAAGGCAGTGATGTTAAGTAAACAAGTTTGTGATATCTCTATCTTCCTCTGCACTATGTAATCACTCCCGACGACATGTCAGTGATGGGGAGTGGCAGGAATGTGAGAGGAGGTTTATGCAAGCAGAGAAACAAGCGCCAGGATGCAATAGACAGGTCAGGGAGGCTGGCCAGCTCTGTCATTTCAAGCATCAGACAGCACTGAGAGCAGCAATACATTATTGCAAAAAATTTAACTGAAATTAAGATTTACAAGTAACCTCAATAAAATTCACAGCTGGTTGGGCTTAACCTTGGAGTCAAGAGGATTAGCAGACTGTTGTCCAAATCATGAAAGAGTAAGCTTTGCATTTTCTTCGAAAGTGAATTACAGACATGCCTGGTCTCTATTCAGTATTGAGTAATTCAAGCTTTCTACAAAATTTCACCTCTTCATTGTCATCCTTTTGTTTCCTCTAAGGAACACAGTAATTTATGAATACCATTCTTTTCATCTGAAGATTTCTGATGACTTCACGAAAATTACTGGGTGACAGCTGCACTACAGTGTTGACTGAACAGATGCACAGGAAGAGGGAGGAAAGAATTTTTTCATCTGTATGGCTTTTTTATCAGCTGGTCCTGTGCTCCTGGACTAGCGGGGGTCAGTTTTCAAGATTCCTTGGTTGGCAGAGACTCACAGGAGGATGGCACAGAACAGACTCTCATCAGGCACTTCTTGACCCTACCCGGGCTCAGAGGCTGTAGGCACCTAAACCTCCTGCCAGCCATCCTTCTGCCTCAGGACGTGCCCAGCACTGTCTTGGTTGTGACAGCAGGAAGGCACCACGTTGCCTCATACTCCCTCCCAAGCCACACCATGACAGATATGGAGGAATCCCTCTGCTTATCAGACCTTCACTCAGATGTCAAATGTCCACCTAACAGGGAAGAACACAGGCGGCAGAGAGCTCTTGCTCTAGGATACCACCTTGGACTGAGCTCTTCCTTTTCCTCCTCTGAAAATTGTTTGCTCAGGATTTCAAATAGTAAGAAAGTACAAAACAAGGGACTGCACTTTGCACAACAAAAACTAGCCATGCATGGGTCTGCAAGCACAGAGGGCCACCAGAGTCCTCTGCTATCTGCTGAGCTCCCAGAGGGCAGCACCAAGTGCAGTGAGACTGGCTGGAGATGAGATAGGGAGATCAACAGCTCATCATCTGAACCCTCTGCCTACGTTATGGCTGTCACATGAGCTTCCTCAGGGCAAGAAAAAACAGCCGAAAACAGATACCACAATACCCAACAAATCCACCTGATGTCATTGTCTCCTGGAGGCTGTGTAATGCGGCTAACTGCTGTTCCCAGGAGAACTACCAAACCTAATTACTTGTTATAACCGCATTAGACGAAGAAGGTGCATGTTGCTGAAAGTTGCCTAGTGGGAACACAGAGTAGATCTTTCTTTTGTCCACTTATAATTAAAGCAATCTTCTTTATATATTAGATTCAGTAGTTTATAATGAAATGCAATAAAGATTCCTTGAGTAAATCCCTTATTTTTCTTACTATGTTTATACAAATTAATGGAGTCTCTTATTGATTTGAGGAGGAGCAGTTTCAGAAAGAGTGTGCTTAAACAGACATGACAAACCATGCAATAATCCAGTGCTTTTTTAAAGCTATTGCCTGAAGTAACAAGCACATCCCACTACGGTGCCACTTTCATTTGTGCCAGACACCTGAGAGACAGCGATCATGAACTTCTGCAATGGCTGGGAGAAAAACCTGTCATTCTATTGTCTGTGCAGACGAATTTAGCACTCTGTGAAATCTTGATCAAAATTACCCACCAGCAGAACTAGGTAACCAACTTCAAATAGCAAGGAATAGGGAGTTATGTCCAGCTGAGCAGCGGCAATTTGGACAGCACTGATTCTTCAGTGGAAAGACTGAAGCAAAATGCAAAATATGGTACAGAACAAGAAATGCAGACACTGATGAAACACACAAAGGTTGAATAGACTTTTATTATCAGATGAAATAATAATGCCTTAAAATAGGATGCCATTTGGGTTGAAAAATGAACAAAGTCAAGGAACTGTTGATTAGAGCCAGGTGCTTAGTGGAACTAGAAATTTAAGAAAGTTTTTGCTTTTATCTGATGATTCTTGGAAGAAACACTTGTGTTCATATTTTTGAAAGAAATATTTCCTGTTGTTGAGCTTTCCTTTGAAAGACATATTTCTGTTTCACTACTGAGAGCAGTTGCAGAGCTATAAATGCACAGCAGGCCATGCAAGACAGATCTTTAATCATACCTATCCTTCCGTGAGTTCACTGGGAGCCAGTTGCTCAAGGCTAATAAGGATTAAAACATATTCAATGACTCCGAAAAACTGTCTTAATGCTAGTCTTCCCAAATCCCCTGTATTATTTGGAGCAATACAAGCACAGCAACTCCTGTTGCAAGTGAAAAGGGAAAACTATGCTTTGCTTTCACGCAGTCATGCCCAAGTCCTGCTTTACTAAACCCCATTGTTCAAAAGTTTTCAGCCAGTATCCTCATGCCCTGCAGGACTTTGATGTAAATCTGCAAATAATATCAGAGCTCCATGTGATGGCTTCCATGTAGCACTGACACTAAGCGATCTGTGACAGGACTTGACTGGGAAATTCTGGGTAAGTGGAAGACACTCCATGTCTAACAGAGGAAGTAATTAAAATAATCAAACCTACCTGAAAAGCCACAAGCAAAGAGATAGACAAATTCTCTCCAGGCTCTCTCAAACCCTACTGACATTATGCTCCAAGGTCAGAAACATAAAGGTTGAATTCAACAAAACCAGCAGTACTGGGAGAAAACTGCATTCAGAAATCTCCTTTGTTTTGACCTCTTTCAACCCTGAACTTTTACGAGGAGAGCACCTGGATATCACTTCTCTCTTTGCAGAGTGAAATGTTAAATTCCTGACAGTGCTGCATGGCAAAGGCAGTGCTGTACGTGGGGCTGGGCAGTCCCCAGGGAGCTGGGGGGTGCATTGTGCAGTGCACAGTGCTCACTTCAGCAAACAAGGGTTTGGAAAACAGATATTAGGCATGAGACAGCATTAGAAAAGTGGACTATGTTGGTCTCTCACTGAGAAGGTTAATACAGATAATAACAATTTACTTATTCTGGAGAAATGGTAGAACAGAAGGGGTGCAGTAGTGGATACTGACCTTTGCAATTTTCGCATTTTAAAAATAAATGGATTGTAAACTACAAAAGGATTAAAACTGAGCCTCACACGGGAAAAAGTACGTACCAAGAAACAACATGAAATCAGCATCAAACCCCCATTCTGCAGAGTCGGGTCAGCAGTGTACATGATAATGTTCCTCTGTATAGACAGAGGAGTAAAGAGCCTGTTTCTCTATAGACCAAAGGTTTTTCTTTATCCTTTCATACAGCCATGTTCCCCACTTCCTTCGCTTTGGTCCTCTTAGAAACACACTGCTTTGTTTGACAGACTGGAGTTGCCAGCCTTTTTGTCATGCTCCAATGGGCTGATTTCCTGGCTGTGGCGAGAGCCTGCATCTCATGAGCTCTACCTAGACTTGGGCTTCAGAAAAAACACTTTACTATTCTTAAGGCTCTTCTTTTCCCCCCGAGGATTCCCATCCATTTATTCACGATGACATTTACCACATCACCTGTGACTATGAAGCAAATGCATCTGGGTGCAGTCCCCAGCACGGGGGCCAACTGGCACAGAAGTTCCCTTGTCCACACTATTGAACTCTGCACCCTCCTGAAAAGTGACTGTGTGCCATTTGCCCCCTGGAACGGGCCCAGTGGCACAGGCTGGGAAGACTGGAACTGATTGAGAGCTAGACTGGAATAGGGACTGCTCTGCAGAGGGAGCAATTTTGATTACTGAGCTCTGGTGCTGGGGTTGCCCCCTATTTCATTTATTATGGACACAGCCAGTGGCCATAGTACAGACACAACCATTATCTCAGGAAACTGGAGAGCTTGTCACCTACTTGAATGTTAGTGTCAAAATAAGAAATATCCAGGCTTGGGGGAAGCAAATGCTTACCGAGTGTGGGATATTAAAAGGGGATTATGAACTAGACCCAAAGTTCAAATCATTTGGGACATGCTCCGCAAGGGGCCTTGGGCTCAGTGATGAGTTTGCTGGGGCTCTGAAGGGGTTTCAGGGCACGTGTGCACCAAGGAGTGGACTGGATGCCAAGGAGGGTTAAATGTCCCTGTGGAGCTCAGCCCTTCTACATCCAAACACCAGCCTTGGTAGGCTTGACCCTTGCATCCCAAATGCCATTCTTTGTGGGTTCAGCCTCCACCTACACTAAGCACGCCTGCTGCTGGGGTTTATTCCAGGCTCTAGACCAGTGAGAGGGCTGTGGTATGGTCAGTCTAGCTCCTCAGCACCCCATACTTGGACAGCAGCATCTGTTCAAGAGGCGTGTGACTCATCTGGGTCTGGCCACCTCCGGGTGTGATGCCTTTCACTAGGACTCTGGGGATTTCCATGAAGAGGCACATGTTGCTTGTTCTGGTCAGTTCTGTGTGCACGCAGCAGCAAAGCAGCTCTCGTCATCCACCCAGCAGGGCCACAGGAGAGCTGGCTGATCTCCAGTGAAGGCAGTGAGAATCAGATGCTCCCCCCTCTGCTCCTGCTCAGTGCTTGGGCAGCCAGCCAGCCACAGTGAAGGTGAACTGCTGAGATGTGGTGACAGCAAACCGCTGCCACAAGCATTTAATTTTTAATCCCTTTCAGGGCTTCTTTTCTACCATCCCTCCCTGTAGCCCCAGGGGAAGGCTGCTGGCACCTGTTTCTGGAGCTCACGTTGTTTGTGTTTGGTTGCATGTCTGACTGTGAGGGATAAGAGAGTGGGGTTGCCAGCCAGCCCTGGTGGGTGCTGTCACGGAGCCCCTCCAGAGCAGCTGCTTTCCTGGGCCAGCATTTAAGGATGGGACACACAAGGTGCTTTGAGGGGTGGAACTGCATCCCAGCTCAGTGGGATCTGCCTGCATCACCAGTCCTGGAACCAGGCTCCTTTGGGCTTATTTTTCCAAAAGCATCCTTTCCTTCTCCTTCAGAGGAGCATCCACCAGCAAGAGATGCTTCTTTTGAAGTTGGGCTACAAAAACAGTGGACAGCATGAGCACACTGCCCGAACCTTGCCCCTGGGAAGCACCTCCAAGGGCTGTCAGGAAGGAATTACTGGGCTTGCCACTGAGGAAGCAAAATCTCCTGAAATACTGAAATACTCCCCACTGCAGACACAGGAGCATGCAGCTGTCCCACTCGGCCTGCAGATCCCCTCTTCTCCCCACTCAGGTCATTCCTCTGCTTAAAAATGTTATTTTGGGAAAGAAATGAATAATGGGAACAGCACTGTAAAAGCACGGGGAATTCAGCAAACAAAAGAAAAGCTGCTATTTTTGAGAATGTCTCAAACTGGTACTCATGGCTTATTTTAACTCCTTCTCTCTCAGCTGCCTCCCCAACACCCTGTCTGGAGTGCCATCTGCAAGCATGGTGGGAGTGGCATGCAGGAAAGGTGTCTTACTACAGGCTCTTGGAGCAACACCGCAGCCTACTAATAACTGGCACATGGTGAACTAATAGTGAAATACTCTTAGATTTCTAATCAGATTCTTTGAATTGAGGCAGAGGCTTCTGCAAGGGTCCCAATGTCTAACAAAAAGAGTAAGTCTGGCAACAGCTCACCCTGCTAGCGCTTCTGTCACCTCTTGTCATCTCTGAAAGAACTGTAATTTTCTAATTGAAGCATCATGAGCATTATGTGTTAGTGGTGAGTGGAGAGGTCTGGTGCTGCACAGCAGTAGAGAACCCTGCCCCAGGTTCTCAGAGAAAAGGCCATAGCTGCAATAAAAGAAACTGAACCTGCCAAGGCTGCAGATCCAGTTAAGCAGTATAAACTCAGCTTTAACGAATTCGCCAAGACCCCCACGGAGCTGGTGTAGAGCATGTTACACTGCTGTTTCATCAGCTCTCACTTTTTCTTGCCACTAGTGCGGCCAAATCAGCTGGGTCTCTTTGAGCCCTGAGCAGGGCTGGCATGGCTCTTCTGCCTGCAGCATCCTGTGCCAAGGGAAGGCACAGGTGACACCTGGACGGCTACTGCAGATGGCTCTGCAGGTCCTCCTGACAAAAGCAGCCCTTCTGGGCTAAAACCTAGCAGAAGAGAGGCAAAATAGGAAACAAACGTGGGGGAACCACTGCCCTGATGATACTGGAGGAAGAACGACCAAAATCTGAGCTCATGTTTTCAGTTCCTAAAGCAATCCTATTCTACCCGAGTGCTGCTGTGCCTGTTGGCCAGGACTCCCATGGATGCCATGGAGCTAGCAGCAGGGACAGGGGATGCTCTCTCACAGGCAATCTCATTTCTGAATTGTCAGAAAATAATTCTCTTTGTTTCATAAAGACAACTCTAAACACTGCTCCCTGGATTTTCCTTTTCAAGAGCAGCATGAGAAAGAAAATATCTATTTTTTGTTCAGGAAGAGAAGAGTTCCTCTTTGCATTGCCCCTGACCTTCCCAAGTCCCAAGACTTCTGCCTTTCACTGAGTTCTGCTTTTCAGCTTTTACCTTAGTGGTGACAACAGGGACTTCCTTGACAGGAGTCACTCAGCTCCTTCATCAGGCCCTGTCAGGAGAGGCAAAGCAAAACACAGATGGTCTTTCTGCAGAAGTTCCCACTACCCAAAAACTCTTCAGTAAATCAGAGACCACAGAGTCTACACAGACATCAGAGCTGTAAGTGGTTTAATATCGTGTGCCATCAAACATTACATGCCTTGCAATTCATATTGGGGATTTTGATTAAGGAAACACTCAAACATGGCAAGGAAGAACTGTGAATTCTGATAATGTTCTCAATTTTTAGAAGTAAAGTAATTGAAAATGAAGGGTGAAGTGAAATAATTGAACATGAAAGCTGTGTGCTGTGTCAAATCAGCAATAATACTCAAGTGAGAGGAGATCGTGGTCAGACTGAAAGATGTATCCTTGGCCAATCGTAATTTTGCACTCCTCTCATCCACATCAGCCTGTGAAATAAAACACAGGCTACCCTTCTGGTGGGACTGTTTCAGTAGGGTCAGAACCACTTTACTTGAAAAGCCTCATACAAGATAATCAGCGATGAATAGGACACTTGACAGACAGGTCCAGAGGACAACAGACAGTGCTTCTGCTGAGATATAATTGCTCTAATTGGACCTGGGCTTGCGAAGATGGTAAAGCTAAAGAGGACTCTGCAATCATGCTGCCATTCTGCACAAAAGAATGCTGTTGGGATAGGAAGCACATAGCAGTTGTGGAAATAATCAACAGCTTTGTGCTCACGTCCCCCTGGCATCTTGGGTTTGTGCGCACAACATGAGCAGAATATTTTCTTTAGACTTAAAGGTTCTCAGGGCTGAATTGCTTCATGAAGTCTCTTTGAGTGTTATCCAGGTGAAGTTAGACACTTCATATGTGCTGGATCCACTGCGTTTATGCAGTCCTGGAGGAGATGGAGAAAGATCGCTTGAGGCATAATCAGGAAATCTGGCTGCTCTAGGAGTGAGGGAATTTGGTAAGGAAAGAACCCAACTTTGACCTTCTTCAGCTTTAACTGTCTTCTCTTAGGTGACAGCCTGTAAACCACCTTATCTGCTTGTCTAATAAAACCTCTCCACAAGTAATGTTGGGTGTCTCCAAAAGCTGATCTCTTCTATTTATAACAGTAGAACAAGCATGAAACTTGTTGTCAAGTAGCAGGTACTGCACAAGGGTTGACTGTGCAGCCTTCCTCCAGCCCTACTTTGAACCCAGTGCCCAGAAGAGAGAGCAGCCCTGGCAGCCACAGCTACATCACATGGCAGCTAAACAACATCACTGCATCACTGCTAACACAAGATGAGTATCTCACTCTCCTGACTCCTTCAGACAGCTCCATTACACAAAAGTCTTGTCTGGCCTGCTCTGCAGATGCCCAGGGACACGAGGCAGCACTGCCAGAGGTCCCTGCACGGGCAGATGCAGCAGTGCAGGAACAATGACAGCAGCCTGCCCTGGACACATCCTGCCAGCACGCGCTCAGTCAGTCCTGCCAAGGGCTCTCCTTCCCACCTTGTCCCATCCCTCCTGGTCCACTGTGCCCCTGGGGCTGGACAGTCTGGCTCTGGCCTGCTCCCAAAGCCTCATTCTCTTGACAATGAAATTCAGCACACAGCTAAGAGGCTTTGTGACAAATGTGGCAGGTATAAACCTGTCTCAAAACCTTTCAGCTCCCATCTGCAGACAGAGCCAGTTGAAACGCTGCCTCCTGCTCCTTTGCAGTTTCTAAGTAAATGCGCAATAATGCAGTTGTGATGCTCAGGAACCACTCAAGTCCCACCTGTGAACCAGCACTTGCACCCTGAGTGAGGCCACTTGTCCCTAAAGAGTCAACCTGGCTTACTGCACCCTCCCTAACAGAAATGGTCACCTGTAGTGACACCCTGAAGCTCTTGCCTTATGCTCACATTGCAAATACCAGACACGGGTGGCAGGATGTGCATCACCCAAAATGTGAGCAATGAGACAGACATCTTCCCCAGCACCCAGGCAAAATGACAGGGCTGGGTGCAGTTGGGTGCAGGAAGGGGGCCCTGGGCAGCCATGGGAAAATGATCTTGATCCTCAGAGCACTCTGGGGGTAACAGCATCCCTAGGTCACTAGGAACCATGTCACCAGCCAGCCCATTTATCCATGCCGTCCTTGGGGTCACAGGTCCACACTTCTTCTTTTCCTGTCCTGACATTTCCTCTGGAGCAGCACTTTGACTGTCACTCAACAGGACTGTGACAGTTGTATGGGGACATCAAAGGATCAAGCATGCCCCACACTCAGCTTCTCCCTCCTCCCAATGCCATCCTTGCTTTGTGCATCACAGGCTTGGTTTCACATAACGACCTGACCAATGTCCCAACAAGGTGATGGAAAAACTGGTTGTGGATGATTCTCTCCTAAGAAGTACATGGGATTGCATGCATATGTCTCAAACAAAAGTGCATGGGATTTATCAACACAAGCCCAGCTAAAAAGCACAAGACATCATATACATACTAGCTGGCGACAAATAAGTCATGGATTGTCACAAGAATAAAAAACATAAGGATTGGCATCAGTGAGTTTTATACAGCTAAAATTTTGCACAACACTGTGAACATGTATTGCAAAAAATACTGAACTACAAAAGAAGATAAACAGAGCTAAACCAAGACCCATCCTCAGCTATCTTCTGTGAAAGGAGGCGTGGCTGAGAATTTCAGGCGCTGGGCAAATTGAAACCAGCATTTCAGACCAAACTACAAGCTTCTTGGTTTTTCTGCATGTAAATCAGATTCTTACATTATCTCAGTGTCATTTTGTGGCTGAAAGCAATTCAGCAGCTATCAGCACAGCCAGACTGAAATTCAGCAGAACAGGATCTGAGCCCTTCAGCTCGTAATGATTAGATGATTCTGTGGAAATGAATCTTATGAAAAATTGAAGTTCAGCAGAAAGTTGACAGTGTGTGAAGACCACAGAAGGGAGAGGAACTTTACAACTCAGGCTTCACATTTTCCACCTATAGGATTTCAACATTTGTAAAGTTGTAGTAAGGGCAGCGTCTTCACAGTGCTCCCTCTGGGAAATACCACATTCAGCAATTCCTGAATTACAGTTTCTAATTATATTTTCATACTGTAACGCTGTCTGAAATGCAAATGTGATGACAGAATAATTCAATCCATATAAAATAATTACAAAATTACTGTTTCTCAACCCTCAACTCATACTCCCTGCTATTTAAGAAGATAAATTTAACAGCAGCAAAAGTACAGCCAAAACATAGTCTATTTTTTAAACTGTTATCTGACTATAACTGTCTGCATAGATTTTGGCTCACCATAGAAGATTATTTCTAAAATATGACTACCAAAAACATTCCAGAGTTAGGATTTTTGTTGCTTTAGCTTGGAACCAACAGTCAGGTCAACTTTTATTGTACATTCAGAGTACCCTAGGCATGGCATCTGTGTTTAATTGGAAAAGCAACTGTTGGTTAAAATGCCAAATCTCTACCGCAGCTCAGCTATCATTTAAACCAGTTGTTCCTAATGTTGATGCAGACATTAAATTAGCACAATGTAATGACTTTTAGCAGAGTGGGAACCAACTTCTGCAATAAGTAATTTAAGATCCTGAAACTCCATACTGAAACATCAGTTCCCACTGACAACTGCCACCCTCTACAGAGGATTTTATTCCCCCCATGAATATTGCCTAAGCAGTAGCTAGGACCTTTAAAAAGAAAGCAGGAATTGCATTCTGTTTGAAAAAATTCAAGGAGTAGTGTTCTGCATTGCAAGGGTTTTTTAGGTTTTATTATGATTCTGGCCTAAATTTAGACTGTTATTGCCCATCAATTCAACCAGATCAAGGTAGAGCACACTAAAGGCTTGAGTGTGTTGTTATTATTATGAGGCTAGAGGCATCAACAGCTCACATCTGTTTTGTATTTCCCTGCTGTATCCAGTTGTGTGAGAAGTGACTTGAGGAGCTCTCAGACATGACTTTAGCCAAGGTCTCTCCTAAGGTGAAGTGGGGTCCAGCTCCTCAGGAATTGCTGGTCTGCTCACCCTTCGCCATGGACAAGGAGACTGTAGGAAGAGATCGTCCCTTCCTCGTGTGTGTGCAAAGGGGGTGACATCTGCAAACGGCATGAAGGCTGATGGGAAGTAGGAGGGTCAGTCTAGACTTGCTGAAAGAAGGTGGAGTGCTGCCAAGCCCATGTGCATCTCACGTTTTTTCTCTTTATGTCAGAGGATTTCAAGCCCAAGTAAGCTGGCAGTGTCACAGTTGTGGCATTGGGCAGAAGGTGAAGGACGGGCTGCAGTCACCTTCCCCTCTCGGTGGTGGGAGGGAACCTACAGGCTGTTTGTTCTTTTCTCATGGTGGGTGGAGGCATGGCAGGGCAGAGATGGCAGGATGCTCAGCATTGCATTGCCTGGCAACTTCACACACTGCCAAGGTAATCCCGGGCGCTTGCCCAAAGTGTTTGGTACAGAGCTGACCAGTGAAAACAAGAGCATGAAATCATCAAGCAGAGGCACACAGCCCCAGGATGACTCTCGCACACCATTCCCAGTCCTCCTGAGCAGGGATCTGTCATCTCCAGTTGCAGACTCTGGCACTGCCTGTGAGCTGCCTGCTTGCCGGCAACTCATTCCCATCTCTGGGGCAAAATGGGTGGAGCCTGGTGATGGGATGCCCAAAGCCTCCAGAGACTCATCAAGAGGGGACAGAGCTGTCACTCTGCCAGGCAGGACGCATCCCTGTGCAATCTCAGCAGCACTTACCAGCCTCCTCTATAACACTGCCTCTCAGACCTCTTGCCACAGCATGTCCAGGATCCTTCTGCTAAAATGTGAAGCAGTTTATCACCCTTCTCTCTAAGGTCAAGTTAGAGCCTTTTCAAGACTACCTCAGTATCACTAAAGAGATGTCTATTCCATCTGGAGATGAGGAACCTATTTTTAAGGTATTTCTAATGAATAGTTCTTGAGCAAAAGTTGCATCAATTATTTTTCCCCTTACAGGTGGTTTCAAGGCATCAAATGCTACAGGACACTGTATTCAAGCCTAAATGAATGAGCATAAGCCCACACTGAGCATCATCACTCAACTCAAACCTGGGAGGTGATGGCCACTACGCATGGAGTGAAATCTTGCAGACATGAGGGTGAATGACTTCTCTTGAATGGCAGGTGCCACTCAGCTCAAATCTGTCCTCATACTCCATGCCTTGGTCTCTCTGCAGACTTACCCCAGCAGTATAAACTGGAGAACAAGCAGACCTCAGAGGGTGGCGGGCTGCATCAACCACCTCCTTGTCCTCCCCTCCTAGCCCACCTCCCACCTCCACAGACTGGGAAACTCACATGCGGATGGAGGGGGATGGACTGCTGTGGGTGAAACACAGCTGGCCACAGCAGCTGGGGAGCGGCCGTGCCCAGCTCAGCCCAAGCGGGTCACCCGGGCAGGGACGGCGAGAGCGCGCTCAGTCCCCATGGCAAGGCTGAGCACCTTGCCATGGGGAACACCCCCACCAATGCTGCGAGGCTCCTGTAAACCTGAGTAAAACTCACCGCTGAGGAGCCAGGCGACACTCCGCACACACTGGTGCAGTGGCATCAGGTGAAGAATTTAATAAAGACAGTTTGAAATATTTCAGCCCCCCAACAATGATGTTTTGGGCATAAGAGTTGAACTGGAAAGAACTGATAACACCAAGTGAAATGGTTTAGACGTTTCAGATGCATTTATCCTTGTTCTCTGCTAAGAACGCCAAATGCAGTGAAATCCAGAGCATTAAGCCATAACTTCCTTAGAGAAGTGCCTTTAGTTTTAAAGTCTGTCTTGGCTCTCTTTCTGAAACAATTACTTATGCTGCATTTGATAATATTTGAATAATTTTTATAATTTTTTTTTTTTATCTTTTACTGCTCTGTGTTTTAAATTGCTTTGTAGCTCCACATCGTTTTAGACCAGCAGCTGCTTTAGAGAATCATTACCAGTATCGACAAACCCTTTGAACCTTGGGAGGAAGGGAACAGGAGTATATAATTAGAGAAGATAAGAAAGATCTAACATACTTTTCCGGGAAACAACGCACGCAATGCTTCAGCTGTAATCTGTTCTTAAAACAAATCTATATGTTCCCACACAAACAAACTCAGTCTGTGGCACCAAACTTCAGGAGCTCTGGGATATCCTTCCCCACAACAGCCACCTCTGAGTAAGTGCAATACAGAAGGAGACTCAAAATCCCTCTTGTTTTTACAAAAAGACCCAAATAGCATTTCATTTTTCAATCACTGTGGTGATTGAAAAATCATGCTGCTCATGCTGCAGTTCTTTTTTTAGCTATTCTAACTGCTCTCAATGCACAACGGAAAAAATAAAAAAAGGAGAAAAAACAAGCCCTGTGTGTGTGTGCCCGTGAGAAAAAGGGTAAAAAGCCTGTGTTACAGCAATGCTGCTCTCTTGGCATATTTCAGATAATTTTTCAGGAAGCTTTTGATTATTTCCTCTGTAAACACACTACACTCAGGAGTACCGCGTGCCCAGGAGAGGGGCAGAAGTCTCCGGGAGCTCGCAGGGACTCCGCGTGAACAAAGATGATTTAAATGCTCGAACTTTGAGAGTTGGATTTTAAGCTGTTCCTGGCTGCATTGACTGCTGGCTTCCCCCTCCCTGGACACATGGGGTACAAACCCGCCTGAATCGGGCAGCATTAAAAAACTACAAATTCCAACAGAGGTATAAAAACACAATGCCTAAACATCATTTCTTTTAACTCCTAAATGCATTAGCCTAGGATTACTCATATTCATTTATATTCCTAAAGTGTCAAATGAGAACGATATCATTTTACTCTCCTTTCATGGATCATTAACCTATATTTAACTCCGTTTTGCCGTCTGCACATAGAATTAGTAACTGGAAGCTGCTTTGCATTTATCTGATAGTGCTGGGCTTGTTCATCAAAGCAAACTTCCAGCCAAAACAAACAATCGAAAAAAAAAATACCAGTCACTGATACAAGCTGCTTTCTAATTCTATTTTTTAAAAGGAAAATAATCCAAACCTGATGAGAACATAAAGCAAACGGTTACCTCACACTGCGGAAATGCACGTTTTTAATAGTCCATGCTCTGGCAGCCCCTGAGATTCAGCAGCAGCGGCGGCGGCGGGGATGACTCCAGCATCCACCGGGCTCTCGCGGCTTTGACTGCGCGGCCGGGACCGCAGGCTCAGCCTCCAGCTGACGTCAAGGCGGCCGTCACATGGCCCGGCGCCGGCCCAGGGAGCGCTGGTTGTCCTGGCAACCCCAGCACTGCTCCGAAATTATTTCAATAGGTCATCTGTCATACTGCGCGCACATCGGAGCCATCGCGGGCGCCCGGACAACCCAAACACTGCGGGCTTGCTGGAGCTGGCTGCGCCGGGGGCTGGTCCCATCGCCGACTCTCTCTTAACCCTGTCCCTGTAAGAAAACGCGCCGCTCTTCCTCTTCCTCCTGCATCCCCGACCTCCGGCAGGAAAAAAGACATTACACACCTGGTTTGCCCAAGCAAAGGGGCACAAGAGCTGCCCTCCGAGGGTGCTGGGGCACCTCAGTGACGTGCCGGCTAGCTAAAATTAGGGTCTTTCTAAATGAGACACAGCTGAAGTTGTATTCCATAGCCACAGAGACACATGCTTGGTCACCCGCATTCTGCCCAGATTCGGGGCAAGGCAGCAGTGGTCCGTGCTGCAGTGGTGAGGCGGCAGCCGTGCAGGGCTACGGGCCGGCCCCCAGAGCTGCCTGGCCACCTCGGCCTCGTGTCCCCTAGCCTCGGTATCTGCTCCCTCTGCTAGCCTGTACGTGATGCTTCTCCAGCTGCTCCCAGCAAAACACCACAGAAAGGGGGAAAAGCAGTGCCTGTCTCCGCCTGATTCTGACTCACCTGTGCAGCCTTCTCCTGCAGGAAGAGACACAATACCAGTGTCTCCAATTTCCAATTTTTTTGTAACTCTAGCTAAAATCCACTCCTTCCTTCAAATTTGCTTTTTTTTCTCTTTCTCCACTTCACCTTACCAGAGCCCCACACCACATGCATGCACCAGGAGCAGGACACAGAAGATGCTGGAGAAGGGAAAGACTTTCACCTGCAAGAAGCAGGGAGGAAAGACAAAGTGTCAGCAACAAGAAAATACTTCTGAGCTCATCTGAGTCAGTGACGGTTACTGACCAGTGCCAGGATATGAAGTGCCAGGAACTGACCTCAACAGATGGGTCTGGTGAAGGAGGAAGCAGGTGTAAAGCCACATGGGATCTGTAAATACCAACACTGAGGCATCCCCAGCCAAAGTGGGCTTTGGCCCCTTTGCAAGAGGTGAAAGAGAAAATACTAGACATCAAAAAATAACCTGAGATGGTGCATAAAGGGGTTCTGGGGAGACCTTCCCCCCATCCAAGGCAGAGGGAGAATGAAAGGGTCGTGAAACTAGTGGGCAGTGGGAGGACCACTGAGCCCCATTGCCTTCCTCTGCATCTCTCCCACTTGTGAGAGCAGCAGGTGTTTGGGATATTTAGCTGAACATCAGATCTGGATGAGTGGACAGTGAGGTGCAAAGAGAACTGTGTAAACAGTGGATGTCAGAAGGTTGTGAGCAACTCTCAGCAACACAGGGTATAGTTGGAGGCCTGTAGCTCATGGTGTTCCCCAAGAGTCCATACTGTGTCCAGTATTGTTTAACTTACCCATCAGCGACTCGGATGAAGGGGCAGATGCCTCCTCAGCAAGCTCACTGATGGCAGAAGGCTGGGAGGAGCAGCCGGTACCCCAGAGGGCTGTGCAGCCCTTCGGAAGGACCTGAACAGGCTGGAGAGATGAGCAGAGAAGAACCATCTGAAACTCGACAACGGCAAATGCAGGTCCTGCACCTGGGGAAGAATAACCCCAGGCACCAGTACAGGATGGGGGCTGACCTGCTGGGAAGCAGCTCTGCGGACAAGGATCTGGGGGTCCTGGTGAACAATGAAATGTCCATGGGCCAGCAGTGTGCCCTTGTGTCCAGGAAGGCCAATGGTATCCTGGGGTGATAGGAAGTGTGTGGCCAGCAGGTCAAGTGAGGTGATCATGCCTCTCTACTCAGCCCTAGTGAGGCCACATCTGGAGTTCTCTGTCCAGTTCTGGTCTCCTCAGTGCAAGAGAGACATGGAGCTCCTGGAGTGGGTCCAATGAAGGGATACAAAGATGATTAAGGGACTGAACACCTCAGTTTTGAGGAAAGGCTGAGGTAGCTGGGCCTGTTTAGCCTGGAGAAGGAAAGACTGAGAGGGGACCTCATCAATGTCTGTAAGTATCTGAAGGAAGGGTATCAAAAGGATAGAGCCAGGCTCTTCTCCGTGGTGCCCAGTGATAGGACAAGAGGCAATGGGCAGAAACTGCTGCATTGAAAGTTCCACCTGAACATGAGGAAAAACTTCTTTACTCTGAGGGTGACAGAGCACTGCAAAAGGCTGCCCAGAAAGATTGTGGAGTCAGTGGTCCCATGATCCTGTGAGCCTGCAGTCAACGACAGCCAGCACTGGTTTACCAGCATTTAATGAGTAGTGCATCTCCAGCACGGTTTACCTACAACCTCTCCAGGACCGGCGCTGCACTGGGCCTTTCTTGGGCAGTTGGTATTAGGGGGCAAAGCCCTCTGAGATCCTGAGCCGCCCTCTGGGCCTCAGTGCAAAGCAGTGAAGAAGGCTCAAAGAGTTTTTACAATAGAATAAGGCAGCTCCCACTGTCTAAAATTCATGCCTTAAAAAGAAGATATTCACAATTGACTAGGAAACCTGTGACTGTTTAACAAAACAAGAATAATGTGATAAATTTTAAAAACCCCACTGATTACTACGTGTTGCACATAATCCCACATATTAATCCAATATAGAAAGCTGAAACTTCATGTCAACACCCACCAATAAAATTGGATCATAACATACAGATGTATTCTTTCACTTAATGGCAATGTTGGTACAATACTACATAAAGTTTGGATTTGCAGTTTAGAAGGATATCCCTCAACACTGTGTAGTGCATTCTTTTCTATTGGTCTGACAAAAATGTGTGCACTTGAGAGAGATTTTAATGGTTTTTAATTCTTATAGAAGCCTTTTCACAAAAGAGGACGATACATCACATGCATTTTGATGGTCACAAAATATTCAAGAAACCATTTTGCTGATTCCCTAAAGAGCTGGCAGAGACAGCCAGGCAGGATCATAGAATCATAGAATGGTTCAGGTTGGAAGGGACCGTAAAGATCATCTACTTTCAACTCCTCTGCCATGGGCAGGGACACCTTTCACTAGATCAGGTTGCCCAAAGCCCCATCCAGCCTGGCCTTGAACACTTCCAGGAATGGGACACCCATAACTTCTCTGGGCAACCTGTTTCAGTGTCTCACTGCCCTTATAGAGAATAATTTCTTCCTAATACCTAATCTCAGCCTGCCCTCTTTCAGTTTAAAGCCACTACCCCCTGTCCTGTCACTACATGCCCTTGTAAAAAGTCCCTCTCTATGTTTCTTGTAAACCCCTTTGGGTGCTGGAAGACTGCTCTACAGTCTCCCCACATCCTTCTCTTCTCCAGGATGAAGAACCCCAACTCTCACAGACCCTCAAGGACCTGCACCTGCTCTGCTCCTGTGTAAGTCTGGTCCTCCACACCTGCAGACACATGGGTATGCAGAGCACCTTCATCCTCCAGCATAAAAATAGCCCTTTCACTCAACTTTACAGGATATTTCTGCTGCAGTACAAGAGCTAGGAGGAGTTTTTAAACCATGCGCAGTATTTATAAGGGGGTACTAATTATATGTTGAGAGGGTTATAATTTTCAGCCGGTTGAAAGATGCTAAGTGAAAAAAAAAAAGACCAATGCTCTGAAGAACGTATGATAATGGCAGTGTAGAGTTGGATGTTCCCAGTTGCCAAGGCTTGGCAGACGTTTTCCTGCACCTCCCCAGTGATGTGGCTCCTCCACAGGGAGATTTTCTGAACTGCTGACTGAAATCCCTACTTCTCCACAGGACTCACTGTAACTGGGCTAGGGTCAAGGGATACCTTACACCATGCAAACAGATGCAGAAATGAAAGCAACAACATCTGTCCCTCAGAGAGCTGAACTATCCTGCTGGAAGTGGCTATATTCCCTGAATATAGACTATAGGTAGAAGTGCTTGAATTAACTTAACTTTTCCATGATAAAACCCCCAGCATAAAAACAGCTTCCTCTGTAGTTTCAATCAAACAAGTGAGCTCAAAGCAATGAGAACATGGGCATTGACAGGAAAAATACAAAACAGATATTTTGTGCAGAGAAGGACTTGTGAGTGATGGCTGATGAAGAACTCAACATGAGCTGGCAGTCTAGAAAGCTTAGAGTAGTTTAGTTTAGTTTAGTTTAGTTTCGAAAGCTTAGGCGTTTGTAAAGTTGGTGGTTTTTTAGTTTAGTTTAGTTTAGTTTAGCAAGTTTAATTTTAGCCAGCAGCCCAGAAAGCCAACTGAATCCTGGGCTGCATCAAAAGGAGCGAATTAGAGGAGAAATTAGGGGATTGAACAATCACCAACTATTTGAAGTGCGACAAGGGAAAGTGCAGGATTCTGCACCTGGGATGGAGCAACCCAGGATGTACAGAGAGACTGGGGAATGAGAGGTTGGAAAGCAGCACCACAGAAAGGGACCTGCGGGTCCTGGTGGATGGAAAGTTGAATATGAGTCAGCACTGGATGATCTTTGGGGTTCCTTCCTACCCTTAACATTCTACAATTTAAAATCTGAAGCCTACTGAGAAAAAAATGCAGATGCATTGCATCCATCTGGGACCACAATACAAAGGCACTCCTCCTCCTGCTACAAGAACATGATGCCTCATGGGGAAAGGTTTCTGTCCTGCACTTGGGAGCACCTCCGTCCCTCCCACCCCTCCGCGTCTGGGGCCCACAGAGGGCAGTACTAGGGAACAGGGGTTGGCTCCTTCATCCTTAGATGATGGACAGTCTGCAAGAACTTCACCGACTGCAGCAAAGCACGTCATATGTATCATAATACACACATAGATATCATGTGTATCATAATACACACATAGGTATCTCAAATACCTAAACCTAGAACACACATGTATCAGGACCTATGCAATAACTTACACACAAATGCAGTACTACAAGCTAGGGCATCACCTAGCCTTCCCCCTTGCACTTCTTTTGTCTCTACAGAGCTAACAATAGATAACATTTGTTTGCCCATAAAATGGAAGACACGCAGGGAGCAGAAACTCTATATGGGTTGATCTTTGAACCCACAAGACTAGATCTTCCCTGGCATCAATCCCCGCTCTCAGGAAGGAGCCACATCCATGCAAGCAGCTGAGAATATACTCTTGGCTTTCCTCTTATCAAAACAACACTTAGAAAGTGTTTCACCTTGGAATCTTCTCTCAAACATCCACTACTTTTTACTGTTTTTAAAAATAAGAGGAAGGAAAAAGGCAAGTAGGCATGATTTTGATGCAATAAATGTAAAGAACAAACCACATGTGTTTTGCTGGCCTCTGCAGCTTGCTGTTTGAAAGAATGGCTAATGTTTCCATTGGCATTGGTTACATAGATAAAAAAGAGACAGAAACAGGGCTCAGCAAACTTGCCGTGTTGACTTTTGCTCTTTTAGAAAAACAACATGGAAAAAACCCACAGGAAAAGACATTTTAGTTTTGATACAGCTGACATGGCCCTACTATCACAGGGGGTTTTGAAACAAAAACAAGAGGAGAAAGTGGTTCAACCCACCCTGTTCACTGATGGTGGCTCAGTGAAAGAGTTATTGTTTGAGTCAAATCAGGTGGAAGATGGTTTCCCAGGAATGCAGCACTGTAAGAAGATCCTACACTCTCCATATATCTGTCATGACTCTTTACTGCCACTAATTCCTGCTCCCAGGGAGGGCAAAAGATTCTGCTTTCCAAAGCAGTAATTTTTGTTTCCTGTACTGCACCAGTGGCTTTGAGGATGCCCCCAGCACCCTTCCTAATGGTGAGAAAAGCCCCCAGACTGAAGAGAGACTCTGGGAGGGTGTAAGCATCAGCAGCGAGGACCGGATCCCAACAAAGGCCTCTGATGGCTGCTGCTGAGGGGTGGGAAAAGCTCTTGCAGTGTGATTTGCCTTTTTGTGACATATTTTGTAGAAAGGATCACTTGGTCTGCAACAACTTTTCTAGCATTTGAGCCTAAATAATGCCATCATCTATCCTTAGGCAGTATTACATTGATTGTTTTTACTGCTGAGATATGCAACAGCTTCTCACATGATCGTTTAAAAGTTCTGCTTGCACCTGCTTCCTCATAAGAACTGATCACTTTTGGAGCTTGTGCATCCCTCCTGCATCTCCTCTCCTATGCCAGTGTTTCCACATCCTCTCCTTTCTCTACTCATTCTCCTGGATTTCCCTTGCAATGCCCTCACCTTCACTCTGGGAAACTCCCTCACCTTCATTTTAGACGGCAAAAGCATCTTGAACCCTCAGTAAGATAAAACTCACCTTCTGCCACCTTGCACATCTTCCAGAACAACATCTACTCCAGCAGCTAAAAGGAGCCAAGACTCATTTCCTGGCCTGGAGATCAGATGTCATAGCACCACTGGAGCCTGCCGCAACAAACCTCTCCCCCAAGAGGGTGGCCTCATCCCTTTCCTCCTGTTGTGAAGGACCTCAAGCCTCTCCTCTTCCCTAAACCACAGCCAGAAGAGTGAGAGGAGTTGAGGCTGGCTACCACAACAATCCTTTAGCCTCTGAGCAGTAGCAAGCATGTAGATTGGAATCACCCTTGTAGGAATCCCATCTCACTGGCACAGAAACACCAGGAGACCAGCTCAAAAACTTAAAAAACTACATTAAAAAATGAAATATTCTTAGCTGGAAAAAAAAAATCCCATCATCTAGCAGTCACAGTCAGTGCCTCCTAAGGGACCAGCCAGAGGACTGATTTTACTGCTGAATGTGGATGCTTTCCATTAATTGATGCACTTGAGTTGTGTGTCCTTATCTAGGGGCTGAACTGAAAGAAAACAAGAAAAAGTAATTTGGATCAATCAAGAATTGATTATATGGCAACATGCAGGGAAAAAAATGCACTTTGGATCAAGGAAATTTAGGGCATTTTGAAACAAGCCAAGGATATCTGGAAACAAAGGTCTTCATCTGCACTGGGACTTCAGCAAAGACCCGTGTGGGCAGGGGGGGCCACCATTGCTTGTCCTGCTGGTGGTCACCTTCCCTCATCCTTGAGGCTTGTTTGGCTGGGAAGCACAGACCACCCTCAACAGACCTATCTCCTCTCAAACTCTGATATTTGTACGGTCTAACCTAACCTTGCTCATTTGGACTGAATTTGCTGATTGTTTGCAATGCCTGAAAGCAGCACTTTCTGGAGAATAATTGATTTACCAATTTTTCATCCAGACCAAAATAATATTTCAGGTAATGAATTACCCCCCTGAGCCCTCTTGCCAGGATCTCTGTGGTCTCAGAAAAACATTTTCTAATTGTCTGGCTCTTCTGCATCTCCTCCTTACTGTGTGGAAGTCACATCTCAGCTGCAGAGATATTAAGATCCTGACCCAAAGTCATCTAAGCACATGGATAACCTTAGGCCAGCTGCAATGTTACACGTGTGCCTAAGTATTTGCTGGATGAGAGCCCAAGTGCCTGACAGCATTGTGGAAACCAACCACAGCGATACACAGCGATAGCAGTGCAGAAAAACAAAGACACAAGATAGAAATACCCTTTTGCTCCCAGAGAAATCTTTCACCAATAAGGAGAGTGGAAAAGAAATCAGTAACAGGAATTCAGTCATATGTGTTTTAGTCCCACCTATATTGAAAAGGAACCTTTCCAGTTTTTAAAAAATTCTTTGCAGTGTTAATCACATCTGACAAATTTCAAATGTTTTTGGTTTTTTCTCACTTTTCTTTTCCTGTACTTTCACTCCCTCTATTTCTCCCTCCTTTCCCTGAGTTGCTGCTATCCATTTCTCTGTAGTTTATCTTATCCGAGTAGCTGCTAATATTTAATTTGTAATAGCAAATCACCAGCCACCAGCCTGCAGTTCCACATGGAAATACTCTATCACACTTCTGTTAATATACTAGTTTGTGAATAGCTCAATTTCTAAAAAAGTTAATTTCAGCACACCTTTGACGTGGTGTTTCACTGCCCACCCTCAGGAACAAGAGCATGATGTTATCCTTCCTTCATGGAGACACAGCAGTACCAGTGCTTCCCATGGCTCTGAAGCCCTCGGGGTCATATCAGCCCTTGGCATTGGAAACCAGTTTTCCTCTCCAGAGGATGGTGGTGTTTTGCAGCCCACACCCAGGAGCCCAGATGGTGCCTGTGTGTACACCCTTGCAAAGAAAGCTTCTGCCCACACATCTTCTCCGAAAGAACCTGGGGGACATGGGGCCTTTGGGTGCGTTGGTCACTGCCAGCCTCCTCCTCACCCAGCCCCAGATTGCCACCCAGACATTATCTTGCCATGAGGAAAATCTCCCCTGGGTTGAGTTGGGACACAATAACAACTCATTCTGCTTCAATTCTCTGCCAATCCTGACCCGGACATTTCTGTGTCCCTCCCAGTCACCCAGCACCTCCCCAGCAGCTAATCTCTGCTCCTCAGTGCTAGATGGGTAAAGTTTAAATTGCCAGCTTTGCCTGGCTTTTTATCAGCGGGCAGGCAGGGGTCAGAATGGAACAAAAGGTCAGTTCAGAATGCTCTGGAGTTTTGCTCTTCAGAATGCAACTCACTGTCCTTGCACACATTATACAGCGTCTCTGGCGGGCGCTTCCTTAACTTCTTCCTCCACAGATAACACAAAAAGGTTTCCTAGTGTCAGTAGCTGCTGAAGAGATGGGAATGAAAGCATTTCTGGCATCTGTTGATCCAAGTACCTTTGACCTTTCCTTGATCACATACACTTTTCCCCTTTCTCACCTTGATATCCAAAAGATAAGTGGTGATAAATTTGTCATATGTTTCCTAAACACAGGAGTAGGAGCCAGAGAAGCTATCGTGCTGGGATGCAGACCATCCCTACTGCTTCATCACCCACTGTGCCCAAGCTGAGAGGAAGGACCTGGCTGTGCCTGATCAGCAGCTCCAACAGCAGTGGCCAACTGCATCCCTCTGACATCCTGTTTCTCACTTTTGCCCTTTCCAGCACCTGCTGCTGGCACCTGCCTGTGTCCCTGACTTTGCTGTGAGAAGGATGGATGTGTGGACACCATCTGCACATACCTGCAGTGCAAGCTCACAGCAACTGCCCAAAGGCAAACACACGATCATCCTGCAGGCTCTGCAGCCCTGGCACAGTCTGGCACTGCAGCAGGAGGAGGGCATGGAGCAGCAGGAATGATTACTGCATGGCCAGGCATCTGTGGCAGCAACAAACCCAAAAGCTGTCAGTCTCTGGGCAGACGAGAGCAGAACAGCCTCTCTCTAATCATCTTCCACTCCTTCCCCACAGGTGATGGCAAACATGGAGTCTGTTAGGACTCTGGACACTAAGTCAAATGTTTGAGGCCTTTCCAGTCTGCAGTTGGCATTTTGTGTCTCTCCTGAAACCAGACCTGATTCTATGGCGCGCTGTCCCCACGTAAAAGCAATCCTGCATGTAAGGCAACTCTATGGCCGGACCCCAGAGATAAAGAGGCAGACATGCTCTGAGTCCAACAGTGCTTTATGTGAACTGGAATGTAAAGGCAGATTACCACAAATTAACTCAATCAGTCTTCCTGATGACTTAGTTGACTCCATGGGCATGCATGCACACGTGGTTTTTCACAGGCAGGTATGAGCTCGCTCTGCCCCTGGTTTGAATTGACTGGAAACCACGAGTGTGGTTTCCATGGAATAAAAGTCCACCAAAACCAAGCAAAGAAGGCAGCCACACTTAGACAATATTTGGTTGCTGCAGAGCACAAGTCAGACAAAGTTGACAACTGCTGGCCAGAAACATGTAGAAATACCCCAAGAATAGAAAAAAAACAACCCAAGAACAGCCAAATTCTGTAACATCCAGTTACCAATATTGCTGCATTTACGGCTCCCATCTGTCTTTAACAGGAACTAAAAGCTATGTTGTTCTTTGAGTGAAAGGCCTCCTTGCATGAAGCACCTTCCTGTTCTTGGTAGAGATGACCCTATCCAGGCACAACGGATGTCCCTGGAGTCCTCACAGAGAGTGAAAACTATGGCTGCTTTCCCACATTATCTCTGAGTGGGACAGCCGCCCAGTTGTGTTAAATCCCAGCAACCAAACTCATCAAAACAAAACAAACCAGAGCAAAAGTGAAGCTATTACTGACATGAGAGGGACACAACTTCAGTAAGCCAGATGCCAAGCCACGGCCGGACGCTGCAGATCCAGGCCTCACCTTCATCCCCTCATCAGTGTTGTCAAGAGCAGCATTTTCCAGCTGGTGTACCCTGATTTTTTTCTTCAGGAGGTGAATGCCACCCTAGTTTGAGGATGGCTTCTAGGCTACAAATGCATTAACTTTTTAAGAAGATGAAAGACAAGACAAATACGGGTAGATGTAAGAATCTCTGCTCCTGACTCACTGAGTCTGAGCATTGCCGTCACCCAGTCCTGCTCAGCCTCCTTTCCCAGGTGGTCACAGACCCTCCAAGGCATTAAGTGGCACCTGTTTGCTCCTTCACAGTCCTTCTCCTTCCCTGCCCTGATCCCTGGAGACTCGCCATGAGGCCAGAGAGCAAAGCCCTGTGCTCTCCAGGGCTGTGCAAGGTGTTACAGATGCATGTTTTATCTGCTTCAGGAAGATTGAAATAGGAGAGTGAAATTTTATTAACGCTGAATTTGATGAAAAGTTACCTGAAACTGATGAAAAAGAGATTGAAATTTTTGAAATGTATTGAAAAAGAACTGCCCCAAAACAATGTTAACTTTGCAAATGAAACTTGCCCAAGTACTTAAGTGTTGTAAGCCAGCCCAGCAAGATAAGAACAAAGAGAGAGAAGAGTTATTATGTAGAGAAAGGGTGACATCCAAGTCAAAGACGATCTGGGTATAGTCCCAAAACGAATTTAATCCTTCATCTCAATCTGTGGTACAACAGGACGATGAACAGAGGGGCAAAGATAGGGTAGCTAACCAGATTTAGAATATGGGGTGAATATTACCAGTGGAATAAATTGAATAATTTGAAGACTTTTATTGTGTTTGAATCAAAAGACCAGGTGATCTGTATTTAAGAATCAAAGAATAATGAAAGAGCTGGCAAATTAAACAGCAAGTCTGGCAGCAAGTGTTTCTAACAAATATTTCTAGTTCAGGCTGTCTCTAATCAAAGGACTCTAAGTAATACTCACGAATATGGGTCCCTTTATCTGGTCTATGTAGCATGAAAAGCATAAACTCAAATTTTAAAGGAGCAACAAACACAGCGGAAGAGAGTACAAGCCCGTATCTTTATGAAACAGATGCATTCATCTTAGCCAGTATCTGCTTTTGATAAAAGGATTTTACTGTCCAAAGGAAATGTTATTTACCTAGACTCCGCTAAATCACCCAACATGGCACAATATGGGTAAGTATTAGAAAAAACAGAGATTATGCAAACTACAAGAAATGTAAGGTGAGGAGGAGCTGGCCAGTGGACAACAACTTCCTGAACCTTGAGCAGGCTGGCAGGTGGACAGGCAGAGCTCCTCAAGGGTGGAGCCTGGGAGTGCTCTAATTTATAATGGCACAGAAAGCAATATTTTGCTGGTGAAATACGGTGATGAAGATGTTGCCTGCATGCAAGATGATCACAGTGTCAGAGAAGAAGACCAGGATGGGCAGACAAACTCAAACTAGGAAAGGGCAGAGATGCTTGAGGAATGGGAAGCCTACCTGGCTGGAAGAAACAAAGCTAGTTCTCAGCTCTGTTCCCTTCAGCTCTGGTCAGACTGGATGAGCCAAAAAACATTTTGCAAAAAGGCATGGAGTGTATGGAGCAGTGGCCATCACTGTTTCCAAGCACATCCTGCTTATTCCATGGACACTTCCCTGAGGACACAAGGGAGGCAATGACATATTTCCCATTTCACCCTACTGTCGAGTTGGTTAGACTTGCCTCAAAACTTTCCTTTTCAAGATATGTGTTTGGCAAAGAGCAGCGACTCCTTGAAAATACAGTCCACAATAAAAGGGAGATACCATTTAAGCATTTTATTTCTCTTAACTGTCTGCATATTTGTCTGCATCTCTTTTGAATTGTTTTACCAAAAGGTACGTCTGTTCTGGAAAAAAGGCACGAGTCATTCCTAAAAGGCAAAAAAAATCAAGTTCCATTATGCTGGTAGTTAGTCACCGTTATGAACTGTTGTCACGCAACTTTTCATAACTAGGCAATGCAAAAACAAAAACAAAATAAAATAAGCCTGGATTTATCTCTTGGAAATTCTCTGTTGGAAAATGAATTGGATGAAGGAGATTTTCACATTGCCAAGGGGCAATTTTTAGAGGATTTTAAGGTCTTTGGTGGATTAGCAACAATAAAAATAGAGCAGTTAGCTGTGGGTACACAGTAAGTGGCATTTACACAACAGAGAAAGTCAGTGCCACCACGACACTGACAGGACAGGACTGGATCAAAGTAGCTGACCAAAAGAAGGGAGATAGGCCAAAATGAAGGGGTAAAGTTATTGCCTTGTCTTATCATGAGCATTGCCTTTGATTTTTAAAACAGCAAGCAAAAGAAGCCATTAGAAATACATCTAAAATTAAAATAATGCTAGTAAAGGCAACTGGGGAAGCTCCTAAAATAAGTAGGAACTGACTTCTACTACTGGTTGAAATAAATCTATTTTGCTGTGAAAGGGGGCAAAGCGAATATCTAGTTCCCTCTAGAGTCATGTCTATGGCCCCTATGCTCCCTACCACAGTGACCCCAGACCTGCTCCATGTCCCAAATAATTCTTCCCTACAAGGCTCCCAAGCCTCCTTCACACCTGCAGACAGCTCCAGAATCCTTCCAGGTCTTTCATTTTGTTTCTGAGCCGCCTCTGTGAGGCACCCAGCTCATCCCCAGGGTCCATAGGCCAGCCATGCTCTGCCTTAGCCTCCTGCTACTCCATATAGATGGTTTTAGACAGGCACATGGATAATGGTAGCAATGGTAGGCTTCATCACGTGCTGCACAGCTGGTTTAGCAGTATGTCTGAACTCATTAAACCGCATAAAGAAGGCTTGAAATGTCTCTGTATATCCTTGGGTGGAAGATTGTTAATTTTGATTTCTTTTAATAAGCTACTAGTTTTCACAAAATACAGAGGAACTTGTATTTTCAGGGCAGATTTCCTCAAGTCTGACTTGATTTGGACAGTGGTTTCAAAAGCTGCTTGAGGGGCATGGCAAGATAAGAGATGAAGACATGCTCAGAGAGACAGTATGCTCAAAGAAATCCCATTTTAACTGCCAAGGAGGGCAAAAGGAGCAATCTTCTGCTCCTGCTTATATACAGCATAGCAGATCCTGGATGTGGCACCCAGTCTGGCATACTGCCCTCACAGAAGGTAATCCCCAGGCCACGCTCCTCCTCTGCAGCTTTTCTCATGCTAGGAGTCCTACAGGAGCTCACATAATCCAAAGATTCTGTGAAACAAGCCTCACAGTGTCAAAATTATGGAAACTGGCAAGTTGGCAAGAAAAAAGTGAATCTTCCAGAGAGATACAGCATTTTCAACAGCAACGAAATACAACAAAGGCAGAGACTTTTACAAGAGCTGTCTACATCCTGGACTACTCTGCATGTTGGGAAAACTATTGGCCTAATTTTCTCCCTTGTGCATAGCGACTCTGGAACCCATTAATAATTGTGGTGGATTGACCAACGGAAGTGAATTCCATCCCAGACTGACACAGTACAACCACTCTGGAACTAGGACGGACACCACTGAGGCATGCAGCCTGCTGCGCATCCCTGGGCTCTCCTCTGGCAGGAACCATACTCCCAGAGAGTACATCAAGCCTCTGTCAAGCATAGACAAAAAATTCTCATGTTGTCTGGGTCTCTCTCCAAGGCAAAGTTCCTAAGTTTCAGGTGGTCTTGCTGCACCCAAGAAGAGCTACGGCATCTTGGCATCTTGTACAAGCTGGTCATTAACCCCCTTTTGAAAGAGGCAAGAGGCAGTGTAAATGGAAAAGTTGTTTGTAATTTTTACAGCTTTCCAGGCAAATGATCTTCCTCACTTTGGTGGCTATTTTCATCTTCAGCTCAAGCATCTCTTCTCAGGGGATTTTTCTGCAAAGGTCTCCTGTTGAATGCATGTGGAACTTGTGTTGAGCTCAACTTGTGCTGAGCTGTTCCACCCTCTTTGTGTTCAAGGTAAAGTTTAACAGTTCCTGCTACTTTCTCTCCAAGTAATGTACAGCCCGATATAATTGGGTCACAGCACAGGTAACAGACCTGCAAACCTGCTGGGATGGACCTCACAGTTCTCTGCTTCCTGTTCATCTGCTGCCCCAGCACTGGGAGCTAGCCCAGCTAAACCAACGCCAGCACTGAGACCTGGGCTGGAAAGCATTCCTGCCTGTCCTGTGTGTGCTGAGATTAGCTCACACTGCATTCTGCTAAACAGGAGGTCTAGTGACACTCCAGAATTTAGGGTTTGTAGGAGAAACTACATCAGAAGTCTGGAAAAGTCTAGTATTCACTATCATCAAAGCTGTCTCTGTTTCTGGCTCTGTTACCTCATCAGCTTTAAAAAAAAAGTAAATCTATCATCTGCAGTCCCATTTCTACTTACGTGGGTGTAAGCAACTCTACCCAGATCATGGGAGGTTCCCTGGAGTACCAAAAGCAGCTGGATCCAGGACAGACTTACATTGCATCACATGGAACCAGGGCTGAATGGGACTAAAACCAGTAGACTTTGGGCAGCCTGAAGGCGCCTGCTCCCTCCACATTGTTATGATACATGACCTTTACCGTGGAACAGGGGAAAATATACCAAAGCATTAAATAGGGCAGTTATTTTCATTAGTGGTGCCACCAGAGACCCTGCTACAGAAATGCAATGTACCTGTAATGCAGCTCCTACCTTCTGCCAGAGCCTTCAACATGCAGAGCTAATTCCTTCTCTTACTGGGTTTTCCTACCCAGTGAAGCTTGTCCAGATGTAATCAATAGAGGGATGAAAGATTGTTTTGGGTCAGCAACACAGCTGTTGCAGGGCATATTGCTTCTCTGAAGAGGTTCATACCCAAAGCCGAAAACAACCCTGAGAGAGCACTTCAAGACACCTGAGAAGGATGGTGCTCCATCTGAATTCTTTACATCTGTGGTGGTTCAGAGTACAGATCCTGCAAATCAGACCCTGATTTCAGTAAATGAATTGTATCAGAGGTTACTAGTAAAGTCTCAGTGATATTTATGAGAGACTTCTTTATATGAACAAGCCTGAAACATTTGGAAACTATTTGTTTTTTTCAGACACATACTGCTTAGTTCACCATAGTTAGAGACAGATTTTGGACCGAGAAGTGTGGAAATGTATCCAGAGTCAGACTGTTAAAAATGTTTCAGGCCAACTCCACGGTACTGTTACACTTAACAAGTTCAGGAGACTGGGACTTGTTTTCAGCATGTGTGTGACCAGCACTGCAGACATCACAGACATACTGGGACAGGCAGGTCTGCCATCCCCCTCCCAGTGGCCTTCACCTTACTGAAGGTTTACCTACACTGCAAAGCATTAGGTGTCTATTTCTATTTCTATTTCCATTTCTATTTCTATTTCTATTTCTATTCCTATTCCTATTTCTATTTATTTCTTTTTCTAAGAATTCCACCATGCTTTTTAAAACCTGGCCTTACTATTATTTTGAGTACTAATCAGAAGTGAACCTGTGTCCTTTCTAACAAGAAGCAAGCCCTGAGCAATATATCCCAGGAAGAAAAGGCGCCAGCAGCTGTCACAGGAGCACAAGGGCAGGAAGGATGACAAGTAACCCACACCCTTGCAGCTTGGGCAGCCGAGGGGCATGTGGGACACAAGTGCCCAGCCTGGCCCAGCACCCAGCGTCGTTGCAAACAGTGATGGGAAATGAGTGAGCTCCCCTGCCCAGATCTCTGACCAGTCCATTCCTTCACCCAGAGGCCAGTACCCAAATATGAAGAACGGCCTACTGCACCCTGGGGAGGTCCCATATCCTGGACCAGCCTCTGTGTGAAAGAGGTCCTGTACAATCTTTTAGCTGCTTTGCACTACAGTGTTTCCTCTTTAAATACAAAATGCCAAGATAAAACTTAAATTATAGGAACATTTTCTATATTGTTATCAGCTTAATAACTGTCAGGAGCAGGGATGCACTGCCAGTATCAGCTGACTCTGAGGACAGGGATGGAGAGCTGGGCCGTGACTGAGAACTGGGAGGTGGGATGCCCAGGATGAGAAGCCAGGAGAAGCAGGAGGAGGAAAAGGCAGAGAAGGATGATGATCCAAATTTGCTAAGGAAAGTCCTGCTTCAGCAGGGATCATGGCATCAGAGAGAGTGCCTCATTAGGGATGGTTTTCCAAAGCTGGCTCAAAACCTGGAGACACTTTTCTTCTCACTCAGCCTGTGTTGGCACACAAAAACATTTCTGGCGCGTTCAGGCACTGACATAATGATTTGAGAACCTGGTTTCACATATTTGCAGCCCTTCAGGAGACACATCCTGCTACTTGTGCCTGTTCACACTTCTGCTGGTGCTGCCAGGGGTGGCTCGGGAGAGCTGTCCCTAGCAGCCTCTCTTAATCTGCTGCCTGAGCACTTAATCCTGATTTACAGCAGTGCTTGGGACATGAGTGGCAGGAGTCTTTACAAAGCTTTTCCAGCCACTGCCAGCTGCCCTGCAAGATGCCTGGCCTCATGTCTGCTTATTTTATATCATTGAGCTGGCTGGGAACAGCCCCCACTTGAGCAGTAAGGACCAAACCTCTTAATTACCATAAAGTGAGAAGCTGGGAAACTGCATGGTGCCAGGATTCCCCCTTGAGCTACCTCTCCCCCCTTATACATGGAGCTGGGAACACAACCAGCCTCTCACCTCGCAATAATAGGAGTAAAAACAGCTTAAAAATTCTTGCAAGTGTCAGAACTATTGCACTGTAATGCCTAATCCAGCAGTCCTTGCAGCCAGCGTCAGTCTTTCCAGTGATATTAAAAGTTGTTGGACAAGGGCCTAAGTGACTAACAAGTACAATATTTGAAATAGAGGCGTGGGGCATATTTGCAGCAATATGAAAAGAACCCCTATTCAATCTCTATTTAGCAATTAACTTAAAATATGTCTATTGTCACTAAGTGTTTTGCAAACATGCTGAGTCTGTAGTAGAGAACCAAAACTGTCCCTTTTATGAGCCAAAAAAATTTATCTGAACGCAGGTAAGGCATAACACAGAGAAAAGGAAACAAGTATTTCCGCAAATACATTCAAATAAAAAGAAATCAATTGTGAACATAGGAGAGGCTGTACAAAGTCAGAGAATGTGTAATGAGGAATCCTACTAAAAATTCTGAATTTGGCATCCCTTCAGTGTAGAACCACCACAGCCTAGATTTTTTTCAAGATTTTCAAGTGTCAGAGCTCATCAATAATGGTCTGAAATTACCTTTAATTATATGAGTATAGAACCATGTAACTATGTGCAATATGCTTAATCACAGCCCCTAAAGCCCATATTCTAAGGCTACACATGAACCTAAGCAGGGTGCCTCAGCCCCTGGTACAGTCACGGAGGAGAGAAAGGTGCCTGTAGGGAGTGGTTTGTCCGTTTCCAGTGAAGTTAAAAGCACTTTGACTTCATCTGTGCCCTAAGTATGTCACAAGACACACAGAAACCTGTATGAGGTCACCAGGGCATTCAGAATGACCCCCTGTCCCCTTGCAATGAGAATAACCATCTGTTTGCTGCTGGGGAGCCAATTGAGGGGTCTGGTGGCTGCAGGGGAGATGATGGCTGTGACAAAGGAGACGTCATCCATGAATTGCTGAGGCCTGGCAGGATTCCCACAACGCAGGGTCTCCCAGGAGACAGGGATGTCCTCCCCAATGGCATTGGTGCAAAGTGGCAGGGCAGTGGCTGGACCAGCGAAGGTGAGGGCTCCTGTTGAGGCTGTGGGGGTTGTGGGGGCTTCAGGCTTGGCAGAGGGACACCTTCTCTAGCAGGATGCCACAGCACCACGTGAAGGAGCAACAGATTACATGTCTTCACACTGGACTTCATAAGGAAATGGCAGTTTTTCTAATCAATGTGTTTTCATAAAACATCATAGAATATGGCTGTGTTTTCACTGGTCTTTATGACTGAACAGGCACCACATCTTCTGTATTCAAGAGCAATCCCTGCTTTGTTTCTGCACTGATATAGTTTGAAAGCCTCTGGAGATTGTTTTTAGGGCTCTGACTTACACTGTGGGCACTCCTGCAGCATCAGGTTATCAGCAGTATCTCACCGGGCAGCAGAGGCCTATGAGCCCTCTCCAGGAAAATGAGACTACTGTAACACTGTGTGAAGCTGCATGAGGACATCAGGAACTGGAGCTATAGCTCTCACCTATGAACTCTCACATAGTTTTCAAATCCTAAACTTGTTACTCTTGTATTTCCTAGAAGTTGGCATCCCTGTACTTCTTCTGAGCAGACAAGGTTGGGAGGGAGATGAATGCAAATTTCTTCCTGTTTTTTTCATGAGCTCAGTGGCAAAATTAAACAAAGAATTTTAATGTGCTGGTCAACAGTCAGATCTCTGCAACTAGCCAATTCTAAGGATTTCTATGACCCCGGAGTATTTAAAGATAAACTGGGAATAAAATACATAAATTATCTATATAGTTTGGTCAATATATATTTTATTCATTTCCTGGGCTTGGTGCTGAGGGTTCATAAGTGAAAGCCCCACACACCAGTTTTCCCAGGCCTTTGAGCTGCTCCTGTACTAGCAGAGCTCTGAGAGAGCCAGGCAAAGTGGACCAGGCCCAGAAGAGAAGAAGGGATTTTTGTGACAGCTCCTGAGCCAGGAGGTCTCAGTACCTGTGTGCTCTCAGAGATGGACCCAACTGGGCAGACAGAAGAAGTTCTAGGACCTCTGCTTTTTTGCAGTCAGTCAGCCTCTGCCGACCTTGATGGAGTGGCTGTGAGGACAAGAACAGGACTGAAGTCTTTCATGGAGAAAAGCCCATGTTCTCTGAGCACCAGATGCTCAGTGGGGCCTACAGGGGGTCTGTGAGGCCTCTGGCAAGGCTCACCTGCCACAATTGGCAGTGAAAATGCAAAAAACTCAGATGCTGATGTACCTCCAGCATCTTCCAGACTCAGGCAGCCCAAGAGTAGTCTGGAGAACCTAAACTGTGGATTCAGGTGCCTACTTCCCAGCTAGGGACTACTTCAAATGTCTAGTTATTTTCATAGGCTTGGACTTTGGTTTTAATAAAAGAAATTCTGCCCTAGAGAGCATAAGGAAGGCAGTGCTAGTGAGGCAGGGACTGAGGCTGCCTGCTCTATGCTCCGAGGCTCTCCCTGGCCCCAGGGAGAATCCACCAGTCCTCAGTTTGTCACTCCTGCATGTCCCTAAAGCACACAAACCCAAACCTCAGCCTCCTGCTATAGGTACTTCCATATCCAGAAAGTCATCCTTCTTCCTTCACTCAGGTTCATCCTTGTCTCTTGCAAGAACAACTCCACAACGGCTCCTCACCTCTTGCCTTCCCAAGAGTCTCTTGGTTGCAGGCACCTGACAGATGTGAAAAGAGCTGAGGAAAGGTGTCTCTGGAAAAGCTAGAGCAGTGCTGTCATTCTCAAGGACAGACCAGAATGTTTATATTTGTTCCTCAGTCTTACTTTGCTTGGAAACACAATTTTCCTGACCAGAGCTATTCTTGTGGCACCTGAAGGATAGGAGGTCACTCTTAGGAGTTACCTCTTAGAAGGTAACTGATGTCCTCTGCCACCATCAATGTGAGAAGCTGTGGCCTCTGTACAGGTGTGAGGTTTGTGACACTGTCCTGTCTGGCCATCGGAGGTTGTCAGAAGAGAGTTCTCCCATCAGATTTTCATTTTTCTGTTAGTCAGCTGTGCTATAGAGGAAAAAGAGTCAAATGAGAGTAATGCTCTGCTAGCTTAAGTGGTATTAAATGCATGTGCACACTATTTGTTGGACAGATGCACATTTAGTTGAATGACTTTTTGAGTGCAGGTAACGCATACACAGCTCTTGCCCATGAATTATATATAAACAAAAAAATAGGCAAGAGGGCACAAGTTTTTAATTGTCACATCTCAGCATCCACCTGTAAGAGTCATAAAGATGTCATGGATTTTCTTGCAGAGGAGTCACTG
Source organism: Callaeas wilsoni (assembly GCA_013398955.1). NCBI lineage: Eukaryota > Metazoa > Chordata > Aves > Passeriformes > Callaeidae > Callaeas > Callaeas wilsoni. The sequence continues at coordinate 143,520 of VWPU01012597.1, forward strand.
TGTATTCATCTGTTGTGCTGCAAACTTCACAAAGCCCTTCCTCAGCATCACTTCAAGGGTTTGCTCTGAAGAGATCTGCAATGCCCTCAAGTGACCAGCCTGGATTTCCCATCATCAGAGCTCTAGTGAACCTGGTAAGGGCCGCTGTAAAAACGCAGGAATGGTGGCATGGTGTCAGAGGGGGACTACAGAGCAAAGCCCACACATCGGGCAAGAGCCTGAGAACCCAAAACTTCTAACAAAAGAGATGCAAAGCAGCTGCCAGCAAAACAGTGACAGGAGCTTCCTGCAAAAAGAAATTGGAGAATAGAAGTGAGCTCATCCACAAGTGAAGGCTGAGTGAATGTTATTCCCTGTTTCCTAGAAACTTCAGCCGTGGTTTTTGGTACGAGAGACAATGTAAGTGAGAGCTCAGTTAGTGTGTAGCACATCCTCATTCTGCCTTTTTAGCTGGCACAGAGGGGGAAACCTCATGTACAAGGTATTCAGTGGCTTCCTTCCCTCTGAAGAAATAGTTAAGCTCCACCTACCTAACTTCACGGGCTGGACAGGAAAGATCTGATTTGTCAGCTTTTCCACCACCTCAGCATAAATCAGTGAAAAAACTGCAGGTGGGTTTGTGCAGACATGGCCCAGGGGGATGTGAAGCTCCCGCTGAGCCCAGGTTGCTGTGCAAGGAGAGAAGAGGCAGAAAAGCCTTTTGCAGTGGTGTAATTCAGATGGTTTACATGTGAAGAATGTCACATCTGTCCTCCTCTGGTGCACCGAGAGAGGTGGAGAGGATGGGGAGTGCTGACACCAGCCATGTTCCGAAGGATTTTGAAGCATGAACATGCTTTGTCAAAGCTGACTCAGTGATGGGCCCAAGGGCTGGTGGGTGGAAAGTGGGCTGAAAGCAAAAGGCACCTTTAACTTGCTGGCCATGACCGGTGGCTTGGCCAAAGAGAGGGCTGAGTGGAAGAAAGGAGGAGGGATGCCAAGTCCTGGCAAAGCAAATATCAACATATATGAACTCCATGTAAAAACAGAAATGTAAACAGAGCCCAATCCAAAATAAACACCTGTAAAATAAACTCAGAAGGGCAATATATTAAACAAAAATAAGCACCAAAGTATAGGAGAATGTCTCAGCAGGCAACCACCAGCCCAACACCATCAGGAATGCTCATCTTCCTCCTTTCTGCATCTCCTCCTATAAATAAAGCTGCTCTGGAAAACTCATATTGAGTGAAGGGACACAATATCCCTGCACAGCCCTGTGGGCACCAACCCCATCCTAGTGGGAGGGGCCCCTGGCCAGGGAGTGCAGCTGCTGCTGGGGTCAGGCCGCCACTGGCAAAGCTGCAGTCCTGGTGTGCACCACGCAGCCGGCAGCAGGGCACGGGGAGGAATACTCGCTCCAGCAGGGCACAGGGGTCTCACAATGGAAAGGACAAGTTGGATAGATGGGAATAGTCCCTCACAACCTACTCAAAAATTAAGAAAACCAGAAGCTCTCTTCCCCGAGTGTCTCTCTGCCCCACTGTCCTGCTTGCCTTGTCAGGGCTACCATGTTCCTTTGGGCACATTGGCATGGCCACCACCCTGAGCAGATGGGAAAGTTCTTGTCCTCTCCAGGATGATCTGGATCTGAATAAAGGCTATGCAGAGGCATGCTGGGCCTGGGCAGCAGCCCAGCTCCCACTCCCTCTCCATGCTCTGCAGAGGTGGACAAACAGGGGTTTATTATTTTTTTGTCCTCCAGCATAGTGTCAGTCCTTTTCTGTAGACTTTGTCACAGCAATGATCCAAACCAGACCCCTACTTTCCTCTCAAAACTTTTTCCAGCATGTACTTTATGCTGCACTGGAGATGGACACACTGCCCTCTCTGATGAGAGACAGTGATGTGCAGCCTTCTCCCTTGCCTTTTATAGCACTGTATTCCAATCCTAATTGAGAGATGTAGTTCAGTCTCTGCATTGTCCACCATGCCTCATCCTCCATCCCTCTCTGCTCCTTCAGAGATACGTCATGGGGTGAGAAGCTGTCTCCCTGGTCTCCGAATGTATTGGGTTTGCCTGGCAATATTTTGGTAGTGGAGGTGCTATAGGGGTGGCTTCTGTGAGAAGCTGCTAGAAGCTTTGCCTATGTCTGACAGAGCCAGTGCCAGATGGCTCCAAGATGGACCCACCACTGGCCGAGGCTGAGCCCATCTGTGACAGTGGTAGCGGCTTTGGGATAACGTAGCTAAGAAGGGGGAAAAATGATGGTGCAACAGTAGCCAGAAGAAAGGAGTGAATATGTGAGCAAAAAAACTCTGCAGGCACCAAAGTCAGTGGAGAAGGAGGGTCAGGAGGTGCTCTGGGCACTGCAGCAGAGATTCCCCTGCCGCCCTCGGTGCAGCCTGTGGTGAGGCAGCTGTGCCCCTGCAGCCTGTGGAGGTCCACAGTGGAGCAGAGATCCACCTGCACCTGTGGAGAACCCCGTGCTGGAGCAGGTGGATGCCTGAAGGAGGTTGTGACTCTGTAGGAAGACTCTGCTGGAGCAGGCTTCTGTCCAGACCTGTGGACCCATAGAGATTGGAGCCCACCTTGAAGCAGGTTTGATGGCAGGACTTGTTACCCCATGGGAGACCCACACTGGAGCAGACTATGCCTGAAGGATGGGCCCCGAGGAAGGGACTCACACTGGAGCAGTTTGTGAAGAACTGTGGGAAAGACTTACATTGGAGAACTGGGAGCTGTCTCCCATGAGAGGGACCCCACATTGGAACAAAGGAAGGAATGACAGAGACAACCTGAGAGGAAGGAATGACAGAGGCAACCTATGATGAACTGACCACAGACTCCATGCCCTGTACGTGTGTGCTGCTGGGAGGGAGAAGGCAGAGAACTCAAGAGCGAGTTGAACTTGGGAAAAAAGAAGGAGTGAGGGGGAGGCGTTTTAAAATTTAGAGCTTTTTATTTTCTCATTGCCCTACTCTGATTTTGATTGACAACATATTAATTTTCTAGAATAGATTTTATTTTGCCTATGACAATAATTGCTAAGTGATAGCTCCCTGTCCTTATCTCAACCCATGAGCCTTTTGTTATATTCTCTCTCCCTTGTTAAGGAAGGGAGTAACTGAGCAGTTTTGGCTGACACCTGGTCCAGCCAGGGACAGACCCCACTGACCTACAAGCTAGTATCCAAAACATGTGCCTAAAGGATGCCACATTTGCTACAATGGTGGGACTTGTGTCTTCACTTTTGCATTTCAACTCAAATATCAGCTGGTGATTTTATGATCCAGTCCCATTTAACTGCCATCCTAGGGATCCTCACAGCACCCTGTGTGGCACTCCTGGAAAGACAGGAGTACCAAGTAATTGAGTCTGCAAGTTTAATTTACTGAGCTGCCATTAACACTAATTATTTTTCCACCGTTTCCCTCCGTAGTGACATCTGTTAGGGATATAATTTCGCAGTGAAGCTGAGCCCAGCCCAGCAGTGGCAACACAATGTACACATCCCTCTGTTTACCATTTCTTAGCAGTCACCTTGTATTTTACATTTCCCAGGTCTGCTGAGCTCCTTGGAACAAAGCAGTCCCGTCCTGCACACGTCTGAATAATGCCTTCAACGGGAGAGCCTGGTCACCAGAGGGGATTTGTTTGCTTGCAGCTATGTCCCTAATATCCCTAATACAGCAATTCTGCTCTTGCTTCTTGTACATTGGGGTTCTCTAATGAAAGAGCAGAAACTTTGTGGTGAAATATGCTGAACCTGAAGAGCATGAGTGGCTGGATTTTCTGTTTTCCACAAAATCAGCTGAGAACGAAGCACTGTAACTATTCGTATTTTTCGGGTAAACCTCAGGCTGAAAAAGAGACTGTTTTCTATTATGATTTATATTGTAAATCTTACGTCTCAGGCATAGTCTGTGTGAATAATTGTGAGATTATCCACAGACATCAGGACTAGGGACTACATCTGCAGTAGCTTTTAGGAAGCTGACCTCTTCATATCCCATATCTGCTGTGTATCTAGTGGACTGACCTCTTTAAAAAGCAGCTTTACAGAAGATGCTATTAAAAAAGGAAGAATTAATTTCATCATCACAAAAATACATATTAAATCTCAGTATTTCCTAACGCCTAAAGTATTTCTAGTTTATGCTTAGGCACTTGCACTGTAAATCACTACGCGAGAAGTTTCCTTTTCATGGCAACCTCTTCAATTCCATACTCATTTGGCACATGAACCACAAGGGCCTGCCAACTTGCTGCTTCTTTCCGTATCTCCTGGCTATTTAACAACAGTAACTCATGTTAATGAGGTTGTGCGTTTGTTTTTTTCCCTTAAAAAGTAGCACAGAGCTCTTTCAGACAGGGCCCTCATCGCTGTGCACATTCTTCAAAGTCCAAATGCAGAATGAATGAGTTTGCACTGACAGCTTTGCAACCTCTGAAAATATGCTTCTCTTTGGGTGGTTTGCCTTCCTCTGAGCACTAGAAAAGAAGAAAACTTCTGTTCTTAACAAAAACTGAATTAATATGAACCAAGAAACACAAAAGATAATTGTCACACCTTAGCAGCTAGACCGTATTATAACAAAGTATCACATTAATATTCAATAAAACATAATCTTTAAAATCCCCTCATTTGTTTAATGCTTTGAGGTATAGATTGCTGAATTAAAACCATTGCCAAAACTGGTGCCATATTAAGCTAATTTATATGCAGGAAATGTCCCCCTATAACTCTGATGTGGATGAAGTCCAGATAATGTTATTTGCTATTGTTATGTTCTTGAAGCTTAAGATGAATTTGCTAAATAAAACATTGCAATCAAATTCCCTTCAATGGCTCATCTCTTTTTCAGTCTGCACAAACCAAAGCTTTGTATACCTGGAAATAAATGCTAAACCATGCTTGCTGCTCCAGCCAGATGGAGTTATTGGCATTAACACGGTTGAATAAACTTAGCATAATTAAAATCAACATTTTGCCCAATCTACATTGCTTACTGCAGGTGCACTTCTTGATTTATTATGTAAAATTATTCAATTTAATTAAAAACAGAAAAGTGCAATACAGAAGTGACAACAGCTTTCCTTCAATTAAGTAAGAGGGATTTTCTCCTTCTGAGGCAAAAGCCATATACCATGGTCCTATCCCAGCCAGGGACTTGTATGCTTTCTCTGCGCCTGGCTCTTCTGAGGCTGTGCTCACCAGCATTATCCTGTGTGGTTCACAGACCTCCTGGGGATGCTGGCAGCCTTTCCATCCCAGGGCAAGGCTTGGGCTGCCACTCAGACTCAGCAGCCTTGAAGGGACAGCAGTTAAAACCAGGATGCAGCACAGATTTGGAAATACTCCCTTATTTCATGAACTGTCCTCCTTGCTTTTCAAGTGCAGATGAAATACCCTTAAGTGAGAGGTTCTGTCTGGGGCTGCTACCAAAGGGCTTCCCTGTGAAGAAGGTGGACAGGCCAATGGACAGCTCATGTGCGATGGCATCACCAAGTGCTGTAGGTCACTGTCTGCCGACAGAGATAAACAAAAATATTGCAAAAAAGATTCGAAGCAAAGTGAAAGGTATGGCCAGTACCATACTCTAGTGAAAGAAGAAAAATCTCACACACATTCATCAAAAGACTCTCACCTGGGCAACTCAATGCCCAGGGTTCATGGAGTGTGCCAGAACCATGCAGGATTCAGACAGGGCCAGGCACTGATGTATAAACAAGGACATTTTCACATTCTCCACTCAACTGAGCTTCAAAAACTGCAGAGTGTATTCCTCACCCTTTGTCACATACCAAGTTTTCAGTAAAGAAGAATTTGATTTAGGGGTTGGCCTCCCTACTATCATTCCTTACAGCAATCTTTCTCCTGAAGCATCTGGAAATTGTCACTGTGTGAGTTAAAAGTACTGAGAATCTGAACCCATCAAGCAATGCCTATCTTCCAGGAGTGCTCATGCTCTACATACATATGAGCTGCACGTTACCTATGAATAATGGACAAAGAAAAAGGCATTGGATGGGAGCTAATTTCAACATCTTTTGCATTTGTGGGTTTCTGCTGCAAAGAGTTTCTGGTTTTCATTTCTTTGGAGTTTTTGAACAGTAGTATCATATAATATGTCACGTGTTTACTGAGATGGGAACAGAGTGTAAATATTGAAAAATCTCATAAACAATACTGTAAATTCAGAGCTCAGTAAATAGGCTGAACACAGCCCAGCAGCTTTCCATTGCTCTTCAGGAAAGGTTGATATTCACCCATGGAAATGACAACATTCATACACAGGCTTAATCTGGCCATGCAGCTTAATTGAGGGAGGAGAGGGAAGAAACAACTTTTGTGTCTGAATTTACGGCTTGAATACTCTGTGAGGAGTAACACTGAGATATAACAAGACTGAGCAGTTGCCGAAGAGACTCAAACGGTTTGAATTCTTCTGGTGCCCTTTGGCCTCATGTGTTTGGGCTCTTTGAGTGTGTGTGTGACTGTAATGGGATAAAAATGTCAGTGTGAGCTTCTGGATAAAACTGCTTGAGCTTCTTTCTTGTTCACTACATCCAAACATCTGCAGGGGCAGTAGGGGAAGTTTGGAGTTTAGCTCTGCCAGGTGATTTGCAGCCCAGCAAGAGGTGTTTAACTTTTACCACCATGGCAGCACTGTTGTTAACTTGAGCATCCACACTGAGCATATAGCCAGCAAAACTGGCACTGCCACAGCAAGTCTGCTGACACTTCTCAAGCAGAACAGATCTGTTCTGTTTAGTCAGGGCATACACTCTGTTCAGAGCACTTTTTGAGGAGACAGTTTCACATGGCTCCTGCTTTGACATTGTTCTTCACTTTTCCCTTTCTGTTCGATGCCTCAAAGCAGCATCTTTTTTTACTGATTCATCATCTGCAGACCACCTCAACTTTTTGTCATGTTCATCCCTCTCTGCTTCTCCCACAGCCCACATTGGACCTGCGGGATCACGTGTGCCTTTCCTCTCCAGCTCCCTGCTTTCCTGCTCTGAGACTGCTGCTGGCCAGTGTCTCACTTATTTCCAGGAAACAGGGTTTGGTTTGCAAAACAGCTAGGTCCCTTCCTTGCTCTTTGCAAGTTTTTCTTCAAAGCCAAAGAATTTCTGGGCTGTGCAGTGCTCTTCTAGGCTTGGCAGTGGGAAATGGAATGTGGGACCTGTACTCTCCAATTTGTATATGCATTGATGCCTTGCAACCCTGTATTGCTGATCTCTAAGACAAGGGCTACAGCAAGAAAGCTTTGTTTTACTGATGATCTAACTCTGCCTTTCCTTGTAAACATGGAAATTATTGCTAAGATTTCCTTCATCCCAAGTACTTCCACACGGCTGATGGGTTTAAACTGAAAAAGGATAGGTTTAGATGAGATATTAGTAAGAAATTCTTCACTGTGAGAGTGGTAAGGCACTGGAACAGGTTGCCCAGAGAAGGTATGGATACCCCATTCCTGAAAGTGTTCAAAGCTCTTTGGATGGAGCTTTGAGCAGCCAAGTCTGGTGGAAGATGTTCCTGATCATGGAATGAGGTTGGAACTAGATGGTCCCTTCCAACCCAAACCACTCCATGATTCTACTTTTGATATACCTGTCTGGGCAAACAGGGAGGTTTGTCACTGTCACCAGTTGTGGGAGCCTACAGTTGGAGCATCTGTCTCTGTCTGTGACACAGGGGAAAACCAGGAGATGTGTCATCTCCCTTTTGAGTCCCACTCTGACGAGGTGACCCTGACAGGCAGCACAGAGGGGCAGAGGGACTCTGTGGACCTCCAGAGCAGTGGCATTTAAACTGGAACTGAAATACCAACTAGGACATCCCAAAACAAGGTCATTCTGTAATATTCACAAATAACAGTCTGAACAGGCAGGGTTCCATACCTGAGCACCCATTGCTGTTTACTGGGAAGCATCTGTTCTCCAGCAGAAAAATACAGGATGCTTCCCTTGTTCCTGTCTGGCAGGTAAAGGCTTGGTGGCATGCCTGGATGAAAGCACTAAAGATTCATATGGAAACGTCACTTTATATCAAGGCCGTTTAACTACATTTCCCCAGTGAAGAAAATATTTCCTCTTTTGGGGGTTTATTGGTCGGTAACATAATGAAGAATAGTGTGTGTGTGTGTGTGTGTGTGTATGTGTGTGTCATGGGGCAGAAAGGAGAAGCATTTCATGAACCAGGAGTTGGGACAAGTGAAAGAGGCCCTTTCTAGACAAGAACCTTGAGTCAGTAGGCAGAAAGCAGGTCTTCCTTTTCCCTAGTTAATTTGCCTGTGATTTTGTTTCTATCCTGCTTGGGTGACAGGGAGTGACTGTCACATGCAGGTACTCCAGAGCATATCATGGGAGCCTGCGGAGAGCATGAGCTCCACCTCAGAGCCCTTTCACTGTAGTGTTGTGATGTTTTTAGTATGGTTGTTGCAAGCTTCTGTTTTGCATAAACAGTCTTAAAACTGTGAGCACCAAATGCGCCAGCAGTGGGCTCTGGGTTGAGCATCCGCATGGTGGGGGGATCCATAAACAGAATTTCATAGGCTAAACAAGATGGTCTGTAGGGCAGAGAGCAACATGCAGGGTCAGAAAAAATTACCCATAAGGCTTAGAATTTTTTAGTTTTATCAGAAAAGCTGAAATTCATGCAAGCAAGACGTCATCATTGTTCTGACACTATTCTATTGAGCTGGCATTAATGATAGAGCTGGCAGTGCATTGTATGTTCTTGAACGATGACAAATGCACCATGAAAATTAAATGTGAAATACTGAAAGCAAAATAATAGCTGAAAAACATCCTGCTTTTAGGGTTTTGGTAGAAGAAAGCATGAACTACACTGCTTATGCAAATCTGAAGTCAGTTGCAGGCTAAAAGAATTAATCAGAATGCAAAGTAGTGTAATTCCGTCCTAATTCTCAGAGAAAGTATCAAACACATGTTTAAATGTCATTCTCCAACCATTAATTATATCCACTTAGCAAAGCTCTCACAATGAGCTGTACAATGAGGTGTCACTCACTCACTGGCCGAGATGCTGTGTCCAATGGCCAGGAGCCGCAGGTAGGAGCAGCCCTCAGCACTGAGCAGCTGTTTAGTGACACAGAGGCTGTTTGGCAGCCCTGTCTGTGTCAGCAGACTTCCTTGGATGTGTGAATAACTATAAAAGAATGAGAATTAAATGATGAAGTCTGCTCTAAGGTGAGTAGGTAAACACTTCAGTCTCTTCTGTGGCCCATCTCTGCAGTGCTGGCGGTGGCAGCTCCTGCCCCGAGAGCAGCTCTGCAGTTTATCTCCATTTCTGTGGCCATGGTTGAGTGCAAGCAAGACAAGACAAACTGCAGCTTGGATTCAACTGGGGAACTGAGTCTCTTTTTGTTTGCAAAACCCAGTGGTTGGAGCAATGTGTGGGAATACACTAAGTTGGGTTGATTTTCTCCAGGATTTGCAGATTTGCAGGGTGCTGCTGATGTCTTGCATGCAGCATGTGGAAGGAAATGGGCAAGAGAAGCAGATCCAGCCACAGCCAGCTCCAGAGGGTTGTCCTCAGCTGCAGTATTCCCTACCCTCCAACCTTTCTGAAGAATCCTTGGAAAGAGACTGAATTGTTGGCTGGGGTTTCAGAGGACCAAGAGCTTGTCATGGAGCCAGTAGTGATGGCAGGGAGTCTATAAACACCTCTCTCTCCTTATTTTAAAGTAACTTACCCTGAGAAAGGAAGATTGCCCAGAGCCACTTCCATTTCCTCCTGACTGATTTGCTATGCTTTAGGAGTGAAATGCTCTCCAGTCTTGAAACTGAGCTTTTCATAACTACCAAAAATCTGTGTAGCTTTTGTTCCAGATCAAGTTAGCTTACTGAGCGATGCTGGGTGTGAATGTATTTGAAGAAGAATGGAAAGAATCAGATCATGCCTTGACTCAAAAGTTCTATTTAAATGGCTGTTTCAAGATAGTAAAGGGTTAAGGAACATGCGTCCACCCTGTTGGAAGGCACTGAATTCGCCAGTGTGTGGGAGATATAATTACTGATGTTTGCTCTGGAATAGTAAACTCCATCCCTAAGGGTCATGTAAGTAATTTTTCTGCTTCCTACTTAGTCAGAATAGATGTTTTTAAATACATCACATTTAGAGCATTTATAGATTCTCAAAATTATATTACACTTTTTTACCCAGCTGAATTAGAGCCTTGTGTTACATAAAAGAGATCTGTGCCATATTGATTACAAAAAAGGAGAAAAGGTTTTATTAAAGAGATGAATGGGCTTTTTCTTAGTTTGCTTCAGTCTGGCAAACAGAGGATTTAAATTATTCCATTTCTACAACGCTTGCCCATCTCAGCAGGTGGGTCTGTATTCCCCAGTCAGTATTCTGAGAGGTTATTTGGCAGTTTAGCACAAACACTAAAGCTCAGATCTCTAAGGGGATAGGAATTGTCACTGTGCTGAAACCTGGCTTCCCTTTCAGAGTCGAGGGAGCTGTAGGTTTCATCCTTCTCATTCACTGGAGGCCATCCAAGCTTCTTTTGGTGCTTGGGTGGTTTCACGACCCTCCTCAGAGGTGATGTGGAGATGGTCAGGGTGATCCGTGGCTCCACATTTCTGCCTGCCAGTGTTGACTAATGGATTTGAGCATGCAGGATTGAGGATCATTTCCTCCCTTTCCAAAAAAGCCCAGTGGGTGAGATGAGGCTGTCACCTGCTGCAGTTCTTAACATTGAAAATGGCTGTGGCTTTACAAAACCCTGTGGCAGTACGCCCTGTCCCCAGGGAAATCACTCCTATAATGATGGGATTTTGAGCTCTGTCCTGGGGGGGATGATGAGCAAACTGAGAGCTTATGGGTTAGGATAAAAGGGTGGACTAGCAAGGGTGACATTGTGGATGTTTGCTACAGTTGATCAGGAGGAGGAAGTGGGTGAGGCCTTCTACAGGCACCTTGAAACAGCCTCAAAGTCACAGGAACTGGTTCTTGTGGGGGACTTTAACGACCCTGACATCTGTTGGAAAAGCAACACAGTGAAACACATACAGTCTAGGAGGTTCCTGGAAAGCCTTGATCACAGCTTTCTGTCTCAGGCAGTGGAGGTTCCCACAAGGAATGGTGAGCTGCTCAATCTCAAGGAAGGCAGGAAGGCAGGAAGATGCCTGCTCCTCTGCGGGGACTGATGGAGAAATTTTCCTAGGGCAAATCTCTGCTGCCCATGGACCACACACACTAGGGCTTTAAACTATCTCCCTAAGCCTAGAGCCTTTAGCACCAGGCATAGGAAGGATTGGTCTGTCACTTGGAGATAGGGGTAACAGAAAAGGCTCAGAGAGAGAGCAGCCACAAAGCTCAAGAGAAGGCTTAAGTTAATGAAGATGTTGCTATTTAAAGTCAGCAGCAAAGACAATCCCTGGCAGAGGATTTATTTGAACCAGGTCAAGCTAAGATTCGGGTGAGACAGACCAGGTACTTTGCTTTTTCCTCTGCCAGCTGATGGGAATCCTCTGCATGTGCTGGGGTGACCTCCCTTTAGCCCCAGCCACCAGTGTGCTGGCATCCACCTACCACCACCTTCACCTTCATGCTTAAAGACACATCTTGCACTGAACAGCTCCCGCAACCAGGAATTCATACTGTTAAAACAAAGTCATTGTCCTCTGGCCTGGCGCAGACCCTTGCATTACAAGGAAAATGTCTCTGCTGCCTTGAAGCCCTCCAGGTGAGGTGTCAGGCACCTGCGCTGCGTTAGACCCTGGATGCCTATCTTGCCCTTCACCCAGGGCCACCAGTTCTGCCAGGTTGCAAAGTCACAACCTGTGAAAATACCTAGAACAGCATAGCATAGAATAAAATAACCCAGTAATGAAACTTTTAAAAATTGTTAAAATTACAGAGCTCTAAGCTGTCAGGTCAAGATCCAGACTATACATACAGATTTGAACCCACAGTTAGACTTTCCATGCCAAGTGACAAACTGTTAATAGCAATTTGGAAAATCTACTTCCTGTTCAGATGAGGCAGCCAGACAGTGGCAGGGATCATTTTAAAGTCTCTTAAGTCTTGGCTATAACTCACCAGGAGCTAAGTAAGCCTTTCTCTCCACAGCAGTTTCACCTTGGAGGGAGGTTTAAGGAGAGGGCTGTCAAAGGGACTGTTTTTCCCTGCCTACACCTCAGCAGAAGCTGAACCCGAGGCTGATGCTCAGCTGTTATCCTTCTTCCTGCCCCTAAGAGCTGAACCAATGGCACCTCCTACCTGCAAACAAAATCGTCCAGGGCAGCGTGAATTTGGGTGGTAGAGCTCTTCCTTCTTGCACAGATTTACCTTACACAACTAAAATACTGTAAAATCTCCCAAATACTTAATAGATTATAAAAGGTTACTCGTTAAGCCCAGGTGGGTTTCTCAGGAATGAAAACACCATTTAGTCCAGGAGCCAGGAGAGCAGCAGTTACTGCAAGGAGAATAGTTACAAACCACACATTGACTTATGCAGCAGGAGAACCCCAAAACCACCCTGTTCATGGGTGAGATCTGTGATCCTCCAGAGCGTGGCACATACAGTGGCAAATAAGGGGCTCAGTGCTAATGATTAGCATTTAGAGAGGCTGCTGAGCAGGTTTAATACAAGGGATAAGAGAACGGAGGAAGGGACTTCTGCTACCCCCATGTCTTCATGGAACTTAGCAGCATGGATGCAGCTCATGAGTCCACATTCTGGAGTGCCATCTGGGATTAGGTTAGGATCAGGCCCATTTTATCTGCCAGTCATGGTTGTAAATGCCTGTATTATCTCATGCCCCTGGATTGCCATAGCCTGTGCCCCAGAGATTTCCGGGAGACAAGTGAGATGTCATGCAGAGCTGAGCTTTTAAGAATTATGAATTCCCTTAGAGATACCTGCCTGCAGCATTAGAGGCACCAGCAACATTACAAGGGGAGCTCAAGGAATGCTTAATTATCAATTGTTTTTTAAAAAAATCTGTGTTAGTAGGCCACTGGGGAATTCTCACTAGACTTGATAGCCATTATGGCCCCTTAGGCTTTCAGTATGGAGATTTCCTGAAATATCCCCAACTTCTCATCCATCTCCAATTCCCCTGGCAGAACCCATGTAGCATTACCAGCTAATGCACAGCCCCTATGCTAAGAACTTGAGAGGTGACTAAATCAATTTGCAAACAAAAAGAGCTATCCCGGATGTCGTCTCAAATGCTGAGGAATTCCTAGAGGTAAGTGCAAGCCTGAACATAAGTTTAAATGTAGGAGAGGCAGAAAAACAAAAAGTGAGTTGAAATCAGAGCAGGGAAGAGACAAGGAGCTCAGCAATGACTTTGCTGTGATGGATGTCCAGAAAAGCCACTGCTTCACCGACTGCCCTTGAACCCTTCAGTTCTGGTAATGAGGAGCCCTTCTTCCCCATCACCCCCCAAGCTGAGCACCAGCTGTGCCTTCCTCCTTGCTCTGACAGCAGGGTGGTTTAATTTTACACTGAGGAGTCAGATATGGATTATGAGTTTCTGGCTGAGCATTTCCCTGTGGAGCCAAGCCGAGCAGCTGGTTCAGAGGAGTAGGAAGTGGTGTGGGTGGACGTCTGAGGTGCGGCTGTCATCGGGTGACATGGCTAATAATAAGAAGAGTCCTCCCCTTCTGATTCTCCCAGCAAATTTTGGTTCTCCCGGCCCTCCCACACGCGTCTGATGGAACCGGCAGCCGCGGCTCAGGATGCTGCACGGCAGTGCTGCCTGCCTCCCCTGAGCCAGAGCAGGGACTGCAGCCTACAGGGTGCTGCTCTTCTGGTGAGCTGGTTCACGAGCCTGCACAGCGCTCCCCTGATGAAGAGACAAAAATGAGCGAGAGGAGCAGGCTATGATATTGCATGCCCAAACTGTTATGAGGCTGAAGGAAACTCAGTTTCAAGGCCCTGTGGTATCTGTATCAGAGCAAGTATTGAAGCTCAGGATTCTGCCCACGAGGCTTGTGCTGCCCATCCAATGCAGCATCTCTGCTCACCTGCAGCAGGGACACAGGCAGACGTCTGACACCTCCCGAGGCAGAACTTCAACCCATTCCTGGTGTTAAAATGCCAGCTGGGTGGAAAGGCTGAAAGCCCATTTCCCAAGAAAGTGTCCAGCACCGGCTTATGGACAAGCAAGGCAGAGGAAATATTTTCTGATGCTCTAATTGAAGCTGTGCCCTATGGTGAAGAAACCCACACAGGGGTTTCCCTTCCTCGTGATTGCATTGCACTTCCTCTTGGAGTCCGTAAACCTTGCCTCCATATAAATGAGAAGCCGGTCCTGCGCTGGAGAGAGATAATGTGGTCCCTCCTGCTGGGCCCCTGTCTCACTAATGGGGCTGAAGGTGTGAAGGAGTGCATGAAAGTGGCTGCAGGTGCAGGGCCTGGGGATGAGACAAACTACTGGGGTGGGAAGGCAAGAGAAAGCAGGAGAATGCACAAATGGCTGGTCTGTCCCAAGGAAGAGCAAAAGTTGGTATCATTGAAGCCAAAGTGCAAGGCTGTTTGTGCCTGAGAAGTCATTCAGGGTGACACCATTCCCCCGCCAGGCTGTGTGGGAAGCAGGGTGGGAGCCACCAGTGTCTGGGTGGGAGGAGCATTGCTTCTCACTGCATGTATGATTCACCGGCTTTTGTGCCAAAATATCACCCTTGTGCCACACATTCCTTCTCCCAGCCCCGCCAGCATTCACACTGCATTGCAACCTCCTGGAAATGCATGTACAATGGGAGCAATGGGCCCAGCACAGGGCAGGTGTAAAATGCAGGTCCCAGATCTGCTCTGTGTTTTTGGGAAGGAGAGGAGCGTGTGGGACAGAAACCAGAGGAGCAGCAGGACAGGTGCCTCACTCCCAGCAGCACCAACACGGCACAGGGGCAGGAAAGCCAAACCCGCGTGCTCATTTCTCTTTCCCCTGGCTGCATTTCACCACAGTCTGTATTTGGAAATAACCAATGTAATGTTAAAAATAAAATGTTCTTCAAAAGAGAAATTTAAGCTATATAAAGCAATTTTTACATTGGTATTAGGCTGTGTTCTCTCTCCTTTGTGCATCAATTGCCAAGAAGTACCAATATGAGACTGTAATTTATATAGCAACATATTCAAAGTTCATGCATCTGTTACTGCTAAGGGAGGCCCAAAATTCGGGATCAACTTCTACTAGCTTTAAACTGGAAGAGTGATTCATTCCAGAAACAAGTCTCCATTACAAGACAAACCCATAAAAACCTGCTGTGTGTCTGATTTCTTGAAGTAGTAGAATGCATGTAGGCCAGCACAGCAATGGAGACTCTTCTGCTGTAAGAGGACAAAGTAGCAACAAAATCTCTCTGTATGCATATCAAAAATATACTGATATTCCAACACAAGCCATATACCCTCTCTTGTTTTATCAAGCTTCATTGTCTTCAGAAATATTCCCTTAAAAAAGACATTACTTGTATTTCTGGGTTATATTTTTAGAATGTGAAAGGAGAAATCCCTGCTTAAGCCATCAGTCCAGCCCGCAGGATGAAAAGAGGAGGGCAAATCTAAGGCATAAGATCCCATACCAAACCCAAATTCAGTATCAAGTATCTGATCATTTAGTACCTAAATGATCAAATATTTGATGTGCTTTGTTGTTTAAACATTACCAAAGCAGGAGCTGTTCACCAGAGGATCATGTAGCATTTTCAAACTGACAAACCGGATCAGCTCAGTCTGTCCTCCCGGAGATGCCCCCAACACAAGTACCTCTGACTGTACAAACATCTGATACAAACTCATTCATGGAGCGGAAGGCTTGGTACACACCTAGTGTGAAGATCAGCCCTTACACCCTCTCCCCTGCCATCTGATCTGGACCTGCCTCACTGCACTGCCAGGCTCTGCAGTTATGCTTGTGGTTGGGTCTAATCAAGATAATGAAGCCATTTACGTGATTAGCGTGCCTCTTGCCACCTGTGATTTCATCTCTCTCACGCACAGCATTGAAGAGCACTGCAGGACACCGTGGGGACCTAATGTCTGGCCTGGGGTGCTGAAGTCTGAAGTCTCACGTCGGCAGAGCTGTGGCTTCAGTCACCGCTCAGCCGTGGGACCCACGAGCATGATGACTCAGAGGAGACAGGCATGCTGCTGTGTCCCAAGGGTGTCACCTTCCCCGGCAGCGCTGAAAATAGGGGCTGCTTAAACCATGGGGAAAGAGGTGGCTTAGAACTGTTACAGTGAAAAATGGAGTAGGCCACTCTGCATAGCTCTGGCCAGGGGTTCACATGGACCTGCAGAGCACTAGTACAGAGTGACGTTGGCTGGTGCTTTGAGTGGGCTTGTGGTGACCAGGAGATGACCCAGATGTAAAAACATACTGCGAGCTATGCAGACATAAACAGCAGAAGTATTTTTAAAAGTTTTTGCGATGAAGGTTTAGAGTGCCGTTCTTAGAGGTACTTTATTCAAGAATTCAACACTTGGCCATTTTTAATTCATACTATTAGTATTAACAAACATTAAGTTTTGGAAGGATGAATTTTTAAAAGGAAAGGAGACTATTTTTTTCATCTAGCCATGATTTTTTTTATTTCCACGACCAAAGTATTTTAGTCTTTGGTTCATAAAACACAAAGGTCTTCTAACCAATTATAAACTGTGAGATCATCATCCCTGCAAGTGTTCAAAAGGCATGTGGATGTGGCTTGTAGGGATATAGTTTGGTGGTGACACGGTGGTGTGAGGTTAATGGCTGGACTTGGTGACCTTAGAGGTCTTTTCTTACCTTAATGATTCTATGTGTACCTTTAACAAGTCCTAGCACTGTTATATTCCCCCTTTTTGCAAGGCTGGGGGAAGCTGTAGATGACCAAGGGAGGTGGGAGAGGGCTGTCTTGTTTGGGGGCTGCAGTCCCAGTGCCCCACCAAGCAACACAGCAGGACACGTTCTGGCCAGTGCAGCAGAGGAGGAGAGGGGCAGCTGCCTTGCAGCATGCACATGCACACCTCTCCTTCACACTGCCTTCTGCAGCTCTGCTGAGCCAGTACATCTGGAGTGGTAAGCCGCCAAAATCCCAACTGAAGCCTTTCTGAGCCAAAGGATGCTGCCTCACAAAGCAGGGAAAAGGCCAGCCTGTGGCTGAGAGCTAGAGGGAAGCAATGGGCAGTTCTCAAAATGTGTCAGATAAGGGGTGTGTTTGGAGAGCTGTATGCTGTCCTCATTGGCATTAACACTGTGCCTAGGAGAATTAAGCACTGTTTTAAGTGATCTATTGGCACAAAAGGCCAGTTCATGTGGGCCTTAGCCATTAGGCATTACATGTGCTCTAACATCTACCCTTAAACACAGAAAAAAAGATAAATTCAGGTAAGCAGCCCGAAAGTGTTGGTCAATACAATAGGGAGTGCTCTTTTCTGTCCATATCCCAGCCACTTTCCTGTCCTAAGCTGGTTACAGGTGTCAGAACAAAAAAGATTGCTCAGAAAGTTTTCAGGGATGAGAAGGAAACATTTTGGATGACTGCAAGGAGCTTCTTCCAGCACAAACAACACGTAAGTGCTTGTAACAAAACAGAACAAGTGAGTGATGATGGGAGAAAGGGTGGGAGGCAATCCTGCTGGGGCAGGCACGGATGTTTTGACAGTATATGAGAGATGATGCCAGGGAAAGGAATGGAATAGCACTATAAGAGAGGAGGGAAGCTGATGGTGGGGTGGATAGAGAGAGCTGGCATGTTCAAAACAGCAAGCTAGGGCAACAATCTTCTTAGCAGGATCTGGATGGATATATTGGTAGGGCAATAACCTTGCAATAATTGAGACACATGAAAATCTGGCTAAGACTATTAGGATGGAGAATAATCAGACAAAAATGTGGAAAAGTTGCACTGAAATAATCTTCAAGATGTGAGTATCGCCTGGATATGAGGACCTTTAAAGACATTCAACCTGAGGATGCTGCCCAGACTGAAAGTGCAAGGATGAAGATGTATGCCCAATACCTGAGGAAGATGCAGTTTAGGATGAAGATCAAAATCTCTGTTTTAGGCATCCTGAACTTGTGTTGATGGCAAGAGTAGAGATACTTCTACTATTAGAGCAAGTAGATTTGAAGCAGAAGTGCAGCTTTGTGTATATCAGCTGTGGAAAAATACCTCCCAGGGTCAAATTCATACAAGAGATATCACTCAGCATGCCCTGAGTTTCTGGAATCACTGTATCTCCACCAACCACACAGGGAAAAGGCCACCTTCAAACCCAGACTCACCAGCCAGACTCACCATACCCTGAGTACCCAAAGGCACCATGCCAAGGAAGCCATTCTGTGTTGGTCACGTGTCAGGAGCAACGACACAACCAATTCTGTAATGTCCAGGGACACTCCTCTAAATACCACAGGCAGAGATGGGAGTCTGGGGAGAGAAAAGCTCAAGAAGCCAATGTTGGTATTATGCAACCATCAGCAGGAAGCAAGTTCCTTTTCTGAGGTAATGAAGGCTCTATTCCACCTCCATAAGAGCAAAGGGGAATGGGAGTCGGATCCGATGGTACAGCCAACTCAGAAGATCCTGATGTAGGGAAAACCCTACAGCAGAATCAGAGGCAGTGAAAATGCCGAGAGCCTGCAGAAAAATAAGTCTTCTTCACTCTCCTCACTTCCCATTGAGATGCATTTCTCTCTAGTCTAGGCTCTGGCCACATTTTTGATTCACAAAATGTAATACAAACTGCATGCACTATTTTTTGGGGTTGCAAGAAGGCAATTGTCCCCATGTACCACAAATGAAAGGAGGCATTTTTTGGCACTTTCCAACCACAATCCAATATTCTACCTGGTTAATGAAAATAATCTTAACAACACACTCTGATTTACCAATAACTGACTTACTGGGACTTACTGGGCTGGGTTGGTTCTAACCATACATGTTGTTCTCCAATAGGACCTGCCAGACAGCACACTGCCTTCCTCCATTCATATGTAAGCTTCACACAGACTGGTGTGCATGGCTCTTCTCTCCAAGGACAGGCAGGGGAGCACAGGATAGTCAATAAATGAACCGCAGCAAACCCATTTGGAGAGTTGCATAGGGAAAGGTTTTGGGAAGAGGGCTAGAAGAGTAAAATGGTCCAGAGCAAGGCAGAAATCTCTTTACAGGTGA
Organism: Callaeas wilsoni; assembly: GCA_013398955.1. NCBI lineage: Eukaryota > Metazoa > Chordata > Aves > Passeriformes > Callaeidae > Callaeas > Callaeas wilsoni. Next base: position 162,662 of record VWPU01012597.1, read on the forward strand.
GACTTCTACACCTTCTGTCTTTCCAATTCAGATGGTGCAGGATAAAGCCAGACAGACCTAACAGATGTAAATCTGTTTGCCAAGAGAGAGTGGTGATACAGCCCCAGGACTGATGGCTGGTTTTGCACAGAAACACTTGGTGGCATATCTGGTATTCATAGCAGGAACCACCTACTTTCAAGCCTGCCAAAAAAAAAATATGATTGCTTCACTCTGTATCAGCTGTTCTCCTATACACAAGCATTCATGTGGTTTCCTAGAAGATGAGCAAGTCTGTCTCCCTTCCATGTAGCTCCAGGACTATTTGTGTTTCAAAGAAGCCAGGTAAAATGCACTAAAACCAAAGAGCATAAGTATATTTGGAGCACAAACCTTTTTTGTTGTGCCTTCAATGGCTTATCTGTGCACTGGCATACACAGTGCACAGCCCTCTGGTTGTGTCCACACCAGGCGCAGACTGATGAGCAGACTCTGGAGAGCTGTGGCGTGCTCTTCCCCCGAGTCACTAAGCTGAAAAACCTTGAATGTGGAGTGTGGCAGGCACAAGTCATTCAGCAACACCTTAAACGCTTCAGTCCCACGTGAAAAGCCAAGATCAGTCTACTGTATTCCCACCAAAGCTCCTCAGAAAAGTGGAGTAGCATGTGATCCAAAATAATTAGCCTAGCCAGAAGAAATTCATAAACCTCCCCTCAAAACATGTATTACAAGGGTTATCCTTCAAAGCTATACGTACTAAAGAGTGTTTTCCTAGGTGCTATCGTGCTAATATATTACAACTTCTATTTATTGTGAGGTTTTCATAATTGTTCCAGAAAAATATCAATTTATAGCACAACATGCAAGGAATGATAAAAAAAAAATGACAAAGTGTCATTCAGCAGAGTTCCAAGTGACAGCAATTTCGGATTATGCATTTCAGCAGAGAGTATTTTAGTACATTTGATCATCCCATAGAATTGGTCATCAACATTTTTGTGTATTTGTCCTTCACTTCGGCATTTCGGTAATTTTACAGGATACACAGAAAGGTCTATAAGACATATATTAATACCGAATAATGGCAAATTTCTTCATAATAACTAAGTACTGCAGGGGTGTTGCACCACATCTTTGGAGTGGTGATGCCTGTGATTGCTTGAATACATACTACATTTCAAGGAAGTTCTGCATTTCCAGAACTACTCTAATCAAGCAGACAAGGCCACCAGCTGGGAAGGGCACAGTAACAAGTGGTTCTCTGCTGCAGCAGGGGGAGCACACACAGGTTGCAGAAATATAACTAATTTTTAATTTCATCCTTTTCAAACCTTTTTGTAACAGTTCCAGTTCCCCCAGTCACATACGCTGCCCGTGCCATGCCCATCATACCCCCTGCCAGCTACCTCCATCCTATCCAATGATAAATGGTAAAGAAAATACTTTTGTTTACTGAAGAATTTTGTTTCTGGTCTTACAGAGACTTTTTTAAAGTGCTCCCATGTACAGTTCAATATCTCATCAGCAATGTTTTATCTGGCAGAGGAAATTCAGACAAATGTGTCGGAGGCATCATGGAGCCTCCATAACTGATACTGGACAGCTGAAGTTGGCAGAAGAATGTTATTAATGAGTAGGAAACCCTCTCATATCATCTCATGAGCCTAACTCAGCTTGAATATTCACAACTAATTTACCTTTTCCAAGTAATCGAACATTTTACCAGTCTTCACCATGACTGCATAATTATCTACATTTTGAAGAAATAACTGAGTGTCACGGCATATTTCCAGCTATTTAGGAATTAGGCTCCTCCTCTAGGCCCACAATTAGGCTGGAGAGCTGACACCCAATCCCTCTGAAAGATTGCCCAAGTACATTTGATGTTGTTAACACTGCCCAGAATTCTCAATATGAGGTGCCACAGTGAGATGTTTAGAAGAATGGCAGCACTTGTCCATTTGCGCTGCAGATGCCCATTGCAGCTATTACACGCTGAATTTCTCTTTTTCTTTTTTCTTTTTTCTTTTTCTTTTTTTTCTTTTTCTCTTTCTTTTTCTTTTTCTTTTTCTT